>VZSC01011108.1:153081-184856 GCA_013398225.1 Steatornis caripensis | reverse complement strand
GAGGTTGTGGAGTCTCCTTCTCTGGAGATATTCAAAACCCGCCTGGATGCATTCCTGTGCAACCTGCTCTAGGCTAACCTGCTTTAGCAGGGGGGTTGGACTAGATGATCTCTAGAGGTCCCTTCCAACCCCTACCATTCTATGATTCTATGATTCTATTTATCCATGGGATGTATTTATATGCTGTCTATGCAGGTGTGTTTCAGAATTTGCCATTTTCAAGTTCTCCAGCAAAAAGCTGCCTCCAAGTTCAGGGATGACTCTGCTATAAAGTCAAGTCACTCACACCACCACAGGCCCCAAACCAATAATGAATTTAGGCGTAAGACTGAAGAGTAACAAGTGTTTTAGTACAAGTAGGTGCATGCTAAAATATACGGGTATACCGAAGTACTGCGCGGCGGCTTTGCTCTGTGCGCCTTGTCAAGTTGGAGTCTACACTGCTTTAAGTCAAATGTTGAAGTGCCAACAACCAGGTTCACTTCAGGGGAGCTGAAGACAAGCATAGCCCATACCTTAGCTTTCTGACACGAGTGGGAGCTATGACATGAAGTAAAAATCCAAACTAGTAGAAACTATTGGGAATATCTTAGATCGATTTATAAAAAAATCACTGAAAATTGGTCAAAACCTGGTCAAATACATAGATTTATGGATATAACGAAAGATAACACTGTCCTTTTGGGAGGTCAGTTGGTATCTCTTTTCGCTCTTGCCACACTGCCTGGTTATTTATATACAGCATTTACACACGAATAGCAGCACTTATTTTGTCTAATTAATCCAGTCATACCTGGCAGGTCCATATCGATGTGATAATGAATCCGTCATCTCTGAAGACATTGAAGATTTCAATGATCCCTCGTGAATAACCAAACACGGAGATACTAGCATCTGATACCGCCAAGTTAAATGTGAGGTAGTCGGTGGGCTGCAGAAGATGTCTTTGTTTATACAGGACAAAAATCACAATGCTGTTTCCAAACCAAGACAGCCAGCCTGGGGGAAAAAAAATAAAAATCCATGAAATCAAAAAACAAATAAAGCAAGAAGCAGTTCAGTATGTAAATGTGTGACGTCTCTTTTGAGATTATCCTTTTGTTCCAGTAGAAACAAATTAAACCAGTTTATCTATTGGATAAACCTATGCAAGAAGGCTTTTTCAGTAGCTGGGTACTTTTCAGAAGCAGGAACAAGTGAGTAACTCCGGCAATAAAACAGAACAAACACAAAGAGCTGCTGCTGATCTCTATCGAAGATCCACCATTTAAAGGCTTTGAGAAGTTTTCTCCCTAAGTGGGCAGATGAAACTCATGAAACATAACCCATGGAGAAAAAAAGGAGGAAAGATTCAGAGTGGAACAGAGACTACAAGAAACCAGCCAAAAGCTGCAGCTGTTTAGGTACGTTGGATGCAATAATGGATACCCAAAGTTCATGCACATAGCCTGAGAGACTCTTCACCAGACCTCGCTCAAGAAGCGCTGCCTTTTCCAGCTCATTCGATTAACTTGCTTCTCTTCGAACAGTCTAGGACCTCCTTGCAGCAAAGCCTGTCCCAGATGGGAATATTTTTCAGTAATAGACCTGTTAATCTGTATGAAGAGAACATTTAGAGCAGACCTTTCAGAAGCCTTAAAGCTTTTTTAAATTTAAAGAAAGTTGTGTCCTCTCTTGCTCTCCAAGAACAGAGATGCCTGACTTGTACATGTCTAGTTACATGAGGAAAACACAAGGGAGGTGACTAAATCTGGTGAAAGCCAGCCACTTCCTCAGTTGGAGAGAGAGGGAGTGCAAGACCTCGGTAGTTTGCATCCCACTTTTTGGAATGACGTAGATGTGTAGAAACAAATGACTTCTACCAAAATGTTTACTCGTAAGCGTCAGGCTCAGTGTTGAAAACGGGGCTTAGCCAGCGAGGGGGAGGCTCTAGGGCGGCTGCTGGCGTGGGGCTGAGCAGCAGGTCGGGCACCACCCGGCTCCCTGTCTGCTCATGTTTCCACTCCCCAGACCAGCTCTGCCACTGCTGACACAGGTGGCCTCGCTTCACCTCAGCAGTGTGAAGCAAAACACCACCTCTTTTGAGTGGCTCCAGTCCAGAACAGGTTTAGGAACCCAGCAGCTGGTGATTTTGTTCCCCACAGTTGATGCCAGGGTACATTAACTACCAGGTGAGGGAGAAAAGTGTTGGTCCATAGCCCTCCACACAGGCACAGACAGAAGATAGCCCAGAGTGCGGGTGCTGTATAGCACAGCAAGCAGTGAATATATGCACTGAAGAGGGACGTGACACGATGGCATTGCACAGCATCTCTGGATATTCAAACGAGCTCACGAGATAAAAGGCGGCTGATAGGTTTAATGTGGCAACAAGAGGGCAGCTGCCTTCCCTCAGGAAGTATCAACAGCCCCATGTCAGGGACTCAACACTTCTCTGCCAGGCTGCCTCAGCTAGGAAGGGAGGGGAGGAAATTGCCTCCAAATCTCCAGGCCATCTAGGACTATCATGAGCTGAAACGCCCAAGAGCAAGGCGTTTGCTCCGCAAACAGAGAGGCTGGGTACTTACTACCTGGTGAGGTGCTCTGGGTAGTCCTGAGTGGGAGGGAGGTGGTTGGCAGGACAATCTCTGTATAGCGCGCTATGAACTGCTTGTTCTGCGGAGCAATTTCCTTTTAATAACTTCTCTTTGAAAAACCGCCAAGCTGCTGCTGCTCTGGCTTGCTTAGCAAACGCACATGGTTTGCTAAAGAGATTTTGAACTGTGACGAGCTGACGTGTCAGCATATGCTATTAACCAGAAATAGTCACTGGCGCAATGATACACTGAGATACATATATCTATATTATATATCTCTCATTATATGGATAAGATCAACAACAATAAATACACCTTATTCTGGTCACTGGTGACAATGTTTCTTAATCGAGTCTCGTTTCCAATGGCTGTGTGCACTTTAAGTCAGAAATTGTCTGACTTTTGTGTGAGCGTAGGTATTTTAAATAGGCACAGCAGGGCCCTGGAGGAGGATGGCTTTGGGAATGCATGCGGATAGTTTGCAAAGCAAACATGATAGTTGTGTGTGTATGTCAACTCTACCTTCTGCCAGGCAAGATGATAGTTTTCAAGGCAGTAGGTATGGAAATATTTTTGCTGTCAAAATGAAGACATAGTGCTAAAATGGCAGGCAAAATAAGATGGCACCTCCTTTGTAAATAGCAAAATTTTGTCGATGCAGCGTAATGGATAGGAGGGCTACCCTTAAATTGTCGTGACACTTGCACTTCCTGGGAATATACACAGCAAATTCTCCCTAACCTGGGGAGCAAGGGAGTTCTCAGTTAGAGCATCTTAAAGAAGAAACTGAGCAAAACATCATGTAAATCAATGCACATTTTAGATGGAGGTGACAGAGACTCAGTCTTTGTGATCACTTTTTGAAACTACATCCGCACGCTGAGGGTGGGGTTGAGGGAAGCGTTGAGGGAGATAAAGCTACAGAGCGACTGTGACTTCTGCAGGTAGGCACAACCCTTTTAACCAAAGCAGGTGGAGAACCTGCACTGGCATATCCAGTCCCTAAAATGTCTGACCTGTCTGGGTAGTAGACCATATTAATACTGTGATAAAAAACCTGGAGGAACTCCATTCTGAGCAAGCCGTGGAGTAACAAAAATAGTGGTCACATGCATACGTGATCAACCAGACCGGCGACTATGGGACACTGTATCCCTGCACCATCAGACAGACGTCTTGGTCTGAGGTTGCTGACTATATTGACTCACTGATTTATTTAAAAAAAAAAAAAACAACCCAAAATCCCAAACCACCCCAAAACAAAACAACAACTAACCCAACCAAAAGAACACCTCAAACTAAACAATCTCCCTCCCCCTCAAGCCTTCACAGTACAACAGGAAAAAAGGTTGAACATGCACTGCAGAGGAAGTGCAGCAACAGCTCTGACACTGTCAGCAAGGGCAGGGATCTCCTCAACCGCTTTGCAGGCAGTACGTGCCTCAGGGTAGATCACAGGCAGATCAAGAGTCCAAAAAGAAACCTCTGAACTTCAAAGTGCTGTAAGGCAGCATCTCAATAAAACAGAGGATAGGAAAGAAAACAACCCAGGGAACCAGTTTCATTTTCTGCAGGCTGCCAGCAATATTCACTCACAAGAATATATGGAAACAAACCCCAAACAAACAAACCCCAAATCCAACTGCAGCATCCTAAGGTAATCCTGGTGAGAAAGGACAGGTTCCAACTGAGATCAAAACATGGCTGAGAGAGAAAAAAAAATAGCAGATAGGAAGAAACTGAGCACACTTTCACCCAACATAAGGTTCAGAGAGGAGCCACCACATTTGCCCCGTAAGCTGTAATGCTGTCTGATGTGGGCTGCTCATCAACGAGAGATGCTGGCCCTTCTGAAGCTGCAAAATGGACAAATAACGTACAATTGCTGAAGTTTGTTAGCACAGAGCAGGACAGAGCAGCTGCTGTGAGACTGGCAGTATCAGAGCAGAATGGGTTAAACAACAACTAAATATCGAACAGCTGAGGAGTCACCCTTAGTACTCAGACACCCACAGGAAAGTACTTGGTACCACATTGGCAAACACTGGGAAGTAGGAGGAATAGGATGGACAGCAATATTTAAAATGTTGTGTTGCCCTGATATAATTCAGTAGTAATCCTTCCCCTGGAATAATACCCCCTCATAGAGCATTTTAATCCACAGACGTCGAAAGTACTCCACAAAGGATTGCTGGTGCATCCATCCGTGAGTTCTGAGCGAGGCACAGGAAGACTGCCAAGCAAGCTGGCGGTGGTCAGGAACCGAAACCCTATCAACAAATCCCTGTACCAGCGGGCTGTCCGCCAGCCCGTGCAAAGAAAGTGCTGAAAAAGTAGACAGCAAGAGTGACTAAGGATATTGAAAATATCTCAGCTGAAAGTGACTGAGAACAGTGAGATTGTTTAGCATCGGGAATAGCTAAGAGGGAACACAACAATTTTACAAAGATTTCTGCCAAATCGCTCAGGCCTGAGCAGCCAGACATACCCTCTTTTCCCCCCGTGTACCTGAGATGGTCTTTGAACAAGCAATAAACACCTGAGGCTGTGTGCAAGTTCATTGTTACCATTCAATTTATGTTTTTGCAGACTTAAATTTGGTACAAGGGAACCTATCGCTCCGAGCTGGTCACGCGTATTTCCAACAGATTACTGCATCTGTGCCCAGCTAAGGCAGGTTATTGTGCTTTGTACTTCGACGACTTCTTATTAGACATTGTTGCACAGCCTTTACTTGTAAAGTCTGACAAGAATGAGTTAGAAAAATGGGTGTTACAACTCACTCATCTGCAGTTTAAAATATGCAGGGAGCCTTAAGTGAAAGAATTCGAGCAATGAGAGCAAAAGGTGAAGGCTCGGTGTCACAAGACAAGCTACGCTTTTCCCTCAGCAAATAACCTTATCTCTAGGACAGAAATTGGATTAGGCATGAATGAAGTCAATTACTGGTTCAACTACCTATACGCAAGCATAAATGTCTATCCATCTGAAGAGGTTTGCTGTAAAAGATTTTCAGACTAGAAAGCTTTATTTAAAACAGTGATAAAATGTAGAGAACTTGCAAAGCTGTCATTAACTATTGCAACTGTGAGGCGCCCCTGCTCTGTGTTTAGTCTTCGCTGCTAATTATACGTACACAATATCCTATCCAGGGCATATTACCAATTTTGACAGGAAGGAGAAGAGTCGTCATGTTTTAGACTTGACAAAGCGTGGAGAGATTATTTGTTCAATAAACGCGATGGTTTTGTGGATGAACGTTTTGTGAATAGCTTGTTTCCTTTCCCACCTTCTCAGATTTGCCTGTCAGTGTTCCAAAATAACGCTCACTCTGTCACTCTGTCACTTGTCAAATAACAGTTTACTGTTACCATTCGGAAACGTGTGCCATTTAAAGGCACGTTTGGGTCTCGTGGTCTGTTGCAGTTTTGTGATGGGATCGGTAAGTGCTCTCAGCACGCCTTTCTGATATGAGCACTCACAAAAAGTCAGAATTAGTTCTCTGACTTAAAATTTCCTTTTATGCAAACATTCGTTCCAACAATCCCAGTTAATTGTGAAACTAGAGTAAACGAACACAGAACAAACTGTGTATGTATGCAGAAAAGAAGAATTTACTGGAGAATTCCAATTAATACTTACAGAGAAAAAATGCTTCATTTTTTTCCCCCTCACGGCGTAGGTTTGACTTAGCTAGCTACTATGGACAGTGCTTTTAAATTGCACCTAATGATTTAAACTACAAAAGGATTTTCCACAGTGCTATACCACTTAGGGAAAAGGCAAAAAGGGGTCAGATGTAACGCTAGCAACAGGACAAGCTCCCCCTTGCCCGTCCGTCAAAGACAGTTCTGAGCTCACAGAAGGGAAGGATGGAAACAGAGCGGTGCCTTTGGAAAGGGGATGCTGGCACGGCCGACCTAACGAAGGGAAATGCAGTGGCAGCTGTAGCCTGCAGCTAGTCGCTCTAAGCACACTGTGATGGCTCACCGCTGTAGGATTGGCATTGCATTTTTCCCCAGCTTTGTTGGTCCCCTGGCCAAAGCATTAGCAAGGAGAATGATGACACAGTGACTCGGATGCCAAGAAGCAGTACAGTGATCTCAAGATCCGTCAGCATTTGCAAAACGCACCGTTACGCTTTAATGCTGGTTTGCTTGTGATGTTAGTGTGCGATACCTATTGCAGCACGGGCTGTGAGCTCAGGTCTCCATACAGTATTCTGAGAACCCCTCTATCTGAATGTGACAGCCTGGCTGGTGTATGGTACATAACACATACATCGGTGCCCTGTCTATCACATATAACACCCGTGCTGTGACATGTGAGAACTTCCAGAAGGGGACACGCAATGTGAGGGATGCCTCATCTCAGCAAAAGGTGTTAGATCGTGGTTCTTGGATATTCACATCCTCTGTCAAGATGTGTGACTGGGGAAAGGCTTGGCCAAAGATAGCTGGGTTTTTTGGACTTTACACTGTGAAGGTGAAGAGATTCAGAGGAATCCCACCTTCTGGGTAAGTGCTAACACTGATCACATACACCCTTTTGGTGTCGGAAAAGTACGCCAGAATTAGCAAAAAGCTGCAGTGGCATACTTTGATTCAAAAGAGAAGAAAACATGTAGCAGTTACAGGAGTGTAATCACTGAAGCTGTTTTCCAAAGCATCAAAAAGCAGAAGTATGAAATATTAGTATCTTTGGGACTTCGTGTAAGGAAATACTCACAGACTCCTGCAAACGTACATTGTCTTTCCAGACCTCTAAAGAAATGCAGGTAGGGAAAGGTAACGCGTGGCCTGGTCCTTTGTCCTCAGAGCACTTTGTTCTGCCACGTCACTGCTCCCCAGACGGAGTTGTTGGTGTACATAAAACTAATAGCTGTAAAACCTTATCGTTGGTGCTTGCAGAAGTGCGCCAGTAGATCTTTGAGGAAAAAAAGACATGAGGCCTTTTCCGATTCATGTACTACTAGCAGATTTTTTTTAAAAGTTCCTGTTGCAAAAAGGTATACCTACCTCCAGCAGATTTTAACCAGATCCACACTACACAACTTGGAGTAGTGCTATTACTGCTTATATATACTCTGCAAGAAATGCAACTTGAGTTTCGAATCTGGAGGTAAGTTTCAAGAACAGCAGTTATGATATGCGAAGCACTTGCAAGCTCGGCAGAAGGATCTGGAGCAATCAAAACCCAACAGACATACAACCTAAAAGCTCAGGCACCTAGGCACTTTAAAAAGTATTTGCTAGAAGGTGTGGGGTCACCATTAGGAAGCAGCAGAGGAAAACACCCCTGTTGGTCGATTGATGGAAGAAGTTTGAACTACCAGCGTGATGCAGAGGCAACACTAGGAGGGATCAGTAGAGCTGGGGGAATGTAAATATTAATGTGAATGGCGATGGCAAGACCTTGCTTGGATGCTGTATTCAGTCCTGGCTGTAAGTGTAAAAAAAAAAAAAAAAAGTCCAGGTTGGAAAACACAGCATAAAAGGCTGTTAGGATGATAGGCTGGGATGACAGGGGAAAGGATATTATAACAGGAGAAAAATAACTAATAATAATTTAAAAAACCCAAATCAACCAAACAAAAAACGCCTCTCACTTGCTTAACATAGGAATACAAAGGTTGACCACAGGGTATGATTGTTCGTTCAAGAACACAGAGTGGCTGTAGGATGTTAACTGCAGGCAAAAGAATTACTTCAATTCAAAGGAGTGCAAAAAAGGCTATAAGGTTGCTGTGATCACTTCAGCTAAGAATTTAGGGAAAGGCTCCTACCCAACAGTGAAATAAAACGAGGAACAGGCTGTCAGTTGGGGGAGTGGTAGCCACACTAAAAAAACCCTGGCTATAGTTATAGGAGGGAGCACGATAGCTTCGTAAATGAGATTAGGTACTGTCACAGCAGGGGACTGGCCTTGCTGACCTAAGCTCTTCTTTCTAGTCCTAAGTGCAACTGATTAACTCATTAGCTGATGGTGCAGCCATTTCCAAGCCGTTCACGAAGGGATACACAGATGTGAACAGATTTGGGGTAAATTGCAACAACTCTGATTTATCTTACAGCCACTCTTCAAATTAAGTCCCCTGAGATGGAAGCCATATATTTTTCTACTAGAACCTCTGTTTTTATTCTGAACACAACATTTTCCTCTCTAGTTCCTATAGATAAAAAAAGAAAGTCTCATGTAAACATACTAAAATACTGAGCATTTTGCATTGTAACTTCCATAGACCTTTCTCAAGCATAAACTGAGGGCTAGTAAGCTACTTGCAATATGCGATAAGCTTAGAAAAAGAAAAAAATCTGTTTAGATCAATAATTTAAAAACGTAAACATTTTTGTATATGCTGTTTAGAAGAACAGATTTAATAAAAGTTACATTTTCTTGTATTTTCCTGTGAGTTTTTATGGTTGGAAATTGTGATCGCCTCGCAAACCTGCATTCTTTGAAATTCCACAAAGTTCCCTTGCACTTTGCAACGAGTCTGCCCCAAATAGACAATGCTTAAACAAACAAAACAAAATTGCTCTGGGATCAAAGTGAGTTCATATTGGGTGCCATTTTCAAATCCTTATTATACACTTACAATAGCTGTCTTGCAGCAGAACCAAAATAAACACACGGTATTGTGACTGCTAACGCAGGATCATGTTCTAGTACTTAGATCTTTCATGGATCTGTTTGAAGGAGTTGATGTGCAATCAAATGTTTAAAGCAAGAGCAGGACAAATAGTTGAAAATAAAAGTTTAAGACTACAGAACCATGCTTTCTGTCTCTGCCAGCTGACTGTCAGCAGTCAAAACTCTGGAGATCCCAGAACATTAATTCAGCGCTACCCAGACACAAAAAGACATAGAAGTGTCATGTATTTCTGATAAGGTACTTTTGTATCTTCCCACCTATTAAGTCTAGTGAACATTAGTTAAAAGTTTACAGGCTTGACTATTTTTCCCCTCAAGATTTCTGCATTGATTATTAACCTCTTCATAAAAAAAGAAAGCTGTACCTCTTTGATCTTGCAATAGCTGAAGAAAAACGTTGCATTTTCTAACATCCTGTTCCATTAGCGATGAAACCCAAATGACTCACTTTGAACTTTATACCAAACTCCGTTTAGGAGCTTCCTTTCACATCCAAGCTGAGTACATACCTAAAGCCAATAGGTAGAAACCTATGATAGTCTCTCCTTGCTCTGTTACAGCTGCCTCTCTGCTCAGAAAACTGATGTTGTTGTTCCTCCAGGGTGCCTGCGGTGAAAACTGGACAGACATTTTCGGCGTAGCTTATGACCCAGAAATTGCCCTTTCCCCACTACGTCCCCGCGAAATAAAATGGTGCCAGCCTTTTCCTCAGTTTCTGCTCCCTGTATTTGAGGGAGCTCTTCAATCAGACTAATGATCTAAAGAAGGAAATCTCAAGGGCCGGGAGCTTTGCAGCCTTCTGACCTGTTCTTCTTCGCTAATCCTACCTATTAATACAGCCTATGAATCTGTGGACAGCCCAAGACAGCAGATTTCCTCATATCCTTATTACTGCTACGTGCAGAAATCTTTAATAAAGAGTGCGTATCTGACAAAAAGACGACTTTCTTTAAAATAGGGTGACACCATTTAACCTACAGGCTCACAGGCACAGCCACAAACATAGTGCATATTGATGTGTTGCCAAAATAGCAGTATTTTGTCTTTTTGTCTTCACTGAAGACCAGTAGAGTTTCAGTTGAAATGAAATTGAGGAAAAATCTCACAGAGATTAAAAAAAACCCCAAACGACTAACAAAAGGCACAGTAAAAAACAACGTGGAGGTGTCGCCACCTGAGAATGGGACTTTAACACAGCAGAAGAAATCAGCCATAAATTTACTTTACAAGCAAGATAGCTGCTAATTTAAAAAGAAGGGATTTTTTTTCTCCCCAACCTGCACTGGAAATTATCTTAAGAACTGTGAATCATATTTTTACGCTGATAAGCACCCTCCAATCTCGTACACTCCAAGGACAGAGGAGTGAGCCCCGTCCGTGCGCAGCGATGCCCGTCTGAGCCGGACGTTTCAGTCCTCCCCAAACCTTCGGGGAAGGGAGTGTACAACTATCACGAACAGACCAGGTTCAACCCTCACACCATCCTGCCACCTGAAGTCTATTTGACCCTACTGACGCAAGTAAAAGCAGAATTTGGATTTTCAGACCGTCAGTAAGCCACATTTTCAAGTCTAACAGAAGCTGAAACTTCTATGCTATCTATAAAAGAATATAAGAAATGAATACTCATGGCTGCACTTGAGGGTTTAATGCAGCTGTCACTGGAAGGTTAATGAAGGAAGAAGCCCTCTGAAACCAGAGATACCTCAGGATACCTGATTAAGTGAGCGATGAAATGGCCGGGCCATGACACGACAGGTTAATAAAGCCCATTTTATGGACACTCCTGACCAACCAACAGTCTCCGAGGCGGCAGGCAAAGCCAATTTAGAGCGGATCTAAGCCAGCAGGTAGCACCCATTTGGGCTGCTAAAAATGTGCAACAGCCTTTTAATCCCTGTCCAGCTCTCGAAACGCTTTCAAAGCGACACGGATACCAGCACAATAAAGCGAGTATCACAGCAGCATCACCGGCCTCAGACGCTCAGGCTAGTTACATTAGAGTTCAGTTTACTGACTGTTTCCAGTATATTGTAACAAAAAATAAGAGTTAAAATTTGTGTGTGGCGCCAAACATATGATGTATATGTTTCTAACAAGCACCCATTTTCCCTCAGGAGCACCGAGAATGAGGCGGTTGCTAAAGGAATGGTTTTCTCAGAAGGTGAGCGTAAGCTCTCCCAGCGCTCCTTTTGCATGATACCTGTTCCACGTGGATTAAGGAAAGGGACAAATGAGGGACGAGGCGAAAGGAAAAAATACGTGGAAGAGGTGGGTTAAGATAAACCACAAACAGATAGAAATTGGGTCTGTGGAATAAAAATACAGTTTTCTCTCTGGAAGGCACAAAATTTTGTGAAATTTTTCAGAAACAAGAATCAAGGGAGTTTCAAAGCAAATCCAATAGTATATTAGTAGGAACATCTCTACATAGAATTTTTTAATAGATTAGTTTAATTTCCACTTCACATTTTTCATTATAATATTCACTACAAAATGAAAAAACTCTCAATATCCAACAAGACACCGCTCAGTCTTGCAAAGAATGATTGTGCAATGATCAGTTACACCTAAAGATTTCATTGAGGCGGACAGAAAATGCATTTCATATCAGTAACATGATTTTTCCAAAACCAGATCATGTATTTGTTCACCGCTTCCAAGAAAACACTTGTCGATATGATTTGCACGGGGTCTTTTCCAATGCCCGCTGAATTCGAAGGAAAAATTCCTATACACAGATCAGGTCAGTAATGCTTAAAACATTTCTACGAGTGAATGGGAATGATTGTGCTAGCTGCATGCTGCTTGGAATAGCTTACCTGTAAGCAAGCAGACCTGAATCTGCTCTTTCACTGCTGAGGTTCAACTGGTGGTAACATAGCGACCTCCGATTTTATAGCAGAAAACCACATCTGAAATACTTAAGTTGAAGAGCGATCATAATACGAAACATGCTCGACCATTTATGTTTAAAAACATGCCTGTTTAACCCGACTGTTTGCTTGCCATGACATTTTAGCATGAAAACAAGTGCACTCAATGCATTCTCTAGTCGGATGTCCAAACCACACTTCAGTTTCTGTGTTAGGTTACCTGCCAAATTCAGTTAAGAAAATTATTACATCATATAATTAATATATTGTATAATCCATGCTTCTGCCATGACTTTAATGGAGTTTAGCCTACTCTGCTTCATGCTTTACTCTTAATCCCATCAATCTTTAAAGCTAATGTTTCTCTGAGGAATTGTGTTCTGCAGCTTGTGACAGATCTAGAAAATTACCTGTCAGAAAAAATGCTCGGTTAGCGCTTATTACTGCAATATACAGTTTGAAATTAACAATTTCTCAGGGAACACTGTGTTTAGATTGATGAAAGCAGACTATCTTGCAGCTTCAAATATATGCTACCTTCATATTGAAAGATGATTCAGGGGAAGAGAAAACTGCCTTGCGCAGATGAGGTGCTGAGGCTTTGGATTATTTAAACTCCCTGCTCTGAGCTGAACTGACACTGAGTAGGTAAGGTGATGGTAAAGAAAACTAAAACCCTCTGGGTAGCTGAATCAGTCCATGAGAGATTGCAGTGAAGAGCGGGGAGTCCTGCTTCTGAGATGATAAAAAGAGTTTCCTAAGGAAGAGAGGGGACCAGGAACTCTCAGCAACCACTGAGAAAGAGTGGAAATTCGGCTGAAAGGCAGAAGCTTCTCTGCGGCACGGGGGAGTTCAAGATTTGAGCACTTCTATTCCCAACCTGTCTTCACAAGTTGCCCTGATTTTTTTTTTCTCCCCCCAAAAATGTTATTGTACTTCCTGCTCTAGCAAAACTTGGCTTTTTGGCTTTGAAAGCCTTCCACTCATCCTTGGTGAGCTTGTTAGGGTAGCAGGTTTGGACAAACCCACCTCAGCAGTGGCTGGCTGGGGCACTGTGAAGTGCTACCACAACACAGACAGAAAGTGCTCCAGTTGAGAGGGCAGCCCAGCTAGAGTATAATTTTTCCCCAAATACGGACTTGCATCATCTCGTCTGTCTGAAATCTCATACAGAATTTACAGACATTGCAAATATTGTGAACCATGAAAACCGAGGAATATGCTACCACTTATAAACAGGATCAAAACCCAAGCTACCCTTCACAGTCAGCTGTGTTCGATACAGAGCATGCTTGCTGGTTGCTAATAGTAAATGACATTTTATTACAAACTATTGTGAACAAAATTTTTTCTTTCTTTTGAGGAAGTGAAATTAATTCTTTAGGTGTTGGTTCAAAAAGGCAAAATGTACTGGGTTTTTTTTCTGCTTACCAAACTCGGAACTATGCTGTAAGAGGCAGGTGCACCAAATGAACTGTCACTTCGACTCATGTGAAGAAATTACTCTCTGCAGAAAAGGCAGAGCGGAAACCCTGGCATTTCGTGTATCGGCAGGATCTTAATGTCAGGAGAAACTCAAGGTTGAGGGACTAAGCAAACTATTGCAAATCTGGCAAGTTAGGGAATTATACAGGGGGAAAAAAAGGGAAACAAAACATCTCAAAATTTATTTAATTTATGACAGAAGAAAAGAAGTAAAGAATACACACGGGGAAAAGCCTCAATAATAATCCAATAGAACACAGACTTCCTAGCATCCACCCTTCTCCCTGGTGTTATGCTTACCCCTCCAGTCTTTCTCTTGAAGTGTTTGGGTTCTTGGCTTCAGTCAGGGGGAGGGAATGGTTACAGAGAGTCATCGGTTTTCCTAGGTTTTTGCTGGGAGGAGTATGACGGTGGTGGTAGAGGTTTCTCCCTCTTCTTTGCCAGGAGGAGCATGATGTTGCAGCTGCTGATTTCTTCCTTCTCTTTCTAAGGTCTCCTTGGGGCTATTTTTGTGCATTGTCTTTCACGCTTTATACCTTGCTCTTTTTCTCTGCTCTGCAACTCTACGTCATGTCTGAATGTCCTACGTAAAAAGTACCTTACATATGTTGTATATTTTTTTATCTATTATTTTCTCTGCTACCTAGAAGCTGGTTTTGCCCTGATCTCAGGTTTACATTTAACTGCTTGCTGCTGAGCTGTTCACAGCCCTGAAGACTCCACTGACATCCTATGCCCTCTTCTCTTCCCCCTCCACGTCTGTCCTCCTCTCCCCTGCACCCTGGATTGCCACGGCAAGCCTTCCACTGCCAGGCCAGGCCTATACTCTCCTACACTGCAACATTAAGATGGCGTCGTAAAACATTGCCTTCCACACAGAATAACTATTTGCAACTCCTGGTAGTATAAAAATTGTGTTTAGATCCCATGATTATAAAAAACAAGTAAAACAAATGAGGAAATAGTCATCTGATAATTAAAAAAAAAAAAGCCGTCACAGCTAAGCCAGCTAAAAGAAAGTTCCGGGTAGGCTAAGGTAATTTGAGGCAAAGCAAGCCTGACAGGACTTAATACTGCAATGTTAGTACATAGCCTGTGGCATATAACTAGCAACAGCAATAACTCTATTCATGGGGCTACAGGTTACACAGATCAGGCAGTAGCTGGATAGAGCTGCATTGGCTTCAGCGAAGTTTTGTTCATTCCTATCAAAACTATAGAACAAAGCAATCCTCCCGCTTAACTCCGTCTATTCTTGTCCAGTGTCAAATTATGCACAGATCGATTCTGAGCACTTTGAGAAAAATTGTGGGTTTCCTTTTTGACAATGCTTTTGCTTTACATTCTGAGCTCCGACATCCAAACTAGCAAAATAACACAAAGTTTTATCTTAATGCGTTCATATGAGACTGCATGCAGGCAGCATAAATGAGCAAAACCCCAGGCACTGTGCTTTCATTCTGTTGGCTTTGCCATCACATCTGAGATCAGAGCATGCAAGGATTCTGTCTTCATTTCTTTTATTTAATTTGTGCTTGCCTTGCACAAACCATCCAGAAATTGCAAGGTACCAAGATTCACAGCCCACAACTTCCCATTCAAACCTCAGATATGTTGGCTTCCTAAAACTTCCATTCAAATTGATGAGCTTTCCAGGTACTTAGCCACAATTAGAATTTAATCCTGGATTAAGAGAATACAACGCAGGGGGAAGAAATCACTGTAAACATAAATAATCTTAACCTGGTATTATGCTTCCGTCAGATGAATCCACTGAATTGTTTCCAGCTGCCAGTTGCTATCATAAACTACATATACACCACGGGCTCCTGTGAAGTCTTTTAATACTAGCATTCCAGCAGGTGTGGGAGCTGATAACGGAAGTGTCTCATAACAGTGACAAGTCTAGGAGACTACTATAGCAGAAGAATCCTAGACATGCTGGTTTCTTCTGCTCTTACCTTTTCTGAACTTTCTGTAATGTTGTTACTGTTTTCTGTAGCTGGAAATCAGAAAGAATGCATTCTCTCAGGATGCTGAAAAGGGAAGATGCTCCTGCACATCCCATGGACTAACAGGAGTAGTAGACGTTTCCAGAGTACCAAGAACGCCACTCCCCCAAATGAGATTAGAGCTTGGAAACACAAGTGGTCAGGGAACCCTCCACAAGGTGTGTAACAATACATAATCAAGTTAGGAGTATAAAGTTTTTATGGAGAACCAGACAATTCTCCTTACTTCCTATGCAATATTCCTTCCCATCAAATATTACCCCTTTATTTTGGTCCTATGCCAGGTTTTGATATGTACATTAAAATATCAGCACTCACAACCTTTTATGTCTAAGCTCCCAAGGAAGAGGAAAATAGAAAACTCCTTACAATTACATGAATTATTTTGCTTTGGGATAGTACTTTTCCATACGTCAAAAAAAAAAAATTAAAAAAAGACTCAAACATCGTGCTCTTACTTACACAATGGTAAAGGTCGCTTGTTGAACAGGATATACGAATCTAACCTTAATGTCGACGTTCTGGAAAGCTAGTGGGAACACTATTTTTGGACAAGCCACTTTAGTTTCTCTTCCAAACTCGGGGAAGTAATCAGGAGTGCAATTTCTGGAAAAGCAAACTGAGGTTTGGACTACTACTGGGTACCTACTGGCTCTTTTGTGTTACTGCCAAAGGATTTATGTATAAATCCCAGGTATCTGGGCCATGTGGTAAAGAACGTGAGTTTTATCACAGGCATTATTGCCTCACATGAACGGTTTTAACAGAGGCATCTTTATGTCATGGAATATGAGCGTTTTGTGCAGGGGCTGCATTCTGGCTCAGAATTTAGGTTGGCATTTTATAGCAGACAGTTGTCTGCCAATATACTGTATGTACAGTATTTTATAACCAAAATAAAATTATACTCACTCTATTAGAGAGGAAAGAGTTGCACATCCATGTAAGCAGTGGGATTTTACAGAAGCAACCTTGACCTCATTAAACTTTTATTTACTAAAGACAAGACTTACGCTCATTTGCAACAAGACAGGTGAAAAAGAAGGTGAAAAGTGTCACAATCCCTGTGTATTTTGTAATGCCTGAAAGCTCTGTCAAGTGTTAGGGTTTAGTCTTCCCCGCCTCTGCCTAAGAATACTTTGGAAGCGCTGCAGGTACCTTATAGATTCCCTGTAGATAAAACACAACCAGCTGGCGACTGCAAACCAGTGCACCTCAGAGCCAGGTGCGGAGAGGCAGCACTGCCGCTCCACTGACTTTCCTACCCCTGAGCCCTGTGAACAGCACCACCAGCGATGCTTCACCCTTGGCACCTGCAACCAACAGCTCACACCTCACAAATCTGCGATAGAAGAGCTCCAGGTTAAAGACGGATAAAGCGTGCACGCAGCCACACACATTTGCCGAGGAAGTCCGTAGGGGATGATGTGGGCACAGAGGTGGACCTCAGTGTCTGTTGTAGCACTTCGGCCCATATCTGCCCCCATCACCGCCACCCGTGCCACTCTTTGTCCTGTAGGGAAAGGCTGATTCTCCTTACAGTGTCTTCTGTAAGGATTTCATGGAACCAAAATGCTCATTTCTGTTCTTTCACATCCAAAACCCAGGACTTGTACAAACAGAGAAGGTAGATTCTCTCACCTCATTGGGGGTTTTTTGAAGCTGAATGCTTTTCAGCATCGTTTCCTAAAGAAAAAGCATGAGTACCGTCACTCTGTGAGCCTGCCCCTCCCCGGCAAATTTGAAGCTGTGTGCCAGTCCCAATCGCTCGCAATAGAGAACAAGTAGTTTCAGAGGTATGGACTGCAAAACGTTTCAGGAAAAGCTTTCTCAGCCTTTAATAATGCCAACTGAGAGTTACTAACACGCTTCCCTAACCTTTTCTGTTGAAAGGACAGTGGGAGAGGGCAATAGTGGCATCTGTCCGTGTCCTTCGCCACAAGGTTCAGATCAACAGTTTTACACAAGACACAGACACCACCACCTCGGCAATCTTCAAGACACCACAGGTACACAGAAAGGCTGTAAGATGACAGCGTTTCTCATGGTAAACATTGATGCAAGACATATCTAAAGATAAAAATATTCATGATTTTTTATCTTTCAAACCTTCAAGTGATTCACATTTCTAAGTTGATCTACTTAACAAAAGGGTATTTACAGTGCAACTTCAAATCCAAAGGCTGACAACAATGCCATCGGAGAATTTCTCACATTACTTTGCCAGGGCCTTGTTTAGCATAGGTAATAGGTATCAGTAGCTTCTGCTGAAGAACCATACAGGGCTACAAACAGCTTTTCCATGTGACAGTGCCCGAGTAAAGTTAGCATTCCTACAAGAGGAGAAGACTCAGCCCCATGCAGGCCCTACAGAGGAGAAAACATCATCTCTTCTTTCCCTGGGAAGTTTTAAAACACCGGTACTGTTTGCAGGGACATTGCTCTGACAGTACTTTAAGGAAGGGATGGAAGTGGATGACTTCTCCAAGAAGGAACAGGAGCAAACAACTCCAGTAGGGATTTCAGAGTGGCTTGCCTGAAGAATACAGCCTCTCTCATCTTGCAAATGAATGGCAAAGTTCTTCAGCACTTCAAAAGGATCAGTATCGGCTTTTCGGGGCTGTTTGCTTGGTGTATAAGTAAACGGGCTGCTTATTTGGGCAAGAGCACACACTGCCAAGTGAGGTCAGAAGAGGTGAGTAGTTTCTTACATCAAAACTGCACAGCTTGAAAACACGGCTGAGGAGCCAGGCACTGCACCACATTGCCCACTTTTGCTCATAATCCTTTGAGCAGGCCAGCCAGGGCTGCATCTGCAGAGGGGAAAACAGAGACCACCACTGTTCATAGACGCACAGAAGTGAGCTTTCAAAACGCTGTCAGCCAGTCCTCGGGTCACTTTACCAATGCAAACTGGAAAAATAAAACCTAAAATCTGAACAGCAATTTTCACCATGAGGGTGCCAAGGCTTTCCACAAAGGATATTTTATTTGCCCAGGCAAATCCAACAGATCTCTGCCAAGCTCAGGGCTCGGTCACACACCAGCTGAGGGATCTGGGCCTCGTTTGCCCCTGTGGTGAGTTCTAGGGATCTTTTCTGATGCTAGGTCAGAGATCAAACATATTTGCTTCCTCATAACGTTTTTGGTCACATTCTGCCCCTTGAGAAGGAGAATTGTAAAGCTCAGGTCTGCTCAGAGTTTCCTCTAAAAGCCTACAAAAACTGATCCTTTAACAGCCTGGCTGGCAAGAGGAGTCAGTAGTGCTACCTATACTGTGGCAGTACTACTACTATTCTTCTCCCAAATATTAATTGAAAGCTTTTATTCCTTGAATAAAAGACATGTAGACATCTCCATCTTTCCACAGCTTTTCATAGCTGCTCTTCTGTCACCATACCCCTTCAAAACATATCTGCATACATCGCTCACGAGATCTGTGTTTGTGCACAAAATTCAGTATGTTCTCTATTTAGAAGTTGAAAAATGTGGACAGCCAGCTGTGTCTCATTGCTGTGCTCCCCAGAAAGACCGTAGTGGCATTCACAGCACTTAGGGCACATTGTCTTTCAGCAAGGAATTAACTATGAGTCAGGACAGTACTTTAGAGATATAAACTGGATTATAAAAACCGTGCCTTTATACATCTATATGGCCCTGTATTTGGGGAGCCAGACTGATATTCACAGCTACAAGAGTTGGCTCAGGATAGCAAAACCCCAGCAGTCTGTAGAATAGGACTGAAGAGTTTATTTCACATTCAAATTTACTTTCTCTCTCCATAAAGAAAATACACATCATGCCATCACACCACGGCTATGCACAAGCGTGCTGTGGGTTTTAGTTGGGTTAATGACAAAAAGAAAATATACCAGCACATGGAATCTTTAAAAGAGTTGGCCAAAAGGTTTTCCTTATAGCAGAATTATTCATTTGAAAACACTGTTGATAAAGCAATGTTCCCTTCCACCTAAGGCAAGACAAAGCCACACTGAAAGACATCCAGGTTACTCCAGGCGACAAACTCACAAAAGCGATAGCCGTCGGTCACAGACAGAAGGTCGTGCCTCCATTCTCTGAGAGATTCCTTCGCTCCTCACAGCAAAACAGCCAGCCAAGTCGTTCACAGCACGGCAGCCAAGATGGCTCTCTGCAGAAATGCTAGATTTTTCATCCTGTTTAGGATTTCTGGGAAGAAAAGCTGCTGCCAGCAGGAGACTAAGAGTGAATGAATACAAAGACCAAAATCAGTCATTAGACAAGAATGACAATCTTCTGACCTGCATGAACAGCAGCGAGAAAGTATCTTTCAGACGCTTTCGCAGCGCTGTCCCCGTGACGCAGTATGTGGCTCAGGAGTCCGCACGGGCACTGCAGGAACGACGGGAGGAGAATTCTGACCGACCTCATCTAATTCAGAATTATCCTCCTAAATGTGTAAATATATAAGCTAAACCTGCGTCCCATATGAGATCATACAGATGCTGCCAACAGCTCATTGTTCCCTCTCCTTACATACACTTGCTAAAATCTCAAGGATAAGGAGGAGCTACGTTTTGATAAATAGGTCCTCGATCTTGCCTCTGGTCTGACGCTTTCAGTGATGGTAGATCTGGGCTTTGCCTTTTTCTCCCTCGCTCAAGGCTTTCCACATGCGGTTTTGTTTCCTGATGCCAAGCACCTCCACACCAGTCACCTTAGACGCGGATGTGCCTCGGCCTACCCTCGTCACACGCAGCCAACGCTGAGAAGGAGGCCGTCTCCCACACCACGGGAAAAACAATTCTGCAGTAAAGAGGAGCAGAAGTGCTTCTTCTCTAAGTACTATTTCTGGTACAGCCTCAGCTTATCCACCTCTGTGATATAAAAATGCATCATCCTAGCATTATACTGTCTCAGGATATTTTCCTTCATATACTGAAAATGACTTCTCAGACTCCGAACGGACATGACGTCAAACAGCTGGGCAAAGACACTCAGGACACTTTCCATCATCTGTGCAGGGAAAAGAATGGACAAAAACAAGCACATTTTTCAGTGGACTGCTCCAGAACAGCAATTAATACATTGCTATGTGGGCTAGGAGAAGCAGCCAGGAAAGTCTACCTGCCAGAGTGCTATTAACAGCTTTGAGAGAGTCTTATGTCTTGTCTGGTAATAGGCTCTCCAATACTGAGTCATACAAGCTGCTTATTTTAGCAAGACTCTCAAAATTTATAGCACCCTTCTTTTGCTCACTGTAAGGCTGAGATTTTCCTTCATGTTACTCTTCTACTTTGCCACCTCTGCCACCGTGAAGCTGAGGACCCCATCTACAAGAGCCTGATGGAGGCTGAGTCTGCTCTCCTGAAGTCCAGGGCTTTCTCTCTGCCCCTTGCCTTCCCTCACATTCCCTCCATTCACATCAGCCACCACGCTGACTGCCTCACCCTTGGTTTTATGCCCTGTTGGGAGAGTTCCTGGTCTGTGGTGTTCCCTAGGCGTCAGGTAGCCTCCTCCCCTCCAGAGGACACGTTTCCCACTGTTTTGCGGCTCCCAGCTGTGGCTCGCTCAGCTCAGGCATGCTGCTGCGCACGCTGCGCACTCCTGCCTCCTGCGCTGTTGCCCACCGATGCATGTCCTGCCTCTGTGACCCCACGCGGCGGGGCTGCACCTGAGGCACCTGCCAAGTACTCCAAGTTAGTGTGAGGGGAGTGAAAGATGGAGGCTTACAAACACAACACCTCGACTGAAAGAGAGCAGAGACTGAGCAAACGCACGATTCGCAGCGCAGATACCCAAGGTGGTAAGAAGAGAGGCCGAAGCTCTGGCTGTTTTCCCCACTGGTTCTGTGAGCAGCCAAAACAGCTCTTCAGCAGCACCGTCCTGACTAGCCACAACTTGCATCTGTAAACCTCATTCATCCTGGGTGGAAGAGAGACTGGCTTTACACTCCAGCGCTGGGCTGCGCACCCACAGCGATGGAGACGGAGATGCAGATCCCTGGCTGGAGGCAGCAGGAGGGACAATCTGCCGGGGCAGAGAGCTCGCGGGCTGCAAATCCTGTTTTACTCCCGCATTTTTTGATTTTTAAAACTGTATTTTCCTAACAAAAAGGCCCAGCTTGCACAAAGTAGGACTTTCAAAGATCAATTTAATTTCACCAAATCCTTCACATGGTAAAGGCTATAAATCCCCTACAGATTTTACATAGCCTTACTGCATACAGTGCTTTCACCAGTCAGTGCTGGGGCAGGCCACGGCTCACAGATGATGACGTTAACCACAGATCCGACCAGGGAACACTACAAGTGACTTAAAAGAACCTTGGATGTAAAAAATAACTTAGAGTATTGCTTCAGATGAGATGCTTCAGCAAACTATCTGTAAGTAAATGTACATAAACATTAAAATGTTAATGACTGGCGCCAGGCACTGAATGCCTTCAAACACGCACTGAATTCTGGAGAAACTGAAGGTGTATCGCAGCTGGGTATCACGCTGCAGGGACCCCGCCACGCTGCAGGGACCCCGCCACGCTGCAGGGACCCCGCCACGCTGCAGGGACCACTCGTTTAGATAACCTTAGGCAATCGAAACGCAGGCCTGAAGGTGGAAACCCCTCAGATTTGGCTCAGAATTAAGGATGTACTCACTGCGAAGATTTACAAAGAGACTACATACATCATCCTCAGTATTTAATCCCCTAAAGAACAAACTCCCTTACAAACTACTGTATGATAAGGTAGTGAGAGCTCATCCCCCTGGGCCAGCTTTTGTAGCTAAGCAACTTCTTATTGTACTGTAATAAACTCTTAAAAACACGGTCTTCATTAACAATGAATAAGAATACACAAAGGCTTTCCTGTGTTTGTCATATCATCTTCACAGAGTGATGCAGTGTGAGTAGTTTATCTGTGGATTTCATCTTGAAATGCAGTACTCGAACTGAAAGAGGGTGCTTCAAAGGTGACCGATTGCTGCCATCCTGTGGCAGGCACACGTATTTCAGACTGACGCTAGCCAGAGAGAAAATATTCGTTCAAAGGTGTCATTTAAGAAAGAAATCTTACTAACTCATATTAGTCTTAAACGCCACAGAAGGAATGCTAGTCGTCTGTAAACGGCAGTCTTCAGAGCTCAGAAAGCCATGGGTCATTACAGCGATTCTAGCAGAGGTGACTCTCCCAAGTGGAAAATTAGGACCCGACGAGACCGGGCTCGTGTCCCCCCTTTAAATGCAGGGGAATTGCAGTATTCAGTGGTCTAACTCCAGAAGGGATACCAACCCTAACCCAGCTCCAACCCTAACCATATCAGACTGCTGGCTCCAGAATGCACATAAATACAAGGATGCCCTGTTTCTGATGGTAACTCTGCTGGTGACCTCAACCGGAAAAGCCATCAGATAGCTCAAATAACGTGCGCCGTCTGCTAAGACTGTATCCAAACACAACACAACAGCACTGTTCCTAGCACTGAATCCAAAGGTGGGGGAGCTGGAATATAAATACATCAGTGGATGACCAATGTGCTGTTACTTTCTGAGTATCTATTTCTCATATCTTGTCCCCAGTTTTAGTATTTTGTGGAAGAAATAAAGTCTTCTACAACATGGCTGTGAGACCCAGGCACCTGGAACACATATGAGAACCTGCAGACTGAGCGCAACATGCTTTTTAACTCCAGATGGGTTGGAGACTCCAGAAACAGACAAACTGAAGGCTTAAGAGATTCCAGCCTGAACAAAACTTGAACCCCTGAAACAGTACAGTGATCACACAATCCTGGAGAAGCTACAGTTTGCAGAGAAGACCAGAACTGTTTAGGTGTGGCACTTAAATCTCACCCTTGGCCAAGACTAAACATGATGTGGCACTGAGACACCAAACCTGACTGGAACAGAGAGAAACAGAGTCTTCAAGAGTCTGGCAACTCTGCAGACCCTGACAAACACAGCCACAAGTGAGACCCAGATTTCTAGAACTGTATTCTTGTTAGTGAGCCAAAGACTGCACAGGGACTGAAAGCTAGCTGGTACCCTATGCAAGGCTGCTGTGTCCTATAGCAGGCTGTGCTGCGGCCTTGGAACGGGCCTCAGGACAGAGTGGACGCCAGGAGACTTTGCGCCTAGTCACACATGGTCTCCTCTAGCAAGACACTCTCCACACTCATGGGTCCCTCACAGGCAAAATTGCATCCACTTGCTGAAGAAGCCATGAAGCAACACCCTGAAGGATGCACAACGCTGTTTAGCAAGGTTTGCAGGACTCCTGTACATCCTGCCAACAGACGGGCTCCCACTCTTTCAAAACAGAAGCCATTAGACACCACCAGAAACAATTGATAAGCACCAAGGTTACCTGTACCAGCCCTGCCTTTGGTGCCAGATTGTCAATGCTCCAATTTCAAAGAATGAGGACAGAGTCTCTTCCACCCTGCAGATTATCAGGTTCTGCGGGGGTCCGAGTGCCAATTCACAGCAGAGTAAATATCACTACCTCCCACTAACTTCACCTGTCCTGCCAAGACCTCAGTAGAACAGGCATTCAGCCAGGCTGTTAAACCTAAAGGACAGGCAGACACTAGGAAGGTCAGTATGACGTGCATTCATCTCTGAACTGTGAAGCCTGTGCAAAAGTGTTGTGAGGCCATTATAGACCACAGCAGGACTGTGCCCCACAGAAGAAGACGCAGCCCAGCCTTGTTTTCCCCTTAGCACATGATGACAGAGCAGCCAGAAGAACACCAGTCCCTCTATACCCAGCTGAGAACTAGACCGTAACAGCCTCCACAAACCAACCGACGTAAATCAACACAGACAAACCGGGAGTTTGTTTCCCAGCACGCTCTCTCCTATTCCGAGTCACGTTCTGACAACCTCTTCTTTTTCACACAGACCTGCTCATTCTCAACAGCCCCTTCCCTTTTCTTCTGGGCTCAGTACTCATTAGCTCGCAGCAGCCAGACTCTGTTTCTGCCACTCAGCTTTAGACCCACTGCGCCCGTGGCTGCCTCTGGCTCCGACAGTGCTTCGCTACTGGCAGCTCCCTGCAGCTAGCCAGCCCTGCAACTCCTTGTTTGCCCTCAGCGTTACCAGCACCCCTGAACACACACTTACTCAGTGTGAGATGCTTCTTTACTTACTCAGACACAATTTCCCCAACACTAGTTCCCTCATGAATTTCCCCTCTTCAAAGGCACAAGTTTTAAGTACTTATGTTCCATGGAGTATTTAAAAGAGAGAAGGGGCTTACAGCTGGTAACAAAAATGAAGAGCCACCAGGCTGGGAAAGCGAGAAAAGAAAAAACATTGGAGTAGCAGTGGGAAGACAGCAGGCCCATCACATTCCTCTCCGAGGCATAGGGCACACACAAGAGAAGGCGCAGGAAAAGTCGCCTGGAAAGAAACATGGGCAGAAGTAAGGAAAGTTGGCCACTGCAGGACTCAGCCCTGCCCAGGAAACACAGTCCAGAAGAAAGCAATGAAGACCTTCCAGTTGGTCCTGCTGTTTCATCTCGCAAGTCAGTAAGCCACTGCTGTCAGTAACACTGAGTAATCTGGTCTTACCTTCTGAGGTCCATCCATCCACAGCTGATCTCCACCTGCTCTTGAGCTCTTCCACAGTGGCAAAGAACACAGCTGTCTCGTGGTCTTCCAACACCTTGTGATGTCTCAACTCTATGACTGCTTTCAGCTGTGAGAAGAGGACTGCTTCTCAGTTCCAGGGAATAAAGTTTCTACAAGAGAATGCTAAAGGTATGGTCTGTGTGATACTTTCTCATCTCATCTTCCTGCTATTACTGTAACTACTGAACCATGCTTGTGAATTGTTTAGGGATAATACTAATGGAAAGTCCATTGAAATCCATTCTGTGTTCTTCAGACACATATTTATTTAAATAGGCTTTTCAAAACTCTGAGCTTTTTTTCCAAAAAAATTCTGGCTACATAGGTAAACTTTGTCCAGGAGCCATTTGTAAGAGTGCAGAATTGTCTGGAGGCAGCCAACAAAGCTGTTGACTACCACTTCAAAAGAAAATGTCAGTAACTATTTTTTATGTTGAAGTGTACATGACAAAGAACAATCATTAATAGTTTGCTAACTCAAGCATGCAGGATTAGATACAGGGCTCTTAAAATCATCCTGGAGACTACAGGATTTTACTTGATTTTTATCCCAAATCTCAACACATACTGTTCTAACCCAGCAAAGTCAAACTTCCAAAGTCACTTCAGAGCAGCACAAAAATTTACAAGGCACTGGAAAATACGCAGATAAGCAGCGTGATCTATATGGGGCTTGCTTTGCATGATTACTTTTCCTGTGAAAGCAATACAAGCAGAAGGAAAAACATTCCCGGAGCAGTCAATGATTTGTCTACAGATAAAAATGACCTGACATTTTAATAGCAACACTGCCATTCCACTCAAAAGACTTCCTGCACGCCAGCCTGCTTGAGCTGGGCAACGGAATACTCCTGAAAGCCAAAAATGCAGTCAGTGGGAAAATTTGGATTGTTTCCTTTGAATTGGTCAGTCCCCCGAATATCATCAAGCTACAGAACTATGCAGGATTGCGTATTGACAGAAACAGATGTAGGGTCAGAATTTGCTTTCTATAGTTTTGAAAAAACTGAGGCATTCTCCAAACAATTTACATCATTTGCCTAGTTTTTCACCCCATTGTATTCAGCCTAAGTTGTAACATGCTGTTTCCAAGAAACATGTACTTGAATTCAAAAATTTGCATGCCACCCTACAGAAAATTAGTATTTATTACATAAGGTTAACATAAAACCCAAAGACCGGTTGGAAAATGAACAATAAAATTTTGAGCTCTGTTTAAAGTAGCACTCAGTGGAAAGAGAGGCTTCTATCCAACTTGCGCAGATTATAAAGGAGAGAAAACCAAAAGATAGCGACAAAATTCAGTAACTAGTTCTCCCAGTTCATACAGTTTCTTCAATAGTTATTGTCAGGACCGGACACCGATCAGCTAATCCAGACAGCCATCGCTGATCAATACATACAAAAAGGCAAGAAGTCCTCAGTCAGGTCCTGATCAAAACAACATGAGTAAGGGAACAAGACGCTTCATTTCATCAGCATGGACAAAGGACTTAAAACATGAAAGCACTCCTTCCAACTCTTCAGTCATAAGAAACTCTCCACAAGGAACTTATCTAGCACCTCTCCATCATTACATGTGCCCTATAAAACCCCCCTAGCACTCACTGCTACCTGCAAAATTGTAAACATCTTGAAAAGAAACTGTGTTATCTTAGTGTTAGAACAGGTAGATCTCCTGTGTGACAATCGGAGAGCTTCTTTTTAGGCTTAAAACAAACACTGCTGTGCCCCCAAGAGAAGCAGAACACTAAATTCGCCCAACATGACTAAGACCCATTCTGTTCTGAGATTTCATTTTTTACTGAATGACAGAGTTTCTCAAGCGACTTTATATCCAGGGATAACTTGGAAGTTCATGAGAAGTTTTAAAAATCAGGATTGACATCTGAATCAGAAAACAGTTCCAAACCCACACATATGCTGTTACTGTTACAGTACAGGCCCATTGCCCGAAAGAAAGATACACTTTGCAAAATGATGAGAAGAGTTAGTAAGTTCAGGCCTGGGTGCATCGGAGCTGAGAATGCTTTGCTAAATAGCTTTGCTTCTAGGCCCTACCCAACTGAACTGGGTAGATGCTGTTTTAAGAGGAGCAAGCTGCTGATCTCCACTGCCCATTGCTGCCACAGCTGGAGAAGCAGGCTTCCTGCACCATCTGTAACTTCCAGAGTTGGAACCCGTATCTTGTATCGTCCCCTTGGAAATACGGAGGCAGCTGCTGTAAACAACGCTGTGTAGAGATACACACTTGATTATCAACGCTGTTGCGCAGCACACAGAATGCCCTTTGCGGGCCAGCTGCAGCTTCCAAGTGACGTGCACGCAGAAAGAATACCAAGGTAATCCAGTCCGGGAGCGACAACGATGGGAACTGCTGCAATAAATCCACCACTCCAAGCTACAGGCTACAATCACCTGGCACAGCCCATGGCAGATGTTCTTTATCACCAATTACCTACACAGGCTAGGAGCCCAGCTAAATCATTATCTTTCTCCAGAAGGGAACGGACATTGTTTCAAGTTTCTTGTCTTAACCAAGAAAACATATTTCTAGGATTCTTGACTACCTCTGACACACTGTCTAGACAATCCCTGACTCAGAATTTGACTCAAGCCAGCAAGTGAGTAAGCTTGTATCAAACCAAATAACTGAAACCCAGAAAAAGAGTCGGATTAAAAAAAACGAAGAAACAAAAAAAGAACCAAGCAGCTACTAAAGCAAGTGATGTAAGTAACACACCTTTAAGTAACTTAAAATTCAATGATTTTAATGGGACTTTGCTTCTAGGACTCTTCATATTAAAAATGAGACAGATTTCAGTAAAAATGTATTTTTACCCAATCTCTTCTAGGGTATTTCTCAGCAACTGTTCTCGGGTGACTGTTTCCAGCTATCACATGCTAAAACTAAAAAGAATAATGAGATTCAGCTCCCTGAAAGAACGCAAGATTCAATCATGCATCTGGAAAAAGGATGCGTAATAGAGAACATGAAGAACACAGAACTCAAGAGAAAAGCAGATTTGCATGGTTCTTTTTATTCTCGTGTTTTGAGATGTATTTTTAATGTACATATATAGGTATATATAGAATATTTGCCACCTTTGGCAGTTGTTTAATGTCAGGATTCTACATAGAAGGTAAACAGGTACTTTTCATAATGAAATCTTTTTTAGTCTGATGAGGGGCATGATATACCCAAGGAAATGCTTAGCTCACTAAAGCTGTTCCTGGTCTTTAGTGTTGGGTTTTCTTTCAAGTTTTACTACTCTTAGTATTTTGTGACTTGAAGTCATCCAAGATTTGCTACAACGAACACCACAAACTTTGTCAAAAGTTTATGGTGGGTTTCTCTGTGGGTTTTTTTTTTTAATTCTTTCGTTAATTTTATTCTTTTTTGTTTCATCTTGTCACCTCGCGCCTCAAAAGTAGATTAAAACACCTCTGCATAGATCTTATTTGGAGACACGGTGTGTTTCACAAGTACATCTTTTTTAAAAAAACGAAGCAAAGCAGGGTGTTCTCCCTTGCCAATTTCCAGGCATCAACAGTCAACACCGAGTGTCTCTATAAAACAAGCATGCCATAATGACTTTGTAACACATCAACTAGAGAAATAAACGGCAGCTTTCTTGTTACAGAAATCACAAATCAAGTAGAATAAAGCAACAACTCCCCCCTCCTCAAATATGGCACACTTACACAGAGGATCTATTATTCCTGAGCAGGCTAGCAAGTAACCCTTGGTGGTGAAGCAGAAGGAGAGGAGGAAAGAATTTTAAACTGAAAACTTCACCGACTGAGAAAGGCACAAGAGACAAAAATACTGAGGCCTTTAGAAAAAAGAGAAAGTATTCTGAGAACTATTTTCAAACTGAATGTGTTTTACTGATGAGAGTGAGTATTTGGTGACAATGATAAAATGAGTACTAAAAAAGTGACACAAGGTGTTCAGAAGCAAATTTCTCCTCGACTAACAGAAAGACCGAAGACCTTAACTGGAAAAAACTGTTTGAAGAAAACACATGTTTCTCTCTGTAGAATCTCATCTTCCAGTGCCTTCACATACACAGTATACAAGTCTTGGTGTAGAATCAATAGGAATTCAACCTAGAAAACAGTTCCTTTATTTTTATTAGTACTCCTTATATTTCAATCTAATCTTTAACACTGGAAAAATCTGTGATAAGTGTTTATGTTGAGATTATGGGGTACGTTTCTTTTACAGGATTTGTAAAATACATTCTCATCTGTTTGAATGCAGATACATCATCACAGAGGAGACAGTGCATACAATTTACATGAGATATTTGTACCAAAATTTAGAGATACACAGCAACCAACGTCTCAATACAATACTAACTTGAAACCCAGGTGCAAGTTTTTCAAACTGTACATGTATTTTTAAAAAGATATAGCCTTTTAAAATGTTTAGATATTGAAGCATTTTCATTAAGATCAAACACTTATTAAAACCAGTAAAATTATAGCAGCACTATGGGAGAATATCTAAGCCACATGAACATTAGTAATTAAAATAAAAACAAATATGAAATATTACGCTACTTGGATGTTTGTCTTGGATAACACCCCAATTACTTATGCCAAACCATCAAAGAATCTGGATTTGTTCACTGTATGAACAATACTGTTGTATAGTTCAATCAAAGTTACCCTTTTAAAAGAAGTGCTGAATGCTCACATCCACCAATACTGCTCTGGAGTGCTTCCTTGAGAACACACTTGAATCTTTCAGTCCAAGCTTGACTATGATCCTTTCGGATGTCTGCCATAGGAACTAAGGATGCTTTTAAATATGATTCCTTAAAACTAGGGTTATTTTATTTACACTATTCAAAGTCTACTTCTCCTTCCAACAGCAAAATGTGCAGGAGGATTTACTACATGCTATACAATGTAAAAATAGACTTTAAAAAGCCAGAACAATGTGAGTAAAACTGTACAATGTTTGTTCCCTGCTCCAGTTCATTGCACTATTAAGTTAAAATGGATGAGTCGTCATGCTCAGAAGACTTACTGTAGGATCAGAAAATCCACGCACATACAGAGGAAGTAAATGCATACTGGTTTAGGAATAGCGCCAAATGAAAAAATACTGAGTTATATCCACGGAAAGCTGCTCATCACAGGAAGGAGCATGATTCATTCTGAAAAGTAGCCCTCTTCATGTAGGACACAGAACTGCAAAAGAACCACAAATACATCTTGATAAACACCTGTAAAGTTAATCTGTATAAAAATGTATTGTGTACACTAAAATATTTGAATGTTGAAATCTACCAAATGAGTAACATGGTAAAATCTAGAAATCAACTGAAACCAGCAATTAAGATATCATTCTCTTCTCGAAAGATAGTAAGTGACACAACCCACCATCTTTAACTAGTATCACCCAGAAATGAGTTAACTAAAGGTCACGTCGTAAGCGCTTTTTGAGGTGTTCTACTAGAAAACAGAACATTAAATAAAAGGTGACGCATGCAGTTATATTTTAAAAATATGCAGTGATTCTAACTCTACTTTCTAATTCTGGTGCGTGTACTTGAATCACACAGCGGGAAGATAAGACATCTCCTTCACGTGCTTCTCATTCCTGTTTCACATGTAAGACACAAACCTCAGAGCAATCCAGCTTTCAAACCAGTGCTAGCACAACATAGAAGCAAATAAAGAAGTCAGGTGTAACAATTAAACAAAACCTGCAAAAGGAAGTAAGTAAGTGTTCTTGTTACCTGAAATACTTGCATAATTTAAAAACAGAACAAGGTATAAATTCTTGCTTTATTAAAACAAAAAACTGTGGGATTTTTTAAGCCTTTACTAGAGGCTTCAAGGATCACGTAGGAAACAGCAGAGCAAGCTGAAAGATGGAAAACGATTCTGCTTTCGTGACATCGACATTCAGAAAGAAGCCTAGAAGAAAATAATACTAGACATATTTCATGCCTTTTACTCAGTAGTAATGTATAGTATATTATTTTTAGCACTGTATTTTTATGTCACAATTACCGTTTACGGACAACTGGAAAAGAACACAAAGCTCAGTAATAAATACATCTTAGAACAGTTTACTGTAAGGATACATCTGATTTCAAAGGCTGACTTCAGCTATAAATACATACTTTTAAGTTGCTATATGTAATAGTTATGTCTTAAGAACGTCTCAATTATTTACACCTACATGTGTTTTCAAATTAAGGAAAAAAACCAATTAGCCTTGCAGTGGTACAGATAATGATTTATTCAGTTTGTGTATCATACTGTTAGTATGTTATATTCAAAAATTATCCCAGTAAATGAAGTTAAATCTTCAAATTTTGTAAAAACTAGAAGTAAAAACTATCCATCTTGAAATAATGTGCCTAGATGTGGTATCAGACACCTTACCCCTAATATTTTGATTCTGTGTATATCTACAGGCTACTATTTAATGCATCCCATTGATTTGTTTCATAAGTAGCTAAATTAAGGAATCCTCTCTTTCAGCAGGTTTCCTCAGATATTCCCCCTTACCCTCATAACAACAAAACAAGGTAAT
>VZSC01011108.1:126996-152987 GCA_013398225.1 Steatornis caripensis | reverse complement strand
CAACAACAAAACTAGGTAATTCTCCTTCCAATCATGCCTTCCTCAGCTTCTCCTTTAAATTTGCTATGAACTCCATCCCAGCAGGTCCTCCCCATATGGTTCCTCTGTCCTCATGCCCCGAAACTAATGTCGGCTTTTAAAGGCAAAGACCCTTCAGCTCAGTGGAAACAGTGGTTTCGGTCTTTCTCCTACCTAGATGCAGTTCCCTACAGTATTCATGACGTGCAGTTATTCCCGCAATCCTTCTTTCTGTCTTATAGGGTTGAAATTGGCAATTACTATTTGTGAGGCTGAAGAGACAGACAAGAAGACTGCACACAGGCATTTTCTCCAGAAAGCAACCCGAACTTGCATACTTCAAGGATTACAGATGCTACTACTTGTTGCATTATTGTACTTGGCTAATAAATCATAGTGCAGAAAGTCATTACATTACACATGCAAGAAGAAAGACTGAAAGCTTCTGTAAAAAAAAAAATTCAACGGGTACAGTTGATACAAACATGTTTTCATCAAAGGATATGGCATCTTTTCCTGTTGTGACACCTGAAAACAACGCAACTACAAGAGATGACAAAAATATCTCCATCTATGCTCCTTGCTTTACAGCTTAACTTGTGCACAAGAAACTTTGCTGCTTACTTGCTTGTGTAGGTCCTTCAATGGAAATAAACACAATGTTTTCAAAGCACACTGTATTTGTTAAGCCATCAAAAAAGATCAGTAAAAGACGAGCACAAACAGCACTTAAATACAGTGATCTTACTAAGCTGCCAGCTTTAATCCAAAAGTGTGATTTCTAAGATCAAGAATTTCACAGTGTTGGCTTCATATTGCTTTTCCCATCAGCAAATGCATTCCCAACCCTCCTCCAAATCTCTGTTTCTACCTCATAGAATTATTCAGGTTAGAAAACACCCTTAAGATGATTGAGTACAACTGTTAACCTGACACTGCCAAGTCCACTGCGAAACCATGTCCTTGAGTGCCATGTGTACGCATCTTTTAAACACCTCCAGGGATGCTGACTCAACCACTTCCCTGGACAGTCTGTTCCAATGCTTGATAACCCTTTTGGTGAAGAAATTTTTCCTAATATCCAATTTAACCCTCCCCTGGTGCAACTTGAGGCCACTTCCTCTCGTCCTATCACTTGTTACTTGGGAAAAGAGACTGACACCCATGATCCCTAGTGATAAAATATAGTAACAATATTAATATATTGAAATATATTGAGAAAACATGTAAGCGCAATTGCAAACGCTTGTCAATGTCGCATTACCATCTATTTTCATTCTAAATCTATAAAATAGAATACAAATCATATGCTGGTGAAAGAAGAACTACAATATCCTTGCAAAGCAAACCACCGAGTCCCTTTCATTATTACTAACTTCAGGATGGAAGTGTTCACTGAAAAGTAAAAAGAAACAAAATGCCAAAAAAGGAAAAAAAATGAACTTGAAAATAATTCAGGTTGCATCAAGGGTAAAACAAACAAGAGAAGGTCAGCTACTGCATTGTACAAGATTCTACACAGAATATGTACATAGTCTGGCTTTGGCATTACTTACCTCTGAGGAAGTAACTCCCTATGCAACAGATCCAGGGGAGAACTAACTGATCCCAGGAAAAAAGGGACTTAAGCGTAAGGACAAAATGATGATAGTTTTAACATTTTAAGGGACACAAGAGGGCAGCAGAAATTGGGAAAAAGGATGCTTTAAATAAGCAAACACCAGAAATAATTTCAAAACTAATCATCCTATTCAGAAATGCACATGGAGTTTAGTTTTCTTCCTAACATGAAATGCACTGAGCTGCAGTGGCCTTTTTCACTTCTCTATTATACCACATTCCCACATCCCATGTTCCAAGGATTTCTACTTGCAGGATTTCAAAAGCATTACTGGTTATGAAAAAAAAGTACAAGAATTATCCATAGTAACACAGAAGGTCAATAGTAGATCTGGTTGCAGAACTCTCCTTCAAGTCCCAGTCCCATGCTCTAGCTCTTGGAGAAACTGCCTTGCCAAAACAAATGCACTCCATTATTAAATGAAGATATCAAGTATTAGACAACACACATGGAGGGGGTCTGTGTGTGTCTTCCTACACGATACAAATTTAGTCCTTCACAAATTTCAGAATTATTTCGGCATTCAGTTAAAGACATTCAAGATGGTGACATTTCTACAAAACACCATGACATTCAGAGAATATATAAAACTATTTCACTGTCTTTTTGTTTTATCAGAACATCAGTGAATTTGGGAACATTTCCTGTTAAATCAACATTTACTGCTCAATCTTACGGTTCCATTAACCTTTCCAGGTTCACAGCATTTTTATTTTACTTGTCCCATTACATTATGCCAAGAATACTATGGCAATTGTCAGAATCACTTTTTTCCTGGTATTTTTTCTTCAGCTCTTGATTCTAAACAATCTAAGTAACTTTTCAACAGTGACCAAGTATCTGTGCAAGTTTATTACAAATTCGGTAGTAAGCTGTATACACCCACATAAGACTAGCGTGTACTAATTTTTAAAATACTATAGAATAAAAAGATAGTACTGATTTAAAAAAATCGTAAGATTTTTTTATGTGCTGTGTAAAATGGAATATAGAGCTACAAAGAAGGTTTTACCTCTGCTGACAAATGCCACACTAACCGTATTTCCCACATATCCTATTGTCACATATAATTTACTGCCTGCTTTTTTCTTGTAAGATGGAAAAAAGTGATCCTCAAAGGAACAAGTTCACAGATTTTAGCATAACTAAGTATCTTTGGTGATATAATTCACATATTTCAAAATGTCATTTCTTGATTAAAGCTTAACAAAAAGGTATGGAATCCATTCAGTGTAAGATAACAGCTGGATCATAGAGTAAACAAATGTAAAATGAGTATGATTATCACTATACCATACCGATGATTATTACTGGGTCCAGAACTTGTTACCCTCCTGTTTCTTTTGGAAAACAAATACAACCCCCTAAATCCTCATCATCATTTTCACCTTGCCAAGACATTTTCAATCTTTCCACTGAAGAGAGCAGACTCTGTAAGTAGTACGTCACTCCTTTTATTTTGAAATTCAGGGAGTAGGCTGGAATTTCAGGTACAAAAGCTGAGCTGAAAGTTGCTTCAAGTTTTTGTTTAGAATCATCTAATCCCCCTTTAACAAGCTTTACAAATAATTTTCAAACAATATACAGGTGGCTGGGAGTATTTTGTGCCACGTATGAAGGCTCACTGAGGCTTCAGGCCAGAAGTTTTAGCGGCAGAAAAAGAAGAGAAACACGTACTTCAGAAACAACTGGAAGACTCTGCAGGATAAATCTACATTACAATGTAGCACCGTCAGCCGAGCTATAAATATTTAATGTAACCTAAACATAGCAGCATGAAGCTTAGTTAAGGCTACACTGAAAGGAGGAGTCAAATTCTGCACTCACTCGCTTGTATGACTGCTTGCTGTTGTGCAAACAGGACTACCGAAGAGCCAGAAAGCCTTAGTTCCGTTCAGTAATGAAATCACGGTACCTGAGGGGAAATCACCTTTTTGCTTCAGTATGGGTGATTCGAGTGATTACTTTTCATACTCTAATCAGTCGTGTTTCACAATTTAGAGACAACAGTGCTAGTATGTGAAGATGTTTGATCCAACACGTTTAATGTGAGCATGATGTTTCTGTAACTGTTGCATCTAGCTAGTAGAACATCCCTGGTGATTATAAAGTCATGAGCGTGCAGAGGCAGAGGTAGGAGGGAACCTCAATATCAAGCTTCCTAGATCATCCTGTCATATGTTTAGCTAATCTACTTTTATAAGCCTTCTATGCAGAAGACTTCTCCGTTTCTTCTCAGTATCCCAGTAATCTGAAAGCTTTTCTGCATAGCCATGTCTAAAAACAAGAGCAGACTCTGTAAAAAGCAGTGTTCATTCCAATCAGTTTCTACCAGATGTATTATGATGAAAAGCAAACAGCTTTAATTACTGACAACAGTTCATCCTCTTTGGTCAAAGATTCTGCTTCACAAAGCTAAAGTTTAGTGCCATCACCATTAAAACCCCCTTGATCTCGAGCCTCAATGGCTCTTGGCTCATAAGCAAATACATCTGCCTAATATAAGAAAGATTGTTCAGAAGGGGTAGGTAAACAATGGAGCAATCAAAGCAATCGACTGAAAGGATCTCTGCATTCTTATTGTATGTGGTAGTTGAGCAACCCTACATGAAACTTAGAAACGAGCCTCTTCCAACAGGAAGTCTGTCAAGAGCTTCTAGAATACCGCATGGCTCTCCGGTCAGATTTTCTAAAGCAACAGCACACCAGATTTATTCCACAACTTTAACCTGAAAGTACTTTCAAACCTCTGTGAGATGAGAGTGATTAGAAGCCTGTATAAGAAATACAAAAACCTTTAAAAATCGTATGGAGGGAGTTAACTCAAAGGATTGTATCTGAAAAAATAGTGCGACTTGGAAAGCATGATACCAAAAGAAGAGAAAAAACTTTGCAGCATATGAACACGAGGCAGAACACAATACACGTTTGGGTGGCAAATAAAAAGGCATCCATCATCCTTTTGTAGATCCGTTTGTTCAGTTCTTGGAAGTTTGATGCATATGCTAAACTTTAAACGCTAAAGAAGATACCATTTATATGTCAAAAATTAAGGAGTAACATAAGCATTAAGAAGACCTAGGCAAAAATTAAGTCAGAAGAAAAACATTTAAAAGTAATTTAACAACCTGGAAACTACCTGGAAAAACTCATTAAGCTAAGGCAGAGAGTGATTTTCAATGTCTGACATTCTATTAATATAATCAATGTGTGAGACTGGAAAATAAATTATTAGTACACAAACCTTTTAAATAAAACATGAAGAAGGTATAACAAGTAAATGTAAAATAAGTATTTTTTACTATTGGTCATAACACTTAAAATGAAGCTATAAGCACTTTACCTAGCAAATCCATTATTACCATTGGTAGTTTGAATTCCGATTCTGAAAAACCTTTACAACACAAGTTTTTAACAACACCCATTTAACTTTGTCAGCTAGACTGCTCTGCTCCTGCCGATGTCCTTCAGCTATTCGAATATACACCACATACTTTGCTATATTACACTATCACAAACAAAATAGACACGTCTTATTCATGAACTACATGCTCAGAAACCTTGGACAAAACAGAATATAAATGACAGCTGTGTTTGATAGAAGGGCAACATAATTCATGAATACTGTAGGGTGAATCTTTTCAAACACATCTTGTATGTAAATTAAGTTAATTTAGAATAAAAAAAATCTCTGCTATGAAACATACTCACCCTTTAAAATATAGTCTGTTAACAAGCTTGGCACCTTCTCACTATCCTCTTTCATGGCATGCAGGACTAAAGTATGAAAAAAAAAATTCAGATATATAGTCATAAAGACAACACTCGAAGTATCATGAAGCTGTTTCAACTACTCATAGGGCCATTACTACCAGACTAGTAAGAAAATTCTTAACCGGAGCATGAGAAGATACAATGAGACACATTGTATCTCTACCTTTCACTTATGTAATTCTCATTACACAATTTTATGTGGTTAATTATTACAGTAAAATGTCACCAGTCACACCAACAAAAAAGCACCTCTTCCCTACAAAAAAAAATTCTCCAAAACAAAGTCACTACATCCAAAAGTAAAATATGCTACCAATTGCAGGAGGGTTGGAAATCTTAGGTAAAACAGGATGCTCCAATACTTATTTCCTTGATCTTCATCCTACATCATGGAATAATGACACTTTTCTGGAGAAACATTGCTGTGAATGATCTGATGAAAACGTTGGTTGTTTTTTTTCCCCTGAAATGGTGAACATTAGCAAGGGTAGCTTAGAAAAATCTTAAATATGTGATTGAATTTGTCACTGACTTAGAATAACGCCAAAATGCCATTTTTGTGACTTACATCAAGTCAAAATTGTCCATCCTTACATGTTTCTGAAGAACAAAAAAGATTTGGACTAGCTCAACTTGACACATATAAGCTTGTCTGTTACTCTATAAACAAAATCAATGACAATCCTTTATGAAGTGCTCTGGACACAAATGAATGAATCGAAAGTACAGAATTATACTGCACAGCAGTATTTCATGAGCTCCGTATTCCTCACATGAGACTGAACTCGAAATATAAGAAGTGTTTTATTTAAAATTTTATGTAGAATTAAGACACTAGTGTTCATAACTACTAAATAATACACAGCTTTGGAAGAAAAAATGGCTGAACAACCCCAAACACGTGCTTTACTGTCTGCGTTAACAATAGCAGAGAGAGTGAGTCAGGAATCTGCACCTGAATCACATGATCAACTTCCAACCAGCCCACCGAAGGCAATAGTTACTACTCTTTCCAGCGCATTTGTACAAGACATTTTGTTAATAAATCACCAAACACCACAAAATGTTTTCAAGAGGCTTTAACCTCTCTCTGCTTAATACTGAATTTTTGAGAATATTTTCAAGTGAAATTTAAATATGGCAAGAGGGTAAAATTTCTCTGCAGGAGTAAATATAAAATGAAAAACCCATTTGTCACAGAGTAAGTATGAATTACCAGCTAAGGGTGCCTATTGCAGAAGAATAAAGGTAATTTAATTCCTGCTTACACATTTCATTTACTCCAGAATTTGTACAGTATTTATTTTCTCTTTCTAGGAAACGGCCAATGAGCCTTTTGCCATCCCTCCGCCACCTGCGGAATCACAGACCTGTGCTACTGGAAATTACATTTAAGATGTAGTTAGATCCAAAGCCTTGCACTGGGATCTGATCAAATACATTGACAATCTGCCATCTGTTTTTAAACTGCTCCTATAAACCGCAAATGAAGGAGATGTCACTGACTCTCAGAGATGCTCTGCTGTATTTAACCACCTTAATAATTATTTCTTAAAAAAATACAACCTTATTTTTCATGCCAATTAGAATAAAACCCAAAACAAAACAGAGGACCTGGAACTTAATGAGTAATTTTGAGGATCTGGCCTAAAATGATGTGACGAAAGGAGAATTCAAAGCACTGTAAAAACTGTTTGGTTTATACTTCCTAATTATTAAAATTTATTAACAAAAATACCTAAAACACAACAGAGAAAAGCAGGCTATTTTAATGGTGATCAAGTGCAACCATTATACAAATACTCTAAGTGTCCTGACATCCATTCCAGTTTCTGAAAGTCATTACAATAACCTCAATAAAGCACAGCAAGTTTAAAGAAACAGGGGTATACGAGCATCTGTAAGAGAGTATTGCCAAATGTCATGGCATGCAGTATTTCCCATGAGGTCCATCTGTTGAATTAGCATGACAACCTTTACTTTATGATACATGCAAGTTTCTAGCTCTTAGGGTTTCAGAGAACAGCTAGAAAACAAACACACCATGAAGGATCACAAACCAAGGAAAAACTGGCCAAAATGCATGGTTAAAAATCATGCAACTTTACATACATGCCACAGGGTAAGGGGGAAGAGATAACTGTATGGATTCATTGGTTTTGAGCAACCACAGCTGGAAATACAAAGAGGAAACGAGCAGTGGGGGAACTTCGCATGCTCACTTTTAGTTAATGTTTGAAGATCTTCAACAGATGGGGGTCCGTTTTTCTTCTCATAAGGAATGACGGTTGTTAAGTACTGTCAAATGAAAAACAAGAGTTACTTGATAGTCCTTTCATGCAATTTATGTTGCTTGCATTTTATGTTGCAAAAATTGTAGCAATTGGAATTGCTACCCACAAACACAAACTTTTCAAAAGACTGTATTTCGCAAGAGATTCAGATTCTACCTTTCCTATCCCAAAGCTTTTATCACAGAAGCCAACTTCTTCTTTTTTTTAAATTACGCGACCACTTTAGAAGTCGTGCAGCTAAACATTAAAAAAAAGTATTTTAAAAATTTGAACTGTTTACAATAAAAAGTTTCTCCATTAGGTTTCTTCCTCAGAGCCTACGCACACCAATAGGAAAATCTTTCCCTCCTCCCTCCAGAAGTCAACCAGAAGTCCTTCATGTATTTAAAGTACTTCTAACAATTAAATAAAAGCTTGAAGAACAACCTCACCACCACCTTCCCTCAAACAACACTATAAATGCAGACGAACAATTTTAAAACTTGCTCTTAAAAAAAAAAAAGTATAAATATCATATGGGTGTTACCACATGTATCCAAAATCAGAAAGCAATTATTTATTTCCAGGAAGTACATTAAAGAAAATAATCTTTCCAGGTAAATATTGATGTTGTCTTCAAATAATTTGGGCAACTGGTTAACAGTCAGCTTTTTAAAGGATACCAGAGCACAACTGATACGGGCTGTGAGGGTGCCTTAAGTAAGGCATTCAGGTTTGTAGAAGTGTGCTAAGAAGTACTGGAGGAAAAAAAAAAAAAAAATCTTAAAACTCAGCATATGCTGTGTTTGAACAACCTCTCAACAGCCACAGAATTTTCTCAGTGACTGGTTAACTCTTACTACGAATGTGAAACTTTGCAAGGATTTTGACAGATCAAAGATCATTGCCCAGTCCCACCTCTGAAGCTGATCTACAGTCCTCTGTACAAATAAAATTAGGCTGCCCTACAGTTAGCTGAAAAGAGACTTTTGCCTTCTGACGCTATACACTTCCAACCAAAAGGAACAACGCAAGCCTAATTAACTAAACATTAGAGCCCACCGTTTGGATTTTGATTTAAATTCTTGGTTTTAATAGCCAAGTGTGTGAACAGACTGTTTCAAACCAACTCCACTTTTGTTCTATTTAGTCTTTACTGAAATCTTTCATTCTTGTCACCTTAAAAAAACCCCAACCAAACATTTTCTTAAATCTTCCATGATTTTCTTATCTGCAGTGCAATCAAGATTTATTTTCAAATTCCTGAAGCAACCTTGATGCTCTTTTATTACATGCATTTAGGCCGTATCTTACTGTGCAGCCTATATGAACATACACCCTTCTTAAAGGGGTCAGCATTTCAGAAGTACTGAAATCACTGGAATTTTCCCTAATGAAAAAGCTTCCTGAAATCTCCCTCAATTCAATTTTTAAGAATTTAACAGGAACTTTATTCCGGGCTAACAGCTACAAGGCAGTAGACAAAGCAACCCTCTAGCTCTCATTCAACTTCAGAGATAGGTGGTTCTCCACATAACCATCAGAAAACATGTTACATACAAGGTCTCCTTCCCTCCTAGCAGCAGCAGCAGCACTTCAGCAAGAGTCAAGCCTCACTCAGACTCTGGTGAAGAGGTTCACTTTGCAGAAGGAGATTTAGTGCTGCTAAATGGAGCTATGATCGTTGCCACGTTTAGAATGGGATCAGGCACCTCATGCCCAAGTACCTTCTGCCTAAAAGCCAAAGAGACTGATTCTGTATCAGTTAAGGGAACATACTGTACAGGATGTACTGACACTTCACCAACATCTTATGCAACACAGGGTGCTTTTCTCCCTCCCTTTTCCTTTTGCATTTTCTCACATCCACTTAGCACAGCAGAGGAAAGTATGCAGTGCTTCTTAGGAAATGGTCAATTTTCAATTTCTTTTCCAGCAGATGTAACCAACAGGTATCATTAGAGAAATGCACTCTTACTGAAATTACCAGAATCCATAGATACAAGGCTGCTAAATCTGCAAATGTCAGAGATGAAAGTATATCTACTAACTCAGAAACTAGATCTCAGGCTGCCATGTCCAGCCTTCACAACCAAGTGGCATTCTACCCTTTACTTAGGCAATAAACTACTAGGACATGTTTCACTGGACCAAATACCACTATTGCCTGTTTTCCTTCTCCTGTAAACTGTACCTTCCAATTTTTCTTCAGAATAACAATAGTTAAAAAAAAAATTTCTTAAGTTTCCAGAAGTCATCTTGCTTTTCTCATCAATACTTTGCTGCTGTAACAATAAGTGTCTATAATAACACTATTAAAACTCATTCCCTGAATTGCTGTGTGAAGCCTAACATCTTATAACAAGGAAAGATAATGACTAAAGTGTAGCTAACTGACATGCCCAAGTGATAAGTCAACTACAACCTCTAAATTTGAGATAGATCTGACAATCTGATAAGCAGCAATTACCACTCCAATTTGTAATCGGCTATAAAAAGTGTTCAACATGCCTAAAAAGCAAAATTAAGATGACTATTTTGAAATTTCTTCTGGAAATACGACCACAGAAAGGGCTACCAACATTTCAACAGCATTTATGCAGTTGGTGGTGGTTTTTTTCCGAATGCATTACCAGATGGGAACAGGTAGTTTCCAATGGAAGTTTCTCTTCAAACACTGAAAAATTCCAAGTCATTTTCACTTATGCCTCACACACACACAAAAGAATTAAATTTTGAAAAGGAAAGCACCTACTGTCAGAGTAATACTACCTAGAAAATAGTAAAGGTGGTAAATAGCATTAAAATTATAGACTGGAAAGAGTTCTGAAATAACTTTACAAACTTGTCATAAACTTTATGCTCTGAATTTATGTGTATGAACTTCTACCTTCTAAGGTACACAAAAAGGTACACAAAAAAATGTCCTTGCATTTTTTTTGGAGCGCAATTCCAGATCGGTAACAAACTCTTCTCTGCTAGAGGAAAACAACGGCACGTGAGTTTATAATGACATTATACTCTGAAAAAACACTTGAATATTCTGAAAGCAGCACTAAGCAACTGAGCATCTGATACTTTTTTTACTTTGCAACTTGCTGCAGTAAGATGATGACACCAATATTTTAAAAGCAGGGCCAGGGTTTGGTAATGTGACAAAAAACAAACCAACAAAAAAAACCCAAACAAAAAACAAATGCCATAGAAAAAATGGACTAAATTAAAAAAAACAGCTGGAACCTTTCCTACCTTTCTGCCCTATTTTTAATTTTAAATTCTTGTTCTTTCCATGATTGGCTTTAGGACACGGGAAGCTAAAAAACACCCATAACCCTGCTAACAAGGATATAGTATAAGACAAATCAGGGGAAAAGTATGACCAACATGAAGAATAACATTAGTAAACTAACTCAAAAAACGACTGGAAGAGTTATCCGATTGGTGTTATTTGTAACGCATGACTATGCTACTTCTGTCACGAAACTTAGGAGGCAGTCGAAGAAAAAGCGTAGCTGAATAGAGACACGTATATAAAAGAAGCCTTTTAACCAAAAGTAAGAGGGGCTGGCATAGTTCACTTTATGAAAATACAAGATATTTAAAATAGCTAGAGAGACAGGTAAACAGCTGTAATTTATTATTAATGGTAAAGACAGCAAAGAAAAAGAAAACAGCACAGGTACACGTACTTTACCAGTATTAAGATAATGTAGAGTGATAAAAACTGTCAGGAAAGCTCTGTGCATGTGTTCAAGATCCTCAAAGCTGAGGACAAATAGCTGGAGCTATGTATTGATGAACTCTCATACATACAACTTGCTTGAGAAAGAGGGTAAGTCCATGATTTCTAACCTCATGATTCAGGAATGACTTGAGAGGAGCTGTTTTACCTCCTGAACTCCTCTGCAGTATACTCCAGTCATCTTCCAGACAAAAGCCTGATCAGCCATGACTTCTAAACTACCAGGCAGTTTATTGCCTCAATGGACTTCTCATTGGGGGTGTGTGGGTGGGAGGAGTCTAACACAATCCTGACACAACTGCATAAACTACTAATGGGTTGGTATGTGTTAAATAATGTGAAATAGCAGTATTTTGTAATGTGTGTCAAAAGCTTAAACAATTGCAGAAGCACTAGCACTTTACCAAAATACGGAATGCATTTAATAACATACATACATACTACAGTTCTAAAACAAATTAAGTACTACTATGAAATAAAGCATAAGACTCTTGCTACTTAGGCATATGTAACCTCTACAGCGATATCCACTGAAGCTGCATGTCTGTGCAACATTTAAACAGTCAATGGAAAGACACACACTTGTCTATGGCTTACGTATTTTATTGTCTATGGCTTACGTGTTTTGTATCAGTAATCTGCATTGCACACATTTGGCTGCTTTTAACATCATACAGGTTTTCAAAGGCAAAAAGACACAGAACAGAGTCTGTGCATTTTACAGATGCTACTCTGGTTGTAGATATATCAGCTCTGAACATCTGGAGAAAGAAGAAAACAAAACCTTTTTTCTTTTAGAGGTATTACCCAAGTCCTTAATGCTGAAGGCTGAAATGTTGTGTCTAACCTGATAAATATTCTTGAACTGGATGCGATGTATTTGAAGCACGCATTATGCCAAAACAGACTTTTAGTCTGGGATAAGAAATAAGGGTTATATTTCAGTGCATCAGGATACCAAGTCCTGACTGTCTCGAGATGTTGAGGAGAGAAAGAGACTGTAGGCTGATCAGAGTTCTGAAGCAGGGAAAGAGTACAGATTCCAGCATTTTTTTTCCTATTTTTTCCAGTCTCAGCGTTTATCTTCAGCTACTGTCAATTTGCAAGATCTCAGCTCCTACCGACAGTGCAGGCAAAGAATGAGGAAAAGAGAGAAGATAGCCCAGCACCTGTTTCTCTCCACCCGAGTTTCCAAACGTGTGGCGGAAGCCATTCTGTATGACATTTGAGATTCCTTCCATGCTGAAGCGCTAAAAGTAGTGAAAACATAGCAGAAAGAAAAAAAGGGATAGAGAAAAGTTCAGAAGACTATTAATCAGTATTTATCAAGACTACAAAACACAAATGACAAAGACAAGCTCTAAGATGTATTTGAGCACACTTCTATTTTTTCATTCCCCCACTAAACCTTTGTAAGTAAAAAGCAAACCTTATAATAGCAGTTAAGCAGTGTATGTACCTCAAAATTTAATGAGACAAAACGTTCATGCTGCAGATCCAATAACTGAGATTTCCCTTTTAAGGCTCACTGTTTCATTTTCAAGTGTACAAGACAGTATTTTGGAAAGTTTATTTAACAGTGAGCAATATACTTTTAGAGATGCTGCTGATACCAGTTTTTCATATTATAAGCACTTACTAGAAATACTGTTCAGAGGTAGTAATTTTCAGCTCTACCTCTTTAAATGGTTTTATGCTTTCACGCTTCCTTTTCCACAACTGAAGCAACAATTAGCTATCAACTGTATTTCCCCTTTTTTGGGTAGTATGATAAAATACACACTATTAATTAATATAGCACCTATATTAATTTCAAGGTCCATTATATGGAATAATTAAATCCAAGTAAAGAAAAATTAATATACAATACAACCACAGTTTTTTTTCTTGAACTTTGTAATCCCTTTTGCTTGCTGGAAAAGGCAAGTTAAAAAATATAAATAATTTTGATGTTTATAATGAGATATAAAAATCAGCAACTGACAAGAACATCAAAAGAAACTGGCAAGCTGCTGACACAGAGTAGTATGACCTGCACAACACCGCACGCTTATCTGAATGTATTTATTTATGTGAGAGGGAAATAAAATATACTGGAATACAGTATTCATTCACTTTCTAAAGCACAATGAGGTCAGTAAATAGACACACATGTTGCCCAAGCCATGTCAACTCTTTTAAGATATCCTACTTAAAGGAACTGGTATCTTCAAGCCTGGTCTGTTTTTAATTACTCCCCAGTTTGCCCTTGGGAGAAATAAAAGTTTTAGAATTCCAAGAAAGTGATTTACCCAAAGGCTGTATCACGGCTAAAGAATGAAAACTTCTACTTATTAAAATTCAATTATAGTATCGACAGGAGAATTGATTTTCTTAGACTATGAACATTTAACCCTACTTCCAAGCTTTGTATTTAAATGACACTTCATTATAGTTTTACTTAATTATTAATTTATACATTATTTATTAACAGAAATTCACTCTTCACAGTTACTTGAACATACTATCCATATGCACATTCTCAGCACTTTCTTAAAAAAAAGAAAAGAAAAGAAAAAAAAAAGAGTGTTGAAGGAAGGAAGCTTGCACCTCATTCTGGGAGAAGGCTCCCAAATCTGTACTTGGTAATGGTGAAAGCTATTTTCAAAGGAACCACACATGTGGAAGCTAGTTTGTTCAACCCCTCTCAGAAAGCGATCTGACACATCTATATCTTGAGACAACCAAATACAAAAGTGTCTTATATTAGGACCACGTACAGTTAATTTGGAAGCATCCTTCAAGTCTCTAAACTTGAAACTAACTAGAGTATCTTATGAATCACTTAAGTTTCAAAAACAAATAATTATTTTTCTTTCTAATTAGAATATCAGTTTTCGTTTTCTATGGCTGAGAATCAAAAAGGGGTACATTTGAACTTTTCACTGTGCTCTTTCAAAGGGATGACAATTTCACGTTGTCTTCCAGACATATCTCAGGAGTTCCATTAAAACTCAGCTGTGTACGCAAAAAGTGGGTTTTCATTAGTTGGACAAGATCGGAGCTCCATTTGGGTTATATGACAGCTACCTTATTCTCTTTAGTTTAGAAACAGATTCTGAAGAATTAACGTTTCATTACAAATGTTTATTCCTTACGTTTGAAAAACAAACCCAAAAACCTTCTGATGTCAAACTGAACCATTCTTTCTGGGACTTAGCCAAGCTCTAGAGTACGTTAACCATGTTTCCTGCATCCTAAAAGAGATGCTTAGAAATTCTAACATTAATATCCCACTTGAGTAATTTAAAATTACAGTAGACAGGCAAGAAAGAAAAAACCGCATTGACAAGATAATAATCTAATTTCTTTCATTCTCTGCCTCCTATATTTAAACTCTGAATGACATTTTTCCTTTTGTTGCTATGTTCTGTAAAGAACAAACCAAATTATCCCCTTCCTGTACACCTGCACTACACTTTGGCCTCACCCCTGCCTGTCATTGGACGTAGTAACTCTGCCAGAGGTTTCAAGAGATCCAGGGTAAGACTTGCTTTTTTCGTACCTAAAAACTAATATGATCAATAAATATCTTTACAACTACACCAACAATAATACTGTAAGACTAACAGTGATACACGCACACTAAAATTCACACAGTGAAACTAAACAGATAAATGAGTTTGGCTACTGACAACAGAACACACAGCAGCACATTCAAAGACAGTATTTTTTGCAAGAAAAGTATGCTGATTCCAGGCTAATTGACAAACAATAAGAAATCTTTTTTGAGTAGGAGAAGACTAAAATGTTGTATGACCTTGTGGAAAAAAATGATCTCAACAGGAAACGCCTAAGCCTTGTCTGTGAATGAATGCATGAAAGCAGGTGTACCAGGTATCCTGACATAATCTAGGACTACTGCTTCCCATAGGGAAAACCCAAAAAAATATTTTGAACCTATAAATAGTTACAAAAACGTTCTTACTGTTCCAGGCATATGACCTCTTTCTTGTTTGCCATTCTGAGGACTACCATTTTTCAGCTTCTTTTTCTTCTTTGCAGTTTCTTTGTGTTCTCTCTGTTTGTTTTGTACTTCGATAAGGACAGAAATGAAGCTGTTTTTCACTTCCTTCTCAAACTCCAACTCATCTCGTAGAGCCAACTGCTGTACCAGTTCCTCAGAATAATCCTTAATAGCAGTCTCAATTTCTTCTAGTAGTTCATTTAACTCAGCAACAGACAATCTTTTTACTCCTGTAAGTAAGTTGATATAAAAAAATCTGTTAAGATTTTAAGCATGAGAATACTTGTAGGAATTACAAGAAAAAAAGTAATCCGAAAATTTTCAAAACAAAAAATTAAATTCTAAAACTACATAGAACAAAACAATATTCCTAAAGGAAGAAATAAATCACAGAGGCAACCAGATTAGCAACAAGACCACTGCAACCTTTCTTCTTATTTCTGAGAAATCTCAGATCTTCTGTGAATATGAAGAGCATGTTGTAGTTAAGGAAGCTGAAGGAAACGCTGAACTTCTGACAACTCTGTTAACTATTGTTTTCCATCTACGCTCACTGTTTAAAATAAAAGGTCTCCATATTTTCTGACACAATCAACACTTTGGTATTTCTGGAATCCTTGGATTTTTCACCTACGGTAATACAGAAACTATACTCTATGAGCGAGAGAATCTTCTTAGGGATACTGCTGAGGTATTTTTAATAAAAGCTTGCACCAAACTTTTATGGTAAGATTTTTAGATGTATTTAGTAGAAAAAACAACAAAACCTTCCAAATTTTCTCGGAATTTTAATCAAAAGCATGGTCTGTATTGCCTGAAACAAGGACCTAGATCAAAACTAGATGACAGGCTCATTTCAAGCAAAAATAAGCATTAGCAGCTTTGAGAAAGCATGAGACCGAATTGGTCAATGCTAAACCAGAAGCCTGTAAAATGTCAGTTTGGAAACAAAAAACCCCTCCAGGTTTGCATTTTAAAGGTACTATTGGGTCATGTGTTACAGACAGTGACATTATGACCACGAAGAATGTTCTGAGGCTAGCTTGGGTTAAAAGCGAGCATGTTCTTTGAGGACTGCTTTCCATTCCCACTTAGAGCTGACACACCTAGGAAGCTGTTAAGTCCCAGCAGCTGCTACGTGAAAGAACATAATTTTCATCGGCATTTGAGAAACAGATAGTTGTCATTACTGAAGAGTACAATCTGTTTAAGGATACTGCGTAGATGTTTGTGATTATTTGCACTGAATTAGTCTAGTAAATGTTGTGTCTAAAAAATTCTTATATGGGAAAGTGCCTATGGACAATGTGTTGAAAACTACAGGTAAGGCCACAAACTACAAAAAAGTATAGCTTTTAGAAGCATCAAAGGCAATAGGCGAAATGTGACTTTCTCTTTTAAATTACACCAGGCAAAACTGATTGGAGAAAACGCCTCATCACTTAAAAAAGCGCAATGAAACCTGTTAAGGCAATTCTCTGGTCAGGAGCCATAGTTTTTCAGTGTAGGTTGGGCGGGCCTTCAACCCTGTTAAAGCACTGTAACAGTACAATATACTTAAGGATCTTGGTTTCAGGGAGTTTGAACCATCCATCGNACTATTGGGTCATGTGTTACAGACAGTGACATTATGACCACGAAGAATGTTCTGAGGCTAGCTTGGGTTAAAAGCGAGCATGTTCTTTGAGGACTGCTTTCCATTCCCACTTAGAGCTGACACACCTAGGAAGCTGTTAAGTCCCAGCAGCTGCTACGTGAAAGAACATAATTTTCATCGGCATTTGAGAAACAGATAGTTGTCATTACTGAAGAGTACAATCTGTTTAAGGATACTGCGTAGATGTTTGTGATTATTTGCACTGAATTAGTCTAGTAAATGTTGTGTCTAAAAAATTCTTATATGGGAAAGTGCCTATGGACAATGTGTTGAAAACTACAGGTAAGGCCACAAACTACAAAAAAGTATAGCTTTTAGAAGCATCAAAGGCAATAGGCGAAATGTGACTTTCTCTTTTAAATTACAGCAGGCAAAACTGATTGGAGAAAACGCCTCATCACTTAAAAAAGCGCAATGAAACCTGTTAAGGCAATTCTCTGGTCAGGAGCCATAGTTTTTCAGTGTAGGTTGGGCGGGCCTTCAACCCTGTTAAAGCACTGTAACAGTACAATATAATTAAGGATCTTGGTTTCAGAGAGTTTGAACCATCCATCACCTATATCATTGCTTAAACTATTCTAAGTATGCAGCATGCACGCTACGGCCTCTACTTGTAACAACATCTGGGCTGCGTTCACAGTCATTGCACATACCACAGCAACAAGCTTTTGTGAGGTCAACTCTTGGTTGTCAGCAACAGCAACCGTCAATTCAAACATAAGCAGAGGGAATAAAGGTAAATTGAGTGACAAGATCATCTGGTGCTCTGTGGGTGCAAGTTGCAGAATGGGCCTTACAGCCTGTGAAACCGAGTATACTCTGTGGTAAAAATAAATGAGTAAGTTCCATATGCATTCAGGACAGTCTAAAAAGCAAAGGTTGCACCACCAGGTTTTTTTTGTGAAAGAAGACTAGAGAGAGCACCGGCAAGTCCCAACACTTGAGAACCAGCTTTGNTGTTTAATAGCTAGCCCAGCTTTAAACCGTGACAGCAGCCTAAGAAACCATTGTTCCAAAAACAGAGGTGCAGACTACCCAACTCTAATACTGACTTGTTTATGATAGATCAGTTGTCGTGTTCAAAGCCTACAAAAGGGCTACACAAGAACTACTCAGCTGACACAGCTAAGTGAAGACAGAGTAAGTCAAATGCAGAAGACTACTTGGATTAAATCTTACACGTGTAGGCTAAAGCACTCACCTGTGTAATCAGAGTTGTAACTGGTTTTACTTTTGTACTGTCTTAATACATTTCTTTTCCTATCCAAGAAAAAAGTAAATACAAGCTTTGATTTCCTGCTCTCAGCCCTAAACATTAACAAGTGTGGGTGCACCTCTCATTCGTCTTATAAAAGCCAGACAGATTCTAGGAAAATCCTGCAACAATTTCAGAGCTGTAGACTAATTATGAATCAGCTTCACACACAAAAAAGGTAGCAAGAGCTTTTCATAAAATAGTGATCTGAAAGACATGAAAAGCAGATTCTGAGAAACTGGTGAAGCGAAATTACATTATCTGCCAAAGTAACTGAAGGCACTGTTTGGTCAAGGCTTACCTTTAAACCATAAAGATGCAACAGACAAGATCAACTCCTGACGCAAAGCAAAATAAATATGATATGAAATACCAAGTGAGCTTGATTAGCTCCCAACCTAAGGACATAGGGAACTGACAGAAAAGCAGGAAGCCCTGCAGAGCAGGATACTTTGCTTTCACATTCCTGAAATTTATATGTTAAGACAGCAAAGAGTCCAGCCATGAAAATGCAATCTCCTCCATAAATCTGAAGTGTAGTAGAAACCGTAAGTCATGTCACAAAAAGTCAGCCAGTTTTCTAAATCTTCTACAGAAATTATATCGCTGACCTAGCCTACAGGAAAGAAAGCATCAAACTTTGTAAGAGGGAAGAAAGTAGAAGCATCATCTAGGAAATACTCTTTGTGTTCCTATCACCTTCTAGAATGCAGAAGAAGTAAATTTCCATCATGGAACTGATTAATCATGGGTTTCTTTTACATACAATTCAGCCTGCTACAATTAAGCCACACGTGTAATTTCCCCTTTCCTTTTGTATAGAGAAGAACAGATGATTTAATTTGAGTAAAAGACACAAAGTGGTTTTTTTTTAAACTTTCAAGCTTTTTGAAGAGGAATGGAAGGGGAGGAGAGAAAAACATGCAAGCTCCTTATGGGGAAAAAAGGCAACGGTTGCCTTAGTTTTGTGTTACTGTATATCAAGATACGTTGTAGTGACTGAAACAGTACCAAAGAAACACCACTTTCTTTATTTGCTGCACAGCTTTCAAGAGCTTTAGCTAATCTTCTTAAACACAGTGTACTGGCCTCAAGAAAGTGTCTCACTTTAAAATACAGAAATTAATAAACTTTATTTAAAATGACTGACCACTTTACCTATGAAGTGACCTCATTCTTGTGAATCAAGCTTCAGCATATTTGCTTTACTTTTAAATTCTATAAAGTTTTATTTTTATTTTAAGTTATGAAAGCTGACAAAGATAAGTCTTCTATTTATGTTCTAAATTTAGTTTATTCTTTCAGGGCATTTTGAAAATATTTTTGAATGCAAGTATTTCGTAAGAAGGACCTGCTATAAATCAAATACATGGCAAATTTACGCCTGAAACTATTTTCAGTAAGCATAAGAGAAAAATACTAAAAAAATATCACTTACTCTCTTCATAGCTGTTGTTTGTACTGGATCTCTTGAGTGTCTGAATTTCCTGGGAAAGTATGGAGAGCCGATCCGATTGGGTGGGTGTTTCATCATCTTCTGGATCAGGTGATTCCTGCATCATTTCCTCTATTTCTTCAATCACCTTCAAAAAAATGAAAACCCTTATGAAAACCTTCCTGCACAAACAGCCAGCAATTTGAAGCAAAGGCATTAAGAGCTTAAGGGCTTTTTTTTTTTTTTACTTTCAATTAGCAAAAATGCTGCTGGACGAAACTAATACCAAGACAGGACTGATGAGAATAGACAAAATCATACCCACACTTCCTCCCCATTCTTGGTCTCTGAGAATAAGCCTACCTTCTCAAGGTAAACTGGTGATCTCATCCCAAGCAGTGTGTTGAAACTACACAGTCAGTTCCACATGAAGGTACATACGGTTGTGCTTAAGAGAACTGAACTCAAAGAGTGTGCAGGAATATCTTTCCCGAGTATTCAGTTGAAGGAAAACAACAACAAAAATCAATACCTCCCCAGCCCCCATTTGACTACACTTCTCTAAGCAAACAAAAAAGGCTCTGAACAACCTGAAAATCTACTGTGTGTATGAGAAGTTTTTTGAACTGATCCATCATAACCTGAAGCTGATTTGCATCCCTGGGTGTAAGATCTGAGCCACGCAGAAAGCAGGAGAACAGAAATCCTGTGCATAAAGAGCTTAGTTTTCAGTATAGCAGTGACTATGTTTCTACAGGCTAAATTATTAACTGAACACCTGAATAAATAACACATCAGCTTTTGCAGGTTTAAAGGCTGCAGACCTTGCCGAGACCCATCTCACAGTAAAAAGAGCTGAGGTAGTTCAAGTAATCAATCCTGTCTCTTGTACTCTTAATAACCATGTTCATCAGAGTTCATGGGTAACCATTTAAACAGCAAAATACATTCTTGCATTTACTTACTAAAGCAGGATCTTAATGGACAGTCATTACCCTTACTCAGAAGGGCGATTTTCAAGATAACTTAAGTAAATCCATGGATTTGGAGCAGAAGCCGTTAGACACTAAGTAATTTGAAAGCTTAGCAGCAGAACTGTTGAGCTGCTCTCCTATTAGGCAAAAACTTCGAAGAACTCTTGGTAACCACAAAGCCACGTGAAGATAGAGATGGCCATACAGTCATGCCGCAGAACTACAACTCTGCAATACCACCAACACTCTGAAGATATTTTGTTTCTTAATGCATATATTTATTTTAGTAGTATTTCTGACTAACTGATGGCGAGGAACGTACAAAGACCTCAAAGACCCTGGACTATCAACGTTATCTGAAGCACTGGAATACTTTTCAAATCTGAATGATATAGTAATATCTCACACATTATTATGACTCTAAATAAAGAACAATCGAGAAGCTTGGCTGTGGGGAAGACCAAGGAAGAAGAAAAGAAAATAATTACAGACTAAAATAAAATACTACGCCAACAACACTGTCTTTGCTGAACAACTTACCTGCTCTGCTGTGAAGAGGGGTTCATCATTGATGCAGGAAACGATGATAGAATGCATATCCAACTGTTCTCTCAGCTCTTCATCATCTGACAGGTCTAGGTTCAAGTTATCATTTACCTAAAAAGCATGAAAACGTGCATTTATATAAATATATATATAATACATGTACGTATATGAAAAACAAAAGGGGAACTAATATTGAATTTTAAGAACAAAACAGATTCCTTGCCCATAATAATAATGGAATCAATGATTTTTGCTGTCAAATACCTGGAAAATGAAGGACCTTTACAACTGAAATCAAAACTGCAATCGGAGAAAGTTAAAATAGCTGTCAGTCTTTAAATACCCTTGGCGTATGAAGACGATATACACAATGACAGGCCAATATCTGTATGGAAGGCAGTCAATCCAATATAGATACTTAAAATCTCAAATGAAGACAGACATTTCTAAGTGTGGCGTGAAAACCTATCTATAATCTCCAACATTACGCAAACCTGTTATTTTACATGCTTTTACAGTTCTAGTTTGTCACATAATAAAAGACACAAAAGAAGTTGTTTTAACAAACAGAACATGGTTATCACCCCAGATGATTTTAAAAATACATTGTTGAATATCTCAGGGTCTTTTGAAAAAGAAACAGAAGTAATGCTGTTCCCACACATGTATCATCAAATTAAACTCACCCTTCAAAACCAAAGATGTACATATAGTAAAAGAAAAGATTTAAATCCCTCCTTATCAGGTGTATTTTACTGTCACACAGTGATATACTCGAGTTTAATTACAAAGCGGTTTGCTTTTTCTGCACTTTGTCTATTACTAGATTCCAGACAAACCAATCTAGAAAAGCCTCCCAGCCCCCAAAAGCTGCAACCCCCAACCTTTCACATTTTGAGCTCAATCAATTTAACTGATCCCTGGGCTAATTTACAGGCATTATGACTAGCTGTATAAAGGCCTTGCTCTCACCATATCAGTTTTCAGTTTTTGTTGTAATTCCTCCAACTTTCCCAGTTTCTTCAGAAACCTTAACAGTTTTCAGATTAATTTTGAAGATGCTACTGATATCCCCAGGTAGCTAGTCTACAGGGGAAAACATAAAATTTGTATTTTTTCTGACATCAGAATGAAGTCAAATGTCTACTTTTTTCCAGAATTTGAATTCCAATAACCATGCAGTAATAGGGCTCCACTACGAGTATCTGTTCACCTACCCCACAGACACATCCTAGTTTTGACATTCTTTAACATCTGCAGTCCTCAGATGTTTTTTCCATGTATATAGGATTATGGCAACTATAATGGGATAGTAAGCAAGGATAACAGTTTATGTAGAAAGAGGTCAGTTTCCCTTCCTGACATCTCCAGAACAACACTTTGAGACACTATCAGAATACATTCCAATAATGTAGGCTAATAAATCACCTGCAACAGTCCAAGCTACAGCTGATGCCAAAAGGACCGCTGCCTGGCCATCCACCCAGCCAACCTCCATGCCTCACATGCCTGTCCTCACACTCCTACCAGGGAACGACCTACTTAAAAGCAATCTAACAAAAATATAATAAACGAGCAATTGCGCAATTGTGTTCCTTGTACCACTGTACAACACTTCCACCCAACTACTTCTTTCACCATCAGAGCTGTATGAAAGTGTTTACAGATCTGTGACGCGAAGCAACAGATTAGATGAATCAGCCTCATTCACCTTACATTTTTTCCCCTACTAAAACAAGAAGAGAAATACTTTCAGCACAAGTCCAACAGGATATTATTAGTTTCAAACGCATCAAGGAAGTGTTGCTTGGCTGTTGGTATTCATTCTAAGAAAGTTAAAACAAGCTACTAGCTGGTCCGTATGTGCTGTCACATATCCAGAAATACTGCTGAAACACAAAGAAGCAGAAGAGAAGTATGTCAAACGCTCTCAAACAGATGGGCTTTACACATCAAAAGGCATACCAGCTGGAGGGAAACTGAAAAAACTCTGTATGTTAATCCATAAACTGATTTTGCCTCTACTGGCAGCATACCTAAGATTCTTTGCAATCCAGCAACACCACTTTAATTTTTTTTTATGTAGTTCCTTCATAACTTCTAGTAAAGAACTAAAAAAAAAAAACCTATATGAAACATTTCTTTATATTGTACCTAGTTCCTTACTAAATCCATCAGTCTTCCAGTCCCTTTTTCAGTCACATAACAAGATCACAGCAGGGAGGGTCGTAAGTCTTTTTACTTTAAACGTAAGGATTTAATTACGCTAAACCCACTTAGAAAATCTGAACAAACACTCCAATAAAAATCAGAATAAACGCAAGTCAAATTCAAACGATAATAATCAGACTCAAACTGAGAAAGTGAGTTCCAAATTGCCATCTTCCTCTGCTGAACCCCAAAGTATCCTCTTCAGCAGAACAACCTTTGTTCCTGTCACAGTAAAAAGTAGCTGTGGATTACCTAATGGATGGCAGAAGTCAAAGCATTAAACTATTCTCAGGTTACACACATAAACATTTTTACAACATAACTCAACTTCACTGTGTTTAAAAGATAAGCTACTCGTTTCCTCAGAAGACCTGGGAGATGGGAATTCTTCCTAGCTTTTCTTCCTAAAGCATTTTAACTCACTTTTAAGATCAGAGGACAACCCTTTCCATAAACCTCTCTGAAGCTCTTCATTCCCTGCTCCCTCCCCACAAAAACTATTCTACTTGTTAAATAAGGAAAACAAAACAAACTCTTGCACTTCAGTGTCTCCTGGGTCACCTTTCTTGTAAAAGAAGCCACTTTAGTCTCCGCTTAAATGCGGAATGAGATGAACTCAAAAAAAGTCCACACTGGATTTACTAAATCAGAATACTCCCACCTCTTTTCCTCCCATACCCAGAATAGTGTTCAAGATGAAACAGACAGCAGAAAGATCTTATGTGAAGCACTTTTGCATTTTACCATCTTTCCTATCATGCTCTGGCTGTAACGAACATCCATCTAAAACTAACCCTGAATTACTCCACTCCAAGGAGATGCAAACATACATCAATGGTTGGTTTATTTTTAAAAACCTCTCGTATAATATCAAGCACTAAAAGTATTTTAAGCCATTAAATAACAACACTCTTGTATACAAACTGTTTTATTTCCCTGCTGAGTATAAAAGACCCAAAGAGGGTATTTCTGCTGATCAAAACTTACCCGATTTTCTGAAAGATTCAGTGTTGGCAAGTGTAAAGCTCTGGTGTGTGAAGATTTCCAGTCAACAGGCATTACGTTACCATAATTATCAGTCAAAGCATTCCAAATCCTGGAGAGAGGAATAAAGGAACAAAAATGTAGACCTTAGAACAAGCGACAACTGATCAGCAGTATACACATTTGTAATGATAATGTATTTTTACCAACAACTATTCTTTCCTCCTTAAATATTCATCTACGACTTACTGACAGTATTTTTATAATGTCTTGAAGCCAAGAGAAAACATTTTCCTAAACGTATTTCCCTTTTTAAACGAACAATGTACATGTTGCAGTGAAATAAAACTACGCAATGAAGAGACAGCTTCGTTACTAATTACATAACCATACTCAAAATCTTTTTTGGGGGTAGGGGAGTCCTTCCTTTAATTAAATTTGAGTTCACCAATAAATTCCCTTCCTGGTGTTGTTCCTGTTTTCCTTGCCTTCTACACGTTAAAATCAGGAATTAGCAAAGGCCGAGCAGCAAATTCTGAGCCAAATCTTTTTTTCTTTCTTTCCATTTACCACAGAACACTTAATAAGCACAAGTTATACTAAAATTCTGCAAGAATTTTATTTTATCCAGAAGTACTCTCGCTGATCTTGGCCCACCACTCTTGCCTATAGTTAATCTTAATTGTGTCTACAGTGTACAACCTCTCTGGCTGTGCTAGAGGATTGCATATGCAGCCCTATTCTGGTATACCAGTTGAGATTTTGAAACAGAGCAGCCCTGTTAGCAGTTTGCTGCCTGAAGTCAGCTAACAAACCCTGCCTCTAAGCCCTACGCTGTGGGGGCACAGCTGGAGTGGTTGCCTAGCCAGGCTCGGAGGAGGTCAAAGGAATGGCTCAGCCAGACAGAGGGGCAGACACAGCCTCATCGCTGCACAACATGTCTCTGATTCATGGTTCTCTAAACTAACCTCGCTGTTCATACCATAGATACCCAGTCTTTTGGTAACAGTTTTTTTTTGTCTTAGAATAAGACACATAATTCAGTTACCTCAAACAAAAACTGCAGTATTTTTTTCCTGAAGGTAAGCTGACTGGAATTTACTGTAAAATAACAAGGGTAAATACTTTAAAAATAATGTTAAAACCAGGAGGGCAGTGCAAATCAGAAAGGCAATATTGCTCGGGGGAAAAAAAACAATTACCGCAGTTACAACCGAGATTCTGCTCTCCATCTGCTTTCCGCACTTTGCATCTTTCATTTCAAACACTGAAGCAGCGGGCACATTTTTCAAGAAACTAAACAAATCTGGCCCCTCAGCCACTCTGCATCTCGGAACAGCAGCTTCTCCTTACCCCTCACGGAGGGCAGAGGCGCCGGGACGCTCGCGGGAATCAAGCCCGAAGGCTCCGCGCCAAACCGGGGCCGGCGGCTCGGCCGCCCCCGCTCGCAGCGGCAGCCCCGCCGGCGAGGAAAGGCTTCCAGCGCCGCGGCCCC
>VZSC01011108.1:44668-122230 GCA_013398225.1 Steatornis caripensis | reverse complement strand
CCCCTTGGATTCGGCCACCCAACAAGCATAGAACTAAGTTTTCAAGATACTTGGTTACTGTTAGCACAGTCACTGCTGTGCACATCCTTTGCCAGCTTCGTATTGTGCCCCTCTGTGCAATAGCTTACCCTGGACTTGTTTTATCTAGGGCTTCTTTGAGCCACTGTAAACTTCTGATATCCCACAGTACTTAGCAAGAATTCTCTCTGCTCAACTTCAGTTTGAGCCTGCTCTAAGTTTCTCTTCATACTTCCTACAAACACAGAGCAAGTGGAAAATTAATTCCCTATTAAGCAACTGCACCCTGCTAAGATAACGAAGAACTTCTGTCCTATCCCACCTAATTACAGCTTTTTCAAGCTGACAAACCCTAGCGTACAAAGGCTTTCCTATCGTCCTTTCTGACATTAGGAGTAGGGCAAAGGAGGCCAGTACTACTTGGAGTGCTCGAATGTGGATGCACCATTGTTTTATACATCAGCACAATGATGTTTTCCATTCCATTCTGATGAAAAAACAAAACGTTCGCAGGCAGAATTTGAAGACACTTTTCTAGAAGACATGGACTTCCATAGCCATAGTCTTGGGAAGGAGCAAAAATGCTGGAACAGGTAACTAGCCTGGGAGAGGAAATCACTGGAAATTCAGCACACATAAATGTAAAGGGATGCACAAAAATACCAATCTATCCTAGTCAAAGTTACGGGCTTTGCAGTAACTATTACTACTTATGCATTTTGTATTATTGCAGCTAGCTCTGTAAGAGCACCGACTCGGTGGTCACTAACAAGCCAAACAGTAAATACGATGCTGGATCCAGTGCGCACCGTGTTTGAACAATGTGGATGTTTCCAGCTTCTTTACCCTTGATCTTGAGAGGATGTAATAGAATGGGAGGTATAACGAACGGCAGAGTTGGCCAGAAGGTATGGAATGGCTCGCAGAGAATCCTGTCTTGGGCTTTTCAGCACAGAAAAAAAATGGAGAGAAGATGCAAGCCTCTAAATTAACAGGTGGCATACAGAAACTGATCCACTGCTCCTTTGTTTGCAGGAAGTAAGGGATACCAAGTGAAAACATCAAGGGGTAGGTTGAAAGAAAAGGAGGCAGTTTTTCACACAGCAAGTAGTTAAGCTGAAAAACTCCTCACACTCAGGAAGTTACAGTCCAGAACTTTGCATCAAGTCCATTAATTTACAAATTAATAGAATAAAGCAATATTATAGGCTAGTAGGTAAAATGAATAATCTGGCTCAGGAAGTCCTTGAAGTGCAAACTCTGATTCCACACACTTTCTCCAGGACGTCATCTCACAGCCCCATATGGTTGATTATGGCTCCTCAACAGGTATGACAGGTGGTCTCAATGGCAGGGCAAAGGACTAATTTGACATTTGAGAGACTGCTCTTCACTGGATGCTGAAACTATTTGGAATTCCACAGAATCCCTCTACTGTGAAGTCTAGTGTAAAACCCAGAACTTCCCATAACTGCAAGCTGTTCTTTACCTACAGTATTTTCTGAACTGTTCTGATTGAAGGTCAGCATGACAGTAACACAAATTCCTACTCAGGGAAAAAAAACCTCACCATAATATCAGGATATAAACTAACATCTCAAGGACCAATGCACGGAAGTAATAAAATATGAACAATTAAGAAACTACGCATCCATAGGTTTAAAATTTTTTTATTGTGCTGCCAAGAGCCAAATTACAAGAAACCGCCTTACAGTTAAAAAAGTAAACAAGCAATCTGCTGAACCGCAGTGCACTCCGAGTGCCACATATGCATCTATTTTTCAGAAAATTATATCTGCATTTCTTTTACAAGAGCACAACAGGAACCAAAGTAAAAGAGTGTAATGGATACAGCACATAGGATAAATCTTTAAAATAATAAAATAATAATAATAAAAAACATTTTACACCATGTCCTATATCCTGCTAATATTTTCAGAATATGGCCTTGATTGTAAAACAAAAGCAAGCATTTACAGTTTCTGGATAAAGACTGCTTACTCTTATGCAAGGAATGGATGTTTTGTCTTGACAAAATCTTTGTAGTTACTGGACAGAAACATCTCTGTTTCAATATCAGATTGAGTACAAAACACTGGGGAGACTACGTTTTTTCTTATTGGTGGTTGGAAACGGAAGTTATATAAGCAGAAAAAAATGTTGACCCTTAATGATACACCTATTTTTTTTCTTTGATGCAAACAGCTAGAACACCTTTTTGATATTCTAAAACAAAAAAATTGTTAATCTTCAGATTAATAAATTAGGTCATTATAATAATAAATTAGGTTTTTTTTTTCAGTTTTAAAGTTCAGCAACCTCTGACCAAGTATTTACAACAATACTTGAGAGTTCCTTTACAAAAAATACATTTTCTTTTCACATTAAGCATACTGGGTATCTGTGTCTCTTATGACAAGCATTTGTAAAAGAAAAAAGGCAATGCACAAATGGGTAATTAGTATAAAAGTGCCAAGACCTGTTTGGAAAGTTAACATTGTATTATACAGTCAGAGTTATAAATGAGGCAAGCTACAACAAACTTCCAGCTTAATGTGGACAATATTCCAGTAGTTGTTTCAAACAATTGTTTGAAAAAAAAATAAAAAGAAAGAAAAAAATCCAGGAGCCGATGGTGTTATTCTGTGGAGCTGATTAGTGCTGCATGTATATTGTCATCAGTGTCTCTAGCCAATGCATTCATTAAAAAGCCTTTTTAAGGCTAAGCAGGAAAAGAAAAATAAGAAACACCCTGAAATGTAGCAAGTAGCAAGAGCAACGCTTACTGCTATAATCGTGCACGTACTGTACACACGCAAACACAAGAGTGCACACACACACACACGCGCGCACACAAACACTTTCAAATCAAATCAAACTGTAGGTAGAATGAGATGCTCTTTTTTTGTCTTTCCTAAACTCACAAGCGATTAAGCATTGATATGGAATGCCTGTTTATCTGTTTCTGCTCTGGGTAAAATCTCTCTCAGATAAAAATACATTCAACAAGAAAAAAAATAGAAAAAATATATACTGTATACATAGTATTTTATATATACAGTATATATATGTATAGTGTATATACACATGCACGTATATATACATACGTATACCTACATGCATTTGTATATACATATATATACACAAACATACAAATACTTTTTGCTGTTTTTAGCATAATTATATTTACATAAATATTCCTATAATGCTAAAGTTTAAAGAAGCATGATCTCCTTTTTTTTCTGAGCTTCAAAAAAGGTGCTTGAGTAATATACAATTAAAATTAAGCAGCTTCCTAGCATGGAAGTAGTTTCTAAATCTGCATACCAGTAAATAAGAACATCAACAGGAAAAAAACAACAACCTTAAAACAGTCTCTTTTTTTACTCTCTTGTAAGCAAGAGCTTTGTCCAACAAAAATATTTTTCCTTCTCCTGTATGAACAACCAGAGATTGTTATAAAATAACAAAACGAAACCACAACAGACAAAACAAACAAACAAAAGCCCCTGGAACTGCATGGTGTTCTTGACTTTTCCTTCCTTCTTTCAATACTGCTGTCAAAAGATCCAGTGCTCACATCAGGAATTACCTAGGCCTCAGTCATTTGCTAACTCTGCCAAAGTCTGGCTAATCTAGCCAATCAGCTTTGAAGAAAACAAAAATAAAAACAAAAAGCAGCACAAGGTATAATTTTATACATCCTTAATAAACCCACCCTTTATTTTCTGCTATAACCTTTTCCTTGCTGGTTCATTAACTACCGCAGCTTCTCATCATGTAGAAAAATATTTGCAGCTACACCACACCTGTGATGTGACAAATTCTGTTCTAGGAGTATATTACTGTAGCAACAGCGGGGGGAAAAAAAAAACCAAACCAACATTCAGACCTTTTCATATTTTTTTCACCTGGGGTTAGGCTTTGCTGCAACAAATGCAATTTCAGAGCAACGAGAAAAACCACAATCCTGCTGCTCAGCAGTATTCTTTATTCATTTTCTTCTCCAGCCAAGCATGACCAGCTTTTCTTCTAAGAAGCTTCCTTTTACCTCACTGCCTACCCCTAGCCCCTGATTCCCCCTCCCAAAAAACCTCTATAGCTATGTTACAAGCAAATACATCTTAACAAGTTTTAAAACTTTGGTTCTAAGAAAACACTTGGTCAGTTATCTCAAGGAAAAGTGGGAATGCTTTTTCTGGCACATTGCAGGAGTCAGAGCTCATCCCAGTAAGGTCTTAGAGCTGTACATGTAGTCACAAATCCAATACAATCCACTAAGCAAGTGCACAATTCTAGTTTTATTTTAATAGCAGACTTAGTCTCTCTCTCTCTCTCTTAAATCCTTGGTAAGGGTGCAATTCTTCAAACTGTTTGATAGAAATTATCTGCCTGTAGGTTGTTCTGTTTCTGCATGCTGTAAAATCCACTGTATCTTGAATCTGGGTCTGCAATTCTTAGCATCCTCTGAGAACTGTCCACCTGGACCATGGTACCTTTCTTGCAGTCCACATATACCAGTTGATTGTTTAGGCAAGAAGGCTGTTAAAAGAGAAAAGGAATATTGAGTCAGTTAAAAAAATGTTTGTATTCCATCCGTAATTAAAGAAGTGTTTATGGTTCAAGTCCATAAGCACAAAACAAAATCAAATCGGCAACGAAAGAGCCCAGACTTTCGCAAACTTGGTAAAGGCTTATGCCAGGCACAGTAACAGACCAACACCCTTTTCCGAATCATCGTTTTTCATCTTCTGAATGGAACTCCGGTATTCCCATACACAGTCCTACTATCCCTCTGTTTGAGAATCCTTCAAATGAGAAGATTCTGCAGCTGAGAGGAAGGAGGAACGATGCTGGGTGCGCACTACCTTAAATGTTTATAGGCTAAGCATGAAGGAGGACAGGCAGTAAGCGTACACTATGGATACACTGGAAGTTAGTGACAATGCTCACAGTATAAGCACGCTACAAATCTTAAAAGTTTCAGTTTCCGCTGATACAGCTTCTTTTTCCAAGACTTAAATCAGAAGGGTTCTTATTACTAAAAATTTACATTCAGTAACCCTTACAAAACTTTTTTCTTTTCTTTTTTTTTTTATCCAGTTATTTATTACAAAACATTATTGTAAAGTGTTTTACATTCGGCTCTTCAAAAGCCCGTGGACTGGATTCCCAAAGACGTCCTGAGGTCCTCTGATGTTAATGGAATCAGGGCTAAACATTAGCAGCCATCGGTAATTTTAAACATCTTTTCTATAATCTTTCTTTTAGTATGGAAATAATTGAAGCACAGTTATTGATTTGTTCTTTATTGAACATCTGGGCTACTTCGATCAGAAAGAACATAAGCCAAAGTGGGCTTGCCAAAATTTATTATTAGGAACCATCAGTCACCCAGCAAGGAATAGAAGAAACTAATAAGCGACATCTAGTTGAAGAAACCTTACAAGGAAGCTATGTTTATGATGAAGGCCCTCACAAGAAATCTGAGTTTCAGTATATCCACGGTCTTGCACTGAATCTGTGTGTGGCTTAAAGTGAGCTTTCTTAGCATATGGACGATGCCTTTTGGTGACACTGAAAAAATGTTTCAGCAGTAGAAGTGTTTGAGGAAAATGGTGTTTCGTAAGTAAATAAAAAGTATGTAGAATTATTGATTATAGTTCCACAGTCAGAAAGTTGTGATTTTCAGTTCAGCTTCAACAGTTTTGTCACACAGTACATAGCAGCCTTTCTGAGAGTTTATATATTAGAGTTAAAAATGAATTTTTAAATGCATTCTTTAAAAAATTCAGAAACTGGTTATCGCTTACTTGTCTTGAAAGACTGGAAGTGGAATAATATTGATGCGTCACACTTGCTATTTAATTACAACTGAATTCAACTTTATGCTCTGACTATATTTGTAAACTTCTTGGAAAAGACTTTTCTTTAAAAAAGCTCTGCAACAGTGACAGAAAGAACACAGACACTTCATTTTTAAAGTTACTGTATTACTTCTAGGTGGAACTGAAGAAAAGACGCTCTCAAATTATGTTCCAAGTACGGACAAAGTCTGTTTGACTACATCTAGGAAATGTAAGTGGGATAAATTGGGGAACTGATACAAATGGCATTTGAATATGGAACTATTACTCAAAACAAAACAATACTCTTTTCACTGTTCATTTCCAAGATACCTGCTTCTTCCTTTTTTGGTAGACGCAGAATATTTAATAAGTATTTATTTCCTGAGATCTCTCTTAAACTGTTAATCCCAGAACCACATGATGCTGTTATTAGAAAATGTGATAAACACTACTAGTACACACTGTACCTGATGTCGGACAACGCTTTGAAATGGATCAAAGTTAAGAAAGCAAAAATAACGAGTTTCACTGCCGATAAGAAAATTGCATGTATTTACCTACACATACACAAAGGGGCTTTTTTTAAAATTTTTTTTTTTCTGAGCTTGATTTCTATCTAGAGACAATTCATTACTGTATGGAGCAGGAAATGCTTTCATTTGATAGTAAAAAATTTAGGAGACTAAATAAATACCAGACTGACCGGTATCAAACAGTTTAAGACATAAAGAGAAAATAATTTAAGAGAGTTCAGATGATGTGAACTCAATTGCATTCTACACAATGTTCTAGTTTATCTTGTTTTCCAAAAAAGTAAAAGCCTGGAAGCAGACATAAACACGGAACCTTTGTTGGAGCTTTGTAGCAGGATACCGGAATCCACTGCTTTTTCTGATTGACAAGCAGAAGGACGATGATCAGTAATAGCGCTATCGTGATTGGAATTGTCACCAAGGCAACAGAGCTAACCGATGCATCTTCACTTGGGTGCGGTCCACCGCCACTTCTGTGCTCTCCCTGGAGATGACTCATGTCTGCAAGGCAAATGTGAGCCTTTGTTAGTAATTATAAATGGGCCTTGACCATAAAAAAAGTAAATTATAAAAGTCCCAGTCGCAGATCTTGTCACTCACATGAATTTGGAGTGTTTCTCCTGAAATGTCACCTTATTTATCTAAATTAAAACAACTGAAAGCTAGTATCTTGTATAGTGACTATATTAGCTGGGAAAAGGCCATCAAAAAGAGAGGAAATAGGATGGAATCTAAAGCACAATAACGGCAAGTCTGACAATAAGACAATAACCTCTTAGCTCAGTTGCGTTTGCATCATCTTATCTGATCACAGCCAAATTCCCACTTGTAAAAAAAAAAGCCTGTGTTTCTATGCTGAGGAAAACATGGAAGTCTTAGGATGAAACTTTTTTTTTTCTTTTTAAAACTGGTAAGACAATTATGATGTGCATGCTCTCTCACTTGTTAAGAACATGTTACAATACTTGCAGCACTCTGCCTGTGAAAACAGACTGCTGGCAGTCCACTAGGCTGTAGCAAGTTTTGAATGTAATGGCAAAGAATGGTCATTTTCAATGACATGCACAACATTCCCACAGAGTTTGCAGTGTGTCTTTATAATTCCCAGCCAGAATAGTTGCAAGCCAGCTACTAATGCCTGTGAGAAATGAAAATGGTGTAATTATAAAAGCATAAGCTTACAATTTTGTAAAGCAGTTATGTTTCATGTATCCTTTCTCCTAACCACCACACAATAGTATGCTATGAAATCATCCTTGAATTTAAAAAAAAAATATATACAAGTTTAGGTAGTCCTTCAGTTAGAAAAGGTTAACAAAGACTGTGTCATAGGGTGTTTCCTCTACCCTGGAATAATGATTTCAGCACAGTTTTATACAAAAAGATGAATTAACATCCTTAAGATAACTTTATTAGCCCTTCAATACCTGAAGTGGTTTTATTTTTTCCCATCTGGCATTTGTCTATGACGTACGTTAAGTTGTGGTACATGTTTTCCCATTTTTGTTTATCAATACAAGATTGTCAAGTGGATTAAATGAAGGTCTGTTGACTCCAGTCACCTGACAACAGCCTGCATTCTAGTTCTTGTATCAGAAAGGACACTGTAGAATCACTCCTCATTCATCATTTTATCACACTCCTACTTTTACATAACTCCATCATACCATCACAGATGTTTTTTTCCAAGCCGAAGATGGAATGATAATGAGACCAAATTGCATAAATATAATTTAATAGACTGACTCATCGTTACTCAAAGCCAAATGCATGTAAGGGTTCTGCACTGAAGAATATTCTCAGATAACCACCTTTTCAAAGCATTACACAGATGCTACCTGAATAGAACAAGCAGATGCATTAAAACATGGAGAATAAACACAGACCTAAGTTAGCCCAGTTTATATCAGATCTTACCTCTGTGAATGTGGATGATGTCATTTTCACTCGGTGTTGGCCAGTTTGGTACTTCTAGTTCAATATCTCCTCGATGATTTGTCTTCTCAATGGGGATGTTGGTAGGTTCAGGTAGATACATCTCTGTGAAATAGGACAAATGTGTTTCACAAATTACAGGCTGCTTAATTTCCCAGTGCTGCTCTTAATTCAGGAAATACAGTTGGCCATCTGCAGTGTTTCATCATATGAATCCTTTCATTTGTGTAAGAATTTTCACCATTACTACTCTGGGATTTTGTTTTAAAACCTGTTTCGTACTGCATATGAAATACATGCCTGCTGCTATTATCATTATTCTAATGTGAATGGGATTATATCGTCCTATGGACTCATTTGCTTTTGAAGATACCATTTCAGAACACACACTACTACAGCCTTGCTCCTTTGTGATATCAAACAACAAAATTGCCAAGGGAAGGCTACATCTTCCCAGCTGGTATGTAAACTCTCACTGCTGGTTTCTTTGCCTTCCTTTTTGTAATCCTCAAAGTAGGAGAATTGCAAGCGGGGGTACTGCCGATTCGCCCCAGTTGTCCCGTCGGAAGTAGTTACCAGCTGACTGAGTAAGATGAGCAAACTCCTGCAGAAGGATGTCAGGACAAGCATTAAAAACCAGTTGCAATTCTTAAGTCTCTTGTGTTCATAGCTAAGAAAGTTTCATATGACTTTTAAGCCAAGTTAAAATGGTAAATACAGCAATGTAATATTTGAATAGTAATGAAGAGACTCGGAAAAGACAGAAACACTAATCACTGACAGAATCTGCAGAGATGTAAGAATGTTAATTTTCCTACTTCGCTAATGTATCTCTACAACCTTGTGAAAGGACAGAGCAGGGGCAAACAACTGATTTTTGAGTTCACAGTTCTCAGAATAAGTAGAATCCAAACTATGTATTTGCACAATATGCCTATCTGTTAAGAATATTCATATTCCAGAAGTCTAAATGTCTGTTGTCTTCTTGATACTGTTCAAACATGAACTGATGCTCAGAAGCCAATTAAAAAAGCTTATAATCAATCAGAGCTGGAAAACCAGCGTTACAATAATCAGAGCTGTCTCATCACATTACCTGGACACATGGGACAGCAGCTTCCCTCCACGTTGATGGGCTCGGCACAAGGGAGGGGTGGGCAGCTGACAGTGGAGCAGAGCGTCTGACCCTGCAGGCAGTAGCAGTGTGTGCAGCTGTCAATGTCCCAGCGTTCCTCATCTGCGTATGTTTTTCCATTGAAGTGGCAGACCACTTTCTTTGGAACTGTATCCTCTGTTGAAGGAAAACAGAGCGGTGTGATCACGTGGTGATGACCAATTACAGACAAATCTGATTTCTTCCCCAAACACAAAAGTGAAAAAATAGCTACAAAGAAATTCCAGCCATAATTAAAAAACCCTCTCCACATCTTCTGGAAAATCTTTGTTAAAAACAAGTGTCACTTCTGCTTCTTTATGAAGTACATCATTTGCCTGAGCTGCTTCTCCTCATTTTCCTCATGCAAGAGGCTACAGGATGGATGACGGGGATGTGGAATGATATTAAGTGCTGTGAAAATTAAGAAAAATTGATTTTTTTAATGTTTGCCTGTTTGAGACTCACAAGTCCTCCTCCTCTCTTAGTAAGCCTATTTAACAAAGGAAAAAAAAAAAACCCAGACTACCTACATTTCTAATTACCACACTGAAGAAAGATGAACTTAGTCTGGAATACCTGAAGGAAAGATTAAGCAGGATGCTGAGAATGATGAAGCAACTCTCAGGTGACATAACTAGAAGTGCTTAGACTATTGTAAGACCGATTTAAAGGAAACCTGGTAATTCTCTGTAACTGCATCAATAGAAAGCCCTAAGAAAACAGCAATAACCAAACTCAGTACATTTTGTCATGGTTGGTATTCTATAAATTGGAAATTGCTGTGATCTTAACCCTCAGAAAAAGTGAGGTTCCAGAACACCTTCCCAAAAATTGTGAGAGCTGTAAAACTAACAACTTCTCAGATAGATTTTGACACAGCACGTAATTGGGACCAGGACTTGATGAAGCAAGTAAGGTCTTGGGAAAACACTTAAAAGAAGAATTACACTTTCTGCCCAAAGCATTCCATACACCGTTTTTTTTAATGCTGCATCCTATGCAAGCCTTTTAGGTGGTCTGCAGTATGCCTTCTATTTCACGAGAGAAGACAGCTGCTATAGTACTTTATAGATAATAAAAATAAAACTGCACAGCAGAATTTCCAAAAGCCAAGCAGCACCTCATTTTCATCTTAGCTTCTCACTGCCTTTTTTCCTTAGAGGCAGAAGTTATTATAATGAAACCTGCTAATGACATCAATTTGCAGATTAAGCATATGCATGAGATAACAGAATGAAATCGCAAAGTAACATCTTAAGCTGTCAGAGAAATACTGGTTTAACAGTCACACAGATTGCATATGTAAGTGACAGAATTACCTCCCAAATGTAAATAAAAAGCCTTATTAAATAATTGGCCATCAGTACAGCTTTTAATTAGTGACAATGTAATAGACTGACATCATCCAAAATAACAAGGTTAGCAGTCAGCAGACCAGTGCAACAGATCTGCATGGAGTAAATTAAAATATAAAAGGAGGCCTGCAAGAAGTACTATTGTGAAAATACTAACGGCATTATCTGAAAAACACAAGAATTCCAGAGGGCCTTGGTATGGCTATTCCATGGCTGTCAGTATGGGTCCCAACCTTTCCAAGTGGAAGACTTTGTAAGTGAATATGGGGTGGACATGGGAAAGGAAGACTGGGAGGAAAAGGTGGCTGCAAGCTGCAGAAAGCATGTTAGGTTCTTCCATAGGTGACTTGCATGTTGGCATATAGAGCCAGTGGAGCCCCATATTGGTCAGAAAGTAGATATGGCTGGGGAGAGGGTGAGGCACACAGCCTGAGCAGTCCTCTACTGCTCATTACCCATGCAGGCCTAAAGCCGAGCACTGCCTGTGCACCCAGTGCTGATTTGTTCCCAGCGTGCTGCCTTGTCCCACTCACGACAGCTTCTTCAACTCAGCAGCGGGTTTGGCTCGAGAAGTCCTTTAACTTGCTCAGGCTTTTTACAAGTTTGTAAAGAACACATCACAATTTAATACCGTAAATGCTCTTTAGAAGAATGAACAAGGGTAAAATCACAATAGCAGTGTTGCACCTTTGCACCTCGAGAGGAAAATTTTAAGTGTGTGTGTCTCCTGTTTTGGCGTCCATTTCTATGGAAGTATAAGTACAGGATGAAGGCCACAACACCAACAAGTGCTCAAGGACAGTGGAAACAAGAGAGACGTGCAGTTAAGAAACCCATGTACAAAAATGTAGTTCAGACTACCTGTCTTCTCTCAAATTTCCTCTAGCTGCGCCAGTAAATCAATCTAATCTGGTAAACAAACAAACAGTTGTTGCTCTGTTTTCCGCAGAAGACCAATCTTGCCTCTAATCAAATATATATCCCTTTATCCTCTCTAGCATAGAAGGTTATCTTTCTAAATTAATCTTTCTTTGCATGAGAAAGAATGTTGAATACACAGGATGAATTTGAGGGTTCAAACTACGAAGCATCCAAGGCCTGTAAAATTTTGAATTTGAATCTATACTGACTTGTTAGGCTTTAACCAGAAAATAGATCCAGAAAGCAGCAGAATAAAATACAGTACTAAAACCTTGCATAATTTCTGAAATTCCAATAAATGAAGAAGGCCTGTTTCCACAGAGTTTGCCTACTAAACATTTTATCGACTACTACATGAAAATAGTAAGGAAGAATCTGTATGAATATGTGCTGCACAGTTCTCAAGAAATCAAGAGTAAAAGAGTAAGAACAAGAAGATAAAAATTAAGTGCGTGACCTTTCTCCTTTTACAGGCAAAAGTACAGCTCATAGAAACCATTAAAAAACTGTTTCCATGAATTTCAGTTATTTAGACCACAAAACGTACTGACAACATAGTACAGCTTGGATTAATAAAATGTATCATCACTGAAGTCTTCATTTCTGAGCACCAATTAAAATCTGGCTTCTGTATTTTGTATTGTTAAGCAGCTACTACCGAAAAAATCACTCAGTTTTGACAGCTCACGCATTTAAGTATTTGCAATATTGTGCAACAATATGGGATTCAAAGTAAATTAATTAAAGCCGTATCTACGTGTTATGTGTATATATTTGCAAACCTGACATGCAAGCTGTAGGCACAAACTTCTAGAGTTTTCATTTTTGTAGTTCATGGCACTAGTCCCTGTGGTGCATCCCTTCCTTGACCTAAAGAATTCTCCAGTACAGTACTAAGGCTCATGTTCTGACTCTATTGGTTTGATTGCCCAGCTCTGCACAGACTCCGTATTTTTAATGTTAAAATGTATTCCAGATTAAAATGGTCTTTATGGTTGCAAATTCAATCACTCGAAGAAAAGTAAGCAAAAAAACAGTTGTCAAAGAAACTTTAGATCCTCCCCGTTTTGTATGCAAACCATGATAAGAAAGTAGTAATAGGACAACACAGTACTTTCCCCTCAAAACGCCCTCGCCAGGAACCTAAGTAGGTTTTCAAGGGAAACGAAATTTTGCTATTTTCTAAATTTTCCAGGCATTTCTTTGATGGAATTTCTTGCATATCCTATAAAATTGTATAATCTATTATTAAAGAGGTTTTATCTGCAATGAATTAAAGATTTCAAGAGCTACATCAATGGTATATATCTGAAAAGATGTCACAACCTTTCTGGCATCTTTCTGATGAAGAACTGTATTGTTTATAGATGGACAAGTTGATTCACATGCTCAATTAACGATACTTAAAGCCCGTAAATTTTATTATATTCCTTTTTACTAAATTCTTTCCTACTGTATCTCCCCCTACTACTTTTGGAAATGAAGGTTATAGTGAGCTCAGAATGCTTTCCAACAGTGCTACAAAGACTTAATCTCAGTAAGTGCATTATACAATTCTTCTCTATCAGCAGATTCCATTCTACAGCCTTCGTACTTACTATGAACTCACAAAAAAGTCTTCTGTAACTAAGTAGTTCTATTCAAAATACAATGAAAAAGTGATCAGTAATCTCAGATTCTGCAACTTTTCACTACTTACAGCATCCACCATTTACTTCCAGCTCCAAATTCAAAACCACTGCATGGCCCTTAAATTCTTTATGCATTTTTAGTATTTTTTTTAAAAATATTTTTTCTCAAATGTGTTATTTTACCTCTTCTATAACTATCTTTAATAAACTTCTTGTTTTTTCCTGTATTTTAAATTAGATGCCATATTAACAGTTCTCCATTCAGTGAAATTTCATAATGCTTCAGCTTATCTTATGCAGTCATAATTAATACTTTCCTCTATTTATCACATAAATCTTGACCTAACATATGTGTTACCTGGCAGAGCTTCCTTTAAATAAAACAATGTGTGTAATGTTTTCATCTAATAAGAGATATTACCAAGTGTTCAGGAGGATGTCCTCTCAAGTTTGTAGGCAATTTACATTGTATCTTCATGCACTTCTATCTAAACTACACAAATCATGATCCTCAAAGCTCCCTATGCAGATTTCACACTCCACTTCAACTGAAGGCACAAGCTGTACCTCCCCAAAACAGGGTAAGCATATTTCAATTTGGAAATAAAACTTCTTTCATATTCCCAAGAAGGGAACAGCAAGTTATCAACTATTTTTATTTGCTCACCAATACAGTAAGGACAACATTGTCCCTTTCTCAAAACAGGTCTCTCACAGGATACCGGTGGGCAAGACTCAGAGTAGCATCTAATCACACCATCCATGCAAACGCAGCTAGTGCAGACATTGGGTTTCCAGGACTCAGCTGTCAGAAAAATATCTCCTTCGTCGTTTTTGCAATAACTGGGCATGCTCTCATTGCTTGATGAAGAGGGCTGAAGAGGCTCATCTGTAAATATAACCGGATTAAGTTATTTAACTTAAAGCTGACTTCTCTCGTATTTCCTGAATAGAGGGTTCTCTCTTGAAGAACGCAATGGAATTGTAACACATTGGCTCACTACTTCAGAAGAACTAGAAGGACAGACACTTATGCCTATTCAGTCCTTACATGGGATGAGGATCTCATGATGCACTGTAGAATAAAGGTTACGGACCTTTGAGTTCACTCAAAAAAAAAGNGCTGTCAGAAAAATATCTCCTTCGTCGTTTTTGCAATAACTGGGCATGCTCTCATTGCTTGATGAAGAGGGCTGAAGAGGCTCATCTGTAAATATAACCGGATTAAGTTATTTAACTTAAAGCTGACTTCTCTCGTATTTCCTGAATAGAGGGTTCTCTCTTGAAGAACGCAATGGAATTGTAACACATTGGCTCACTACTTCAGAAGAACTAGAAGGACAGACACTTATGCCTATTCAGTCCTTACATGGGATGAGGATCTCATGATGCACTCTAGAATAAAGGTTATGTAGACCTTTGAGTTCATTCAAAAAAAAAAGAAAAAATGAAAAGAGAAGAAAGGACAGCAAAGTGAAAAATAATCACCATCAGAAACAGCCCCTCAGAAAGCTACTCCGAATGCTGTGAACTGAATGGTATATAGGAATTCATCTTAAATTACAGAGATTAAATTTTAAATCTAAAACTTGAATCCCAGCTTCTGCCATGTCAGTTCAAATCCTTGAATGATGCAAACTGAAAAGCTGTTATGCTGCTGTCGCCTTCACTAGTGGACTTATATCAGCTGATTATAAGCTGTTGAGAAACAAATGGAACTTGATGGGTCTTCAGCTTGGCACCAATGGGTCTGCTTTAATTCTGACGCCTACACATGGGGGAGACATATTTCTGCAATGAAGCTGTATCTTAACAGACATTATTGATTAAGAAATATGACTGTATGTGCAGAGAACATATAAGAAAAGGTTAAAAAAAGCATTCATAAGGGGACTTAGATCAGGTTTCCAGTCTAACTGTGTAAATTATGGGATTAAGCTCTTTATATAGCCAGTGAGGAAAGATCAGCTTCTCCAAACAGTATTTTGAAGTTAAGCAGAATGAATGTTCACTGTTATTAATAAGAGAAAAATGGAAATCAGGAGAACTGGCTAATGTTTCCACTGAAACTATTTTGTCAGAAAAAAACCCACCCAAAAAACCCAACAAACACTCCGTAGAAGAAATGGCAAAACCTAACTATTTGTTTCTGAAGTAAAATTTTCAGATTTTTGTTTCTAATAAAGACAAATATTTTCTCAGGGACTTTACATACACTTCACAGGTTTAGAATAAATTTCCACTGCAATAAACTCCCCCATTTGCTATGTAAAATCGCAATTCATGTTCATTTATCATTGCATCCCTTTCCTAGGGGGAAAACAAATCCTGTTACCTTCTTGACACTGTGAGGCAGTATAGGAGGACTCTGGCACACCTGCTGGGCTGGAATTCTTTGATATTACTCAGTTGCCTTCAAGTCACTCTCAAATCATACCAGGTGAAGGTAAAAGCAAACAGAAGTATTTTTGAGACCAAATCCCAAATAGACAAGATAGTAATAAAAAACTTCATAGAAACCATGGCATGTAGAAAGGAAAAGAAACAAGCCTGTATCTGCTAGCACTTTGACTGCTTTCAAAGTTTCTCTAACCCTGCACATTTCCATAAATGAGCCAGTGCATATTTCATAAACTTTCCAACTAAGGATTTGGGTTCTCATGCAACCCTTGTATTTTTAGATTGCTTTCAAAGATGACATTCAAACTTCAGGGTCACAACTCCCCTTACATATAAGATATCTCTTGCACACGGTCAAGTTTGGCAGTTGAAACAGAGGACTGCAGGCTCTCACTCCAGACTGCTCAAGAACAAAGGCACCACAACAACCAACTGTGCACATACTGAAACATTCAATATTCACATCATACATTCCAGATCAAGGAAGGACTCTGATGAAAGCTGGTTGTCAATATATACCTGGGCACTGCGGACAGCAGGAGTCCTGTGTGCGGGTGGGGTTTTGACAAAGAAGAGGTGGACAGACTTCAGTCTCACACAGGACGCGTCCACTGTGGCATGTACATTGTGTGCAAGAATCAATATTCCATGTCTCTCCTTCTACAAAGTATTCCCCACCAGGAGCATGACAGATCGATGGACTGGTGAGCTCCGGCTTCTGCACAATTATTTCATCTGGGAAAAACAGAATTGGAAGACAGACAAAATCAACTGTGACTCTAATGATTAACAAATGTATCCAAGATTAATAATTTCTGTTATTATTGAAATATTAGGAACAACAAAACCAGCTACATATTCTCAGTGAAGCTCTTTTGATTTTATGTCAGTTCTGACTTTGTGTCACTTGCATCTCATGGAAAATGGGACAAATATAAAAAAGAAACAATTTGAGAATCGGTCCGAATAAATGCTAGTTAATATAAATCAGAGATAACTTCAAGTATTCTTGGCATTTCAGAAAAAATAAAACAGACCCGTGATGTAGGAATTCCAAGAGACAACTGCCATTTTCTGAAAAATTATACTGATCAGACAGTTTCTTAACTGCTAAATGTTAGCATCAGTGCAACTCCTGAAAGAACAGATAAATGTGCTTCTTGTCTGGGATTTAGGAAGTCCAGATTCAACTGCCTGCCTTTGAGTTTCCTGAGTGATACGTGTCTGTACCATTTGGTGCCGGATTTAAAAAAAAAAGAAAAGAAAAAGAAAAACACAGAATTGGTCACCCAAACCCCTAAAAGCATACAAGCACTTAACACTGGTGGGAAGTGCTTCATCACTTCGTTCCATTAAAATAAAAGAAATTATCCACAGTCTTTGAAGTAAAAACTGGACCCAAGGAGATGCCACAGTGTGTACACTCATATTTCCAGTGACTGTATCTCACCAAATGAACCTTAATTCGTTTTCAAACAATTAATTACATTACCTCTATAGCCCTGGCTAAGAGACTCATCCAGCCTCTAACCCAAGCAGTTTAGAGAATAGATTTGACCTGCTTCAAGTTAAGAAAGGAACTGAAACAGTTTCCCTTGTTCAGCACGAGTGTCCTCCAACCACTGGGGTATGAAAAGAACAGGAACGCTCTTTACCTCTCGGTGTTTTAAAAGAAAAAAGAAACTTGTCCTGCACTTTAAAAGCATTTAAGCACTTACCACCAAGAAAAGGTTATGCCACAAAATGCACCCTCACAGCCTGCTTAAAATGCTTTGAAGCCCACCCCACATTAAGGGCAATAAGGGCACTAATAGTTGCCAGCTTGCCAGCTTGCTTTGGACCTGGACTGAGTCCACCAGCTTTTTCCATGCACTGGGTATAGGAATTGAGATGTCTCACACAGCATGTTTTATTCAACTACAGAAGCCACGAGTTTGAAAGCTACATGCTGCAACATGAAGCTTCAGGCTTATAAGTAACACCGTCCCTCAGGCTGAGTTCAATCCATTTAATATTAGACAGGTGCCTACGTTAAGAACTGAGCTGCCTCAGGTTGCCTGTGCTATGAATTGAAGGGAAGAGAAAGTGACTTCCAGGCAGTGATTCTACATCTCTAAACCACTCTCTCCTACTTAGTTACAAAGATGCCTAATGCGAACATTATCCTAACCCAAATATCTTGGCTGAGGACAGAAAAATTAAGTGGATAGCAGCTCCTCTAGTCATTTAGGCAGGCCAAGGCTCACAAAGTGCATGTGCTTCTCTCCACGTTCGTAGCACAGCTGTACTTGTCTGGAGAAAGGCATTTGTGCTCTTTGCTCTACGACACTGCCATGTAGAAGACACACCACTCAATTACTTGTTTTCATTTCTGGACAGTGATCAGTATAACTCAAGGAACCTGACTCTGGCCGATCTTAATCTATTCACAAAGTACTCGTGCATTTCTTCTTTCAGGGAATTATTTTATCTTTCAGTGGTTCACTCATGCTATGCTTTTACTGTTGCTTATGTTTATGAACCACATATGTAATTCAGTAGCATGTACCTTAAGTGAGATACCTGGTCTGCTGCCTTGTCACTGTGTGTTTTTTATTTCAGCTGGAACAATACATTACATTTTATGCAATGGCATCCTAACTCACTGTGGCAAAGAAAATACTAATTATTTTCTGGAAATTTTCTGAGTCATCTCCTCTGTATTTAGTTCTCTGCAAAGTCACAGGCCTGTTTTAATACAGCTCATACACTGTTCATAATCAGAAAAGCATAACCAGATAGTTCTGTTGTACATACGGCATTGCTTACTGCTCCCTCAGCAGCATTGATTCTGATATATCACTGCAACTGAATTGCTACAAATGTACCATTACTGTGTTACTGAAGAGCAACCAGCCAAACAAATACACACTTTCTGGATAGCATGGTTCCACAATATACTAGCAGCTAATGGCTTTCTGTATCTTGCAGGAAACCAGAGCTTTTCACAAGCATTGTGACAATCCACTTAAACCTCTTGATATATAGAAACATGGTTCTAATGAATGTTGTNGTGGCAAAGAAAATACTAATTATTTTCTGGAAATTTTCTGAGTCATCTCCTCTGTATTTAGTTCTCTGCAAAGTCACAGGCCTGTTTTAATACAGCTCATACACTGTTCATAATCAGAAAAGCATAACCAGATAGTTCTGTTGTACATACGGCATTGCTTACTGCTCCCTCAGCAGCATTGATTCTGATATATCACTGCAACTGAATTGCTACAAATGTACCATTACTGTGTTACTGAAGAGCAACCAGCCAAACAAATACACACTTTCTGGATAGCATGGTTCCACAATATACTAGCAGCTAATGGCTTTCTGTATCTTGCAGGAAACCAGAGCTTTTCACAAGCATTGTGACAATCCACTTAAACCTCTTAATATATAGAAACATGGTTCTAATGAATGTTGTAGCAGTCAAGGTACGTCTTGCTCTGTTGAAAACTAATTAATATGGAATTGAACGTAACCACTTCTTTTTTTTCAGTCTGAAAAATGACCTCTGAGAGCGGCCACTTCCCTGTTGATAGATTAACAGTGCAACTCAAAACTCAGTACATCAGGATTGTTAATTATTTCAATATCCTTATGCCAGACACATTTGAGTGACATGCTCACAGTCTCATGATTCCAAACCACATTCCTATCTACTGAAATACTTGATATTTATTTATCATCATCAGTGGGAAACCAGTACATTGCAAAATAAAACTATAAGTACGTTTCTAACCAATATAAAACCTCAGTGGGGGAAAACAAAACCACCTGGGGCTAATTTGGCCATATTAATTCACACACTTATATATGCATTCTCTTTAAAAAAAATGATGTGTCTGCCCTAGCATTGTAAGAGCTTCCACCAAGTGTGACTTTGGTAACGCAGAAGCTAGGTGACAAGTACTTTGAAAGCAGGAAAGATGTCAGACAGAGAAGCCTACTCAGACGTTATATCTCAAAGGAACAGACACTACTCATTAAGCAACTGTTCTTTTTACAAGAGACCAACATTGCTGATGCTCAGAATCAAACATGGATCTCATCCACAAGAAATGTATAGCATGAGAAGACAGGTACTGTTAAGCTCATACTGATCTTTCTTCCACGAAGTGAACAGTAGGTTTATGAATGGATTTACCCAAACTCATTCTCTGTACACAAAGTAACTAGCTACTGGTGCTGCTGAGGGACCCAAATTAAACGTTACTCTTAACTTGAATGCTGAGGGGTCCCTGTGCATGTTAGGTAAATCAATACACACAGATACGCTGATAGTAGAGTGAAATCAGGAATGAATCTTGGGGATTTAACAGAAGAATTGTTGAAACTGGAACAACCATCCTACTTTTTGAATTTTGAACCTTAAACGTTTATCTAATGCAAGACTGACATGCTAACCTGTCCCCATCCATACGAAATATACCATCCCCTACAATAAGTTCTGCAGGTACTCCAACAGCTCCGTGCAGCCTGAATTCCAGCTAGTGTGAGTGGACAATAACACCTCTGTCCAGTGACATAACTTTAGAAATACGGTATTCTGTATTTATTATTTGCTGTTTGGCCGCTCCTCCTGGAACAATATTCACAACTGAATCTTTTTGTTGTGGTTTCCTTTTTTTTTTGCCACACTGAGGTTTCATAGGGTAGGGAACTGTACTATTTAAGACAGACTGTGGATATGCGTGTGCGTGGGGAGCTGGAGGAAAGAATGACAGTGCCTGATGGGATGCGTATGGACCAACACTGCATACTGCTGTGGCAAAAAAATGTGATCCAAGCTGCTAAAGCACCAAGTTTTCCTTTAAAAATCTTATGATTTCTAATTTCCCCATCAGATTAGCGAGATACTCGATAATGGAAGAGAAGGCAGTGAGTGAAGGATGGTTCCCCTAGTGTGTATAACTGGTGAGATATGTACAGTGAGTATCCTCCTTGGTGTTTCTATCTCAGCTCAACACTTCATGAATGGTTGCCGTTACTAAGATGCTAAGCACCAAGAGCCTGGCCTCAGTAACCACTGCTAAATTGCTTAGTATTGAAAACAGCTCTGGCTCCATGAAAGCCAGTGTCAAAAGCAACACCACGGCTGGCCATGGAACCACAGGAACCACAGTGCCCAGCCTCGATACTAAGGGGAGGAGAGTGGTGCAGACTGAGAAGAGGCTGAAAGGGAGACAGACCTTTTGGAGTCTCGCATCTTTTTGGGGACTCAGTTTTTCCAGTTACCACAAGGTGTGAAGTGGATTGGAGATTACCATTTGTCTAAGCAATCTAAAGAGATAGGTCATCTTAGGTCCTAGGGAGGATACGCTCTGTCACTTTCAGAAAGAAGATCTGCCTGCTTATTTTGCCCCTAGGATTTCCTGTTCTTCACAACGAATTTGAAACATTTCTTAATTGCTTATATCCTACCAGTGCTGTCTTACTGTTTTCCAATTTCTAGTAGTATCATGAGCCTCATTGTTCCTACTTGTAAGATGACTTCCAACAGAGTCATAGACAATATCACTGTATTAGAAATTAATCTATTTACCACATAAAATATTGTAGGAATCATTCTGAAGACAGAGGGCATTAATCTTATACTCTACCCATGCTAACATCTTTCATAGATGTTTCTCATATTAACACTTATTATTAAAATTGTATTGGAACGCTGTATTAATTGGTCTTGGCCTTCCCACTGAAAGCATTAAAACAATCTTCTGCTGCTCGTGGCCTTCCCTCAGAACACAGAATCATAACGTTCAACTACTTAAGAAACCTGTTTAGATGTGTACTCCTTTGAGGAGTTGTAAAACATAGATCAGGAGATTAATTTTAATAAAACTCCAAATTAAAAAAGAGAAAATATAACGGCTTAATGTAATATTTGCTATTACAGGTAACAAAATTGTATTAGCATGAGTTTTCTATTATAGGTTATATAAGCAAAACTTCTTCTAGTTTGAAGATTTCAATGTGTCAAAGATTAACATATTATGACCCATGATATGCATATCCTTTAAATATTTAAATATTTAAGTTCCCATTTTTCACATCTTAATGAAAGCCACTCATCACATTTTATTTGGGTGTAGAAACCTTCATATATACTTATTACTGAAGGATGCATGAGATTATTTTCATGTATTAGGAAAGACAACACATGTGAAATGAAACCCGATTACAAAGCGTATAGAAGAAAGCATGTTACCTGGACATGATGGGCAACACTGCCCTGGATGTATGGTGGGGTTACCACAATTAGGAACGGGGCAGGTGATCAAGGCACACATTTCCCGTCCATTGTGACAGTAACACTCCCTGCAGCCATCGTGCCAGCTCTCCTCGTTCTCATGTCGGCGCCCATCCATTGACAGGCAAGAGCCTGTTTTAACAGGAGGCACAAGAGAAGCGGTTGCCTCTGCACAAAATCAAAGGAAAATGAAATGTCCTGATAAGCGTGTGTTGCTTAGGAAAAAAGCACACCAACTTCTTGCCTGGATTGCATTAATTTTTAAAGCACATGTAAGACCAAGTGAATAATAATTCTTTCATCTACATTTAGAAATAAACACCACCCATGGAACAATTTAAAAGTATACTGAAGGGGATGGTAGGATGTAGTAGAATATATTTCCTTGGAAAATATACTCACTTCTTTCTGTTGCACCTATACTGTTTTTAACCATACAGAAATGCAGTACTGGCTAAATAATGTAAGAAAAAAAGAGAAATGCAATGGAGGGAAATAGCAGAAAGCACAAAGCATATTTAAAATGAAACATTTAAATATTACAGTGTATTAATTATAATGAGAGTATCTGACAGCAAGTAGAATAGAAAAGCATTTACAAGAGCTAAGGATGGTCTTACATTATGAATGACAAAATTACAAGCAAGTTCTAACAGGGTCATGCTAGCTACTGGAAGTATTTTACAAAACACCTACAAGAAATTACTTGTTTTCATTAGTATTATAAATGAGACATTTGAAAGATAACTGTTCTGACAATTTTATCCCTCTTTCCTAGCTTTTACTGAGATGAGACTATCGTAGCTTGGACGGCTGCATTACTTGCACTCAGCCAGAACACGCAAGGGTGTATGGAGGATAAAGTCTCATTTGTATCGTAAGGGGTACTTAAGTGCTGCAGGATTCACCCTCAATATATTCTTTGTTAATCAGCAGAGTGAATTTAGAGCCCAGCACTCCCTCATCCATATCATTATGATGATGGAGGATACAGGACCAGTTTGTCAGTAAACTGACTTGTTTTCAGTGGTACGTTAACCACATTCTGCTGACACTTAAATATATAAGGTTATTTGTATTAAGTTCCTTATTTTATTTGCTGTTTAAAAAAGGAAGCAATATGAAAATAGTCATGTTTATATAATTTTAGTAAGGGAGGTTTTTGTTTGTTTGTTTATTTTACTAACATGTAGGTCATCACTTCTTCAGCTGTGACAGACCTATCAAAGATGGTCTAAGAACCACAAGCAGATGGTACAGTTAATTTGATGCGTGTTATCAGAATAAGAACCCAAAACACAGGAATTGCTTTAGTATACCATTTTGTGCATTAAAAAGAATAGCCATGGCATAAGGATAAAACACTTCTGAAAACAGACTTCATCCTATTGCACAAACAGAAATACTATGAAAAAAATTATATTCAGTTACTACACTTTTGTCCTTTAGTATCGGATTATATATTAATTCCCATTTGAATTAATATAACTGGATTACTGTCCTACATTAAAATGATTATTGACACATGAAAGTCTTAGATGGTAATATCCTTCCCCTTCCTTAATACTTTTGAAACTTTTTTTCCTGAAAAATTCTAAAGTATACTCCAAAATTGGGAGAAAGAATCTAAGCATATAGGCAACTATTCAAAATTAGTATCACAAACTGGGATTGTTTTCACTTTTTAGTTTTGAATTACAATTAGTACAAAAGATAATACTTAAAGAAACCAAATGCGCAAATACAAAATAGCAATAACTGGATAACTAGAGGTATGGTTGAAACGATCTGGGATTACAGTACCCTACAAGTAAAAATGAGTCAGTGATGTGATACCACTGCAGAGAAGGCAAGTTCACTCCAAGGTACAAGTACAGGAGCAGTGCAAATTTAAGTGCAGTACTACCATCTCTACTAGTTAGGAGTTTTTACTGCTGTAAAGTACAATATCCAGTTTTTGAACTGTGATGAGAGACCAAAATAACTGGGCTTATTTGACTATAGAAACTCCCGCCACCCCCCGCAACACTCTCCTCCCCCCCCAACATTTAGGGGGCTCCAGTTGCAACCCCTTGAATATTGCAAGAATTCTAAAGGGAATGGTGCTTATCTGTTCCGTATGTCTGCTGAGCTTAGGAAAAGAAGTAACTGGTTCAATCTCTAGAAAGGGAGAATGAAATATTAGAAAATTTATTTTAGAATGTCATATATTGCTAACTATAGGAAAACATTATTTTAGAGACCTTTTATTCTTTTGAGAGTGGGGATTCTTAATAAATTAAGTCTTAGACAAACGTCTGTCAAGGATTATCTAGATACACTCTATTTTACATGAGGGCAGAGAAATGCACTCTGTTTTCCAGAGGACCACCCCAGCCCTGTACTTCTATGGTTCTACTCCTATTAACCCTAGCATCAGCTATTCCTGGCAGAAGCAATTTAGAAAGTGGAGCTAACTCACAGGCAGGAGATTTACCCACTCCTTCCTCTTAGGGATTTTGGGTCAAAATTTTAACAAGAACTCGCATCTTCCCCAGAACATACTGGTGATTGCTCTAATTGTTCTTGGGCAAGTTTCTAATGAAGTGATATTGAACTGATATGCTCATAGCTTGGAATCTTCATGATCATGATAACAATAAATACTACTTAGGGAGGAATCAAGTTATTTTTGCAGGTTTTAAAATCCATCCTTGTTAAGGAAAGCACTTAAAAGTGTGGATACAAGTAATTAGTAACCAAAGAGTTGCATCTGTTGATAGTCTGGGATGCAATTATGGCACACCTAAGAGAATATCTTGTGTATATTCTACCACAGCATCACAACAATGAGGGAAAGTGTGTTGATCGTGAACATGGGGGCAAATGACAAGTGATGAGAATTGTCTCGATGGGACTCCATTCAGCAGTTACAAATTTTCAAAATTGAATAAGAAAGGGTATTTCTAGTAAAAGTCATATCTTGCAGCGTATGTTGGTGAAATCTCTCTCTACTTCTCACATCCGCAAGGCATCATTTACGACATTTCAAATTTTTTTTTTTTGCTAGAAGTCTTAAAGTTTTATTATAATTGTCTGCAGTGTATGATGTCATGTGGAGAAAATACAATGTTGGATCCTTTTGATTTATATGATTGCATGTTTGCCTTCAACTACAGGAGAGTGACTTCAGGAACTCAAACTTTCTTCTGGTCCCACATTCCCAGAGCTTGTCTTAATATTTTTTAAAGTTTTTAAAATGCAAAAGAAATAGCTGTTAAAAAAGTTAAGAATGGAGTTATTACACAAAGCAATGGGAAAATACTCAAACTTGCCTGTAACAGAGGTAAAACCCAAGGAAAATAAGCATGAAAGAGCAGTTAGGATCACAGAGAGCCTGAGCTCAAGTAAGAATTTATTAAATGCAACACATGGAGATGAGCAATGAAGGAAGTCTGATATCCAGACTAATACAAAACACAAACTGAAAATATCTTTAAAAAGCAACATGTTAAAAACACCACAAAACTAAAGCAAACAAGTAGTGAACATCTTATCCCAATCTCCACCTCAAACTTGGCAGTTACAAGTTTGGGATGTGGCACATGTGAAATCTTTAGCTTAAGAATAGCCAGACCTTTCTCCTAGGTAAGCGCTCTCTCTACTCATTGTTCCTCAAGACTGCCTGAAACACATCCAAGAAACGGTACTCTAGTTTTAGGTGGTGTACAGGGCATCTATCAAATTCAAAACTTGCATTTGTAAAGAAAAGATGTTGGTGAAGAAGCCAAGATGAACACTGCTACTGAAAAAAAACCCAACCCTCACCAACTTATTTCTAGTAGTTACTTATTAAAAGCCTGATTTAATTTTTATTAATGATGTCCAACTGATTTTTGTGACTTTGTAATGGGAGATGGAAGTGGAGCTGAGGCTTTCTGTTGAAGCCAAGATGAACACAGATAATAACAAACACCTGCAAAACAATACACTCCACTGAGCAAAGTTGAATTGACTCCCCCACCAGTTACCATATTTCAATTCTTACATATTCTGTGCAGTATTCCTTTTCTTTTGCTCTAGCTTCAAACTGCTTTGAAAACAAGTTGTATTGAGAGGTGGTAATGCACTCACACATACCTCTGCACTTGCAGATAACACAGCCGTGGTTGTTCTGCTGGAAGCCCATCGGACAGATTTTACCACAAGGCAGGTCCGGGCATTTCTTACACCGACAGATTTCACAGCCATGCTTGTTCTTCCTAGATGACCAAAATAATTTGTAAAAGGTCAGCAGGTCACTTGAAATACCTACATGACATGATCTTTAAAGCAAAAGCATCCCCTCAAAAAGTGACTGATGATGCAAAGAAAATTATCATTAACTGTCACCCTTAGGTTCAGTGGGCCTATGGCTATATAGGTCTCCATCCCTGGCTTGTATTCCCTCCACCTGACTGGCAAAATCTCTGTATGTGGTACTTTCAAGCCATAGCAGATAATATAGATGTATGTGCTTGTGACTACTATTGATGATAAATTATTTTTTCAAGTGAAAAAGTAGGAAGAGTAACTTCTAAAACTGTGAAGAAGCTGGAGGAGTAGGTAGGAATCTGTTATAATTACTGTGTTTTTACAACACAAATTACTGTTAACTTTTTTCCTCCAACGACAGGTTGGAGCAGACTTCCTCTCTTGCATATTATGTAGATTTGAGTACAGTAGACTTCCTCTCTTGCATTTTAAAAGTACAGAGAGATTTCCCAAAACATTAAATAAGCAGACACAAAGCTTACTTGAAAACTAGCACATGGAATGCCAATAACCATATAAAAAGTATCAGACAAACCAGAGAACTTTTCAGCAGAGTACAGAGACTCAAGAACACAAATGCTTCCAAAGCTGCCACGTGAAGCAACGCAGGAGTCTACAGCACCATCTGACAGCACCTCTTCACAGCACTATGAGCATGCTGATTCTGAGAATCCTATACTGAATATTTGCCACTTTTTTTTCAGGAAGACAGATGATACCATGCAAACTTCAGGCACAAGTGTCCTATTTTCCTTCATATACAGATCAAGTAATTGTCTGTGTGTTCTCAAGATATGGGGGCAAAAAAAAAGTTGTAATGAAGAAATTCAACACAAAGAGGGGAACCCCCCCATAAATTATTTTCCATGAGTCTGCTGATAAACATATCGCTCTAACAAGGTAACTCACGAAAATGGGGAAAAACATTTACTGGGAAACCGACAGATCCCTGATTGAATACTACACTATTAAATGCATACCAGTTCCCCCAAACCAAAGAAAAGACATGGGAAATTAAAGAAAAAAAACTAGAGCGATATAGAAGAAATAAATTCTATAAATCTCTAGAAAGCCTGACTCCAAGCTCTTGAAAACTTTATTTAATTTTTAGTTACAAGGCTGAGGAAGACAAATCGTAACACAGGAGGATGGAGAATGGAAGACCTTCTGTCCTCCTATCCATCTACTTCTTCCTTAATCTCTAACCACAGCCCTTTTAATATCAAAAGAAATGCTTCTTTCCATTAAGGTGTAGAGCTTTCAAACTGCAAACTCTATTTAGCAGGGTTTTTTTCAAAGATGCAAGAACTCAGATTTTCCAATTACTAACCTTTGACAGTCTTAAAAAAAAGCACAAACATGATGATTACTCCTTAACTTTTCACTCTCTAGTGTACTTTTCTTTTAATACTTGCCTCTTTAGTCTCCTGTTTGTGAAGAAACTTTTACATTAAAATAAAGATTTGCCTTTCATTACATTCCATGCTTTTAATCGTCATAACATGCTTGGAAGCCGCATAAGGCTCGGTTTTTAGAAGAAATTGGCACGGTAACAGTAAAGAACCCAACAAATGTACTATACAACTGCAAATCTAAATAATTTTAGCGCCAAAGTAAGACTTGAAGTGAAATGATCCTAAAGTAGTTCTTACCACAACTTTAGCCCTTTATACTACAAACTGTTACATACACAGTTATCTTTTAAATGTTACGAATTTCATTCAGTGCAATTGTTTGCATATTTTCTAGACAGTGACAAGATTAGGGTGTTCATTTCCAATGTTTGCTTTTTGTTGTTTTAATTAATTTTCTTTTAAATTACAATCATCCTACTAAACACTTATTTAAAAATACCAGCCAAGCATTGTGCATAATTAAATTACAGCCTACATTTAAAACCAGAATTTAAATTGAAGATTACTTTCCAATTAGCTTAGTTTAAAGTTCAGTTTTTTTCAGGTGTACAAAAATGCAAGGGAAAGATCATCCCAAAGACAGGGTTCCTAAAACACTAGCACCACCTTGAAATTAACTTGTTTTTAAAACAGCTTTATCTTACTCCCAGCTACCATACCATGTCCATTAACATTTGCTGTCATTTCTAAAATGCTTTTGCTACATAGTTCACATAAATTTTCTAATAAAACTGGTTTATGCACACTTGAGTTAAAAAATTTTTAAAAAGGAGAGTGTGTTTCAGTTTATCTAAGTACAGAAAACAGATACAGAAATCTGTAATTTCCTCTATAGGTCAATACACTAAACAAGTCACACATACAGGCTAAAAATTACTACTCTTTACAACAAGCAGTGTAATTCTGTGAGGCTGCACGTTATCTTTTTTTATAATGCTTTCTATTTGGAGATGACCCTTGTGGTTCAGTGCTAGCCTGTGGAGCAGCCCTGCAATGTTTTCACTGACCTCCCACAACTCTTCTGAATGGGATACAGCACCACGGGGCAGACAGCATGCCTTGGACTGTCGAGTGCCTGGGCGAGCCATTAAGTGGTCCAGATTTGACACTCTGAGTCAATGTCTGATCAAGGTGTCATTTTATCATGTCTAGGACTTAACTTAGTTCTAAATTGCACGATTCAATACTTATGCTTTTTAAATTTAACCTGTTTACCATTTTTCTTCCATTTCACTAAATTCCAGATACTTTGACTTCCAGAACATCTGAAGATCTTAGTTTCCATTTTGAAGCACATTACTTGCTACCGAAGATATCTCACGTATCATGAACAAAAAGGATGGGTTCCATCATTGCTGCAAATAGCAGTGAAATATATTCTGATGGTCATCATTCAGAATTTTTCTCTTTTCTGTGCCAAAGTTCAAAATCAAATTTAAGCTAGCGCAAATGGTTTCAGTGCCCCTTGAGAAATAGTTACACTGTATGAGGACTATGTGGCAATTTCCAGTAAATGCCTGAAAACAGTTGTAAGTGGTATCCCTTTATTGCTGTTTCTCATCCCAGCCTCCCTTCCTCCTGATTCCATCGCAGAGTTCTTACAGTTTCAGACACCCAACACCATTATCCTGTTTGGTTCCCAGCTTTAAGAGACTTTATCTTAGATTTTGTGCCTGCTCAATGGCACAGCTCAAACTTCACTCTCCCCAGATGCTTTCTAAACAATTCCGCATGCTTTGTACTTGTTTTAATTGACTTAACTACTTTGATCCTTAATGTAAGTGGCTTTATCCTAACTAAAAAACTGACACATCTAACCAGTTATTATTTCTGCTCAATCTTTCACGTTTCTTTCGTTCTGCTACCCATCTTCAGCCATCCTTCCCTTGAAGCCACTGCGCAAAAGTTCAGCGGATGACAAAACTGACATCCCTTTTCTGTAACTTCCCTCCTGCTCTACCTTCTCTCACTTGCAAAACTGAAAGTAACTCTCAGCCACTCCTGAAGTCAACATGCCTAAAGAAAATTTTATTAACTTTTAAAATTCTTACTTTTCCTTTCTCATCTACTTTGAGGTTTGGGGACAGAAGTAAAGTTTGATTTAATCTCTGCTCTCTTTCCCTCATTTTGTCCTATTTCAATCCTATCACTCGTGAGTGCTGTTTCCCGCAAAAACTTTTATTTAACCAGAGGCAAGCCTAATTCTGTATCTCAAGTAATAAATACAGGATTATATTAAATGGTATTACTTTACTTTGTTTTGCTGGATTGCTATTAGGTAGGTATTTTCAAATTACACTAGGGATACCTCAAAGATACAAGATACAAGCCAAGCATCCTTTCTAACGTACAGAAAAAAAAGTGACTCAGTGTCACATATCCTTCAAACGTGTTTTTTTTTTTTTTTTTTTTTGTGGCTGTGTATTGCAGCATATTTGTGCCATTATTGTTCTGTGGGATATAGGTCTGCTTTTTGTTTGATGTAATACCACCTCCTGTTTAGGACCACACACAACGCAAGAGCTGTATGCACAATAAGAGGGAGGTCAACCAGCACATTCACTTGAGTGGAATACCACTCTGGCTAAGAATAGCATGAAGATTAAAAGGAGGTGTAAGCCTGGTATTGTGGTCTGGTGGGTTTTTTTTTTTTTTTCACACTTTGGCAGCACAACTGGAGACAATATAAGGTGTTCACCAGCACCATCTATGAGCAGAGCTGATTAAACCTGTGAGAATATCACTATGTTACAGCTTAATTTCTAATTTTCTAAAATCTCTAGTACCTCTCTGGTCATTCAGGTTCTACCATATTTTAATTCCTCCAAACTTTATTAAAACTGTGTACTAAGATAAGGACATGCTACGCTATAGATTACTGTTATAAAAGTCTGCAGCATTTATGAACAAGCATCAAACAGAACTCTGAAATGAACCAGAAATTAAAGTAGTATTGATATCAAACACGAAGAGGTGCAACATTAAAATTCCTTTAAACATCTCTAAAATTACTAAGATGACAAATTACATAGGAACGTTCTCTGAAGATCAGCTGTCATGAGGTAGAAATTAAACTGTTACGAAAAGCAGGCAGTAACACGGAGTGGATCCATCAAAATCAGAATGTATTGGTAAAATATATACAGAAGCCACCAGACTGATTACTAAGAAATTTCTCTGTGACAAAAGATCTGCCCAGTTTTTGTCACCTGTTCCACAAATGAAAAAATACCGCAAATATTTCCTTTCATGGAGAAAGACCTCCAGCAACAATACAGGTTTTGAACACAACTACAAAAACTTAGATAAGAGACAGTACTGTTCTTCATGAATCCTGTAAAGTAACCATTGGAAACATCTCACTAAAACTAGTCTGTTGTCATATCAACATTAAAAAACCTTGAAATGTTAGAAAATCATTTGAATAAAATAAATAGACTATGAAATAAAGGGTATCACAGTGGAACATGCAAACAGAATTTCAAAAAGCCACACGCAACAGACATTACTTGTTAAGTAGCTTTTTCATCTTGTTTGTCAAATATTCTTAAAAAAAAAATCTAAGCACTGGTTTGCTTTTACAATCTGCTGCTGGTTTTTTTTAGTTGCTGTTTCTTAATCTGTTGACCAAAATCCATTTTGAAGAATACTTTAATCTCACATCAAGTAATGACATTTCTATTTTCCTGCATTTTCCCCTGCTTTGCCACAAAGTAAACACAAGTACATATGCCTGGATTTTGCATATTTTCAATGTGTACCAGGATAGTATAAAATATGCTTTCAGAATGAGAATACGTACAAGTATCCAAAGGGACAGTACTTGTCACATACAATGGGTTTGCACTTCTTAGGCCGCGGTCGGCACTGACAGATCTCACAGTTGTGGACGTCAGTCTGGAAGCCAAAGGAACAGTCCAAGGAACAGCCCGAAATGAGGCCGGTGCACAGCTCCTCCCCTGCGAAGGACACATACAGGTTATCACAATGTGAAAACTGCATATACCGGACAAACACATCTTTAGCTAAATCTTCCGTTGTCTTCTACTTCCTAACTTTTTAAATACTGGTAGGCCTTACCTTTGGGCTGCCTTAATTTTAAAATATTCAACAGAATTCTCCAATAATGACCCAAACTGTATGAGCACACACTACAGGATGTCTTCAGTCCAAGTCAAGAATCTGGGGAGTACTTCCTAGTACCCTAAACTAACATGATTTTACTAACATATGCACAACCAAAGGAGTCCAACATTGGTGAGACTGTTGGCCTTTAACGAAACATTTAAAATAACATAAACTTTCAACCCATTATATGGGTTAAATAGATTTCTGTTCAATATAGAGCATCTTTATTTCTCCTCTACTTATTTTAAATCAAACTGAAAGGCTATATTAACAACTTTTATTCTTTATGCTGTTTGCTGTCAACTGCTTGGTGATTAAGACCCGCTTTTAAAAAATATAACTGTAATACCCTAAGATGTGATCTAAGCTTAGAGATCCTACACTAAAAAACCTGTCTCATGAAGTCCACTACCATGTTTTATGAGCCTCCTGTGGTGTAAGGGAGATGCTGGATTGCTGGCATCTCAATTTATCCAGAGATAAATAACAGTCATTATGTTCACTCTTACTGGAATTTACTATTTTGAGAATGATCAGTTTCTTTTTGTCCTTCTTGAAAGAAGTGCCAGGAACACCACTCTTAACATACTCTGGGATACAAAGTTCATTTATTGGTTGCAGAGGTGAGAGGAACAGAAAATGATAATTTTTGTTACACTAGGGATGCAAAACACACAGAGGAAAAAAATGACTGTTATTAGAATAGCCAAAATGAGTTCAAAATAGAAAAAAGGGGACTTATAACTGAGGTTCTTCAACAGAAGAGTACGATGGGTGGTATCCAAAAGGCTGACTTTCAGAGTCATAGTTAAAGGATGGCTCATCTTCAGTTGAAACATCCACACCACTACAAAGCGCTGGTTATACAGAGGGCAGCTGAAGAGCGCTCCTCCTTTTGAACTCTAAAGACCACTCTCCTTTAGTGGTATGAACATTTAGGGACAGGGTTTTTCCAAAGAGATCATCAGCACATTGTCTTACGCTGTTCCTTACACTGCTTCTGTGGGTCTGAAATTTAAAGATAATCTTCAAGTCTCTAACATGGTAATATACTGAAGGCAGACCACAGAAGGAATCTTTGCTTTACTTAAATGCTTTCTCTTCTGTTTTTGTAACGTTGCATTTAAGATTGCAAAATACAGACTTAACTAGATGTGGCTAAGCTAGGAGTTTCCTTATCTATTCTACCAGGTTACTTCTCATTTGGTAAAGGTGGCACGTTTCTTAGTTCATCAGAGCGAGACTGAAGCCTAGGATAAAACTGGTAAATTCACTGCCTACTTCTGTGGTGAAATCAGGGCATACGAGTGCAATGCAACATAAGAGCCTTATTATCCCAAACAACAGTTCTCAGTTTAAGCAGGATCAAGATCATCAGGTTCATGGCTCCCTCCTCTCTGCTTCTATGCGAATTTGTTGCCCGAAGCAAAAAGGGTGCAAGGTTTTTTGTCATTCAGAATACAGAAAAAGAAATGTCAAATGTTTTCACAACCTCCAGAGGTTGTCTTTGTCAGCTGAGTACCAATGCTACAAGATTTAAGCATTTACTGTCAGTCAGGTCTAACCTTTGCACAGCAAAGGTAACCCTTATCTCAGGTTTTTGCTTTACTCAGAGAAACACACATAACAAAGATCTTCATGAATCTTACAAGTTTTTGAAGGAGATAGTTCAGGCTGATTGTCAGGGTTTAAAGCTGGGCTGGCTGTTAAGCGAACGACAGACGCTCTTTGTTAACCCCCTCCCTCCCCAAAGTGGGGGGGGGGAAGAGAAAAGGGAAAGAGACTTATGGGTTAGAAAAGTTAAAACAGCTTTAATCTAACTACAATAATAATGAGTAATAATAATAATGAAATATATACAAATATACAAATATGTACAAAACCGATATCGAGCTCCCCCCCACTGATGACGAATACGTCACCCGGACGCTGCGGGGCACGCCCCAGGAAAGTCCCGGACTGTACTCAGCAGCAGCAGGCAGGAGCTGGATTCAGGAATGCACGGATCGGGATCGAAGGCAGAAGAATCAGACAGAGTCCTCCTCGGATGCCGGCCATAGAAGAAGAGAGCGAGACCCTCGTGATCCCTCTGCTTTATACCGAGTATGACGCGTATGGGATGGAATACTCCCTTTGGTCAGTTTTGGGTCACCTGTCCGACCCGCTCCTCCCCACCGCAGGGTCGCAGGGGTGACGACTTCTCTGCTCTTTCAGTTCCGGCGCACAAGAAAGTTAGCAGAAGCAAGCATCGACCTTGGTCTCCATAGGGATAACTATAAGCAAGGGCCTTTCTGCATACCATTGCTTCTGATGTTCCAGCACTAACTATAAACACCAAGCCTTATCACTGCTAGAAGCAGCTACTGCCTGGAAAAACATGCAGTTAATTTCAGAGAGTGCAGCTTCTCAGAAGAGACTTAACTAAAAAGCAAAGTTACTAAAAGAAAATCGGTTCTGTCCTGGCCCAAACCAGGACACTGATCTATCAAGAATACTAGATCTTTTTAATGCATAGCCACTAACGCTGATTTAAAAACATTATAATGCAGAGGTAACTCTGATATTCTTCTCTGGTAGAATGATATATGTGTAAGACAAAGCAAAAGACTTTCCTGGAAGCAAGTTAAAAGAATGAGAATTTATCTTTATTTTATGAGCTTTTCACTAAAATATTCGTACACAATTATTCCCTGACAGCACATAGTGAAAATAATTAACTAAACTTTCCATTATGTATGACTTTATAAGGCAGTCATAATTTTTCAAGTTAGACTTGAACTTCATAAAGAATGTACGGAAGAGTACACCTACACTGGAATATCTCCAAAAAGAATTAAGTTCAGTTATGACCTTTGATATGACGCAAGTTATGACATCTTCTGCAAATGCTGAGAACTGATCAGTGAATAATCCCAGAATTGCACAGGTTGGATCGATCAGAACAATTCATTTTCTGAAGCGTTCTTTTTCACAGAGACGAAGTGTTTAGGTGGCTGTCCATAAACATCAGGCTCATGGAAAACAGGTCAAGGAAGTACAAATGCAAAGGCATGGGAAAAATGAATAGGCAAAGTGAAAGGAAGAGCTGGAAATAAAAACAAAAATCTAAAAAAAGAGAAACAACAATAGTATTGTTTTTAGTTGGCATGTTTCTATCTTATTTGTCTCCAGATTATGCGTTGAGGAGAGCTATCAAAGTTGAAAGTACCAGGTTGAAGGATGACATTACAGAATATGACAAAGTAATGAATCCTCAGAATCTCACAGCCAAATATGTTCTTGTTTTCAGTCTTCTGTTTTTATTTGGTTAGTGAAACTGCTTTTCAGAGATGCAAAACAAGTTTGTCATATGCAAAGTTCATATTTTGTTAAAAGGGTCAAGGTGTCTAGGACAGCGCTATACAAAGCAGAAAGACAGTGTTTCATCCCAAGTAGCTTATGATGCTAAATACACTTAAAACTCAGATAGTCAGTTGACATACTAAACAGAAGATCCAGTCTGAAGGCATTATCCCTGCTTAATCCTTTACATAGTGAGTCATCCTCAAAAGAATTTTCACTTTGTAAGTGGCCAAGAAATAAAAGGTTTTCAGAGCCTTGGGGTGGATGACTGACTAACCTCCACTGCCTCTCAGGAACGACACAGAAGAGCATACAAAATACCATTGAAATTCTGGCTATGTTAAACATACAGCGAAAGTTTGCTGAAGTCAATAAAGGTCATTGTTCACATCTGAACTTACCAGTGTTACGTCAACACTATATGAGGAAATCAGAATAATCTTCACAGACCTCTGCTGACAGTTTTTCTAGTAGGATGCTAAAAATGATGCCTTCCGAGAAGGCTGTTGTTACTAAAATTAACACATTATCATACTTAAATTTCTGATAGTATGACATTACAAGCTGTGTAAATAGATTTTTGTTTTTGAAAAAAATTCTCTATGAAGAAATTCAGTGTCATGAAAATCAGAAAGTGAGTTCTGGTCCGCTTTCTGACTTCACATCTAACCATTGAATTTCTCCTACTGAAATATTACTAAAAACATGACAATTAAAGGAGGTCTCAAACCAAAATACTATCTGGTAAACATATACAGTTTATGTCTGCTGCACAGGCTTGATAAAAACTCTAGTCTAGCGTTTTAAACTGGGTATTTTTTTTCAGAAAACAGAGGGAACCATCAATTTTACAAAGCAGAGTGTAGCTCTCGCAGAAAGAAGAAAAAAACAGAAAAAGATTGCAAGCCGAAAGATTCAAATGTGAATCAGTGTATGCAATTGTCACCCTGACAATATTTCTATTGCCTAAGCTATAGCTTTGAATTAATCATTAATAAAATAATCACAAGTTCATTATGAAAGGATAAATAAAAACAGGTTTCTGCTAAGGTTTTGCATTTTAAGTGACAAATACTAAAGAATAAAGGAAACCAGTTCATGGAAGTCAACTGCAACGAACTGAGGAAATTTATTATGGCAAAATGTTAGGAGGTTACTTTTTTGGGGGCTTTTCCCACCTCTGCTTAGATAAATTCATGAGGAATCTGAATCCCAAATCATGGAATGTATTTGCAGAGAAGAGATCCAGCCCTAACTGGGCTAATAACTGCTTCAGAAGTGTATGGGGGTAATCAGTCTGAAAGGAGAGGATAGGAAACATTTTAAAAGCTAATGCAAAAGGAAAGCTACCTTTCAGAGTTTGAAAGAACTGCATTACGCACCTGCATGTCACTGCAACTCTAACAGAATGGGATCAAGCTTCTGATCACATAGTATAAGCCATGTTTATTTCTCTGACTGATTAGTTATAAAGACATCACCCAGGGAACTAAACTAATAGTTAGATAGGACCTAGAAGACTAAAACAGAAACAAAATTATGAACACCAAACGAATTAAAGAGAAGACATCTCTCATTGTGCTGCTTAGGGACATATCTGACTGGTGAGCAGAGTTGTTCTATGTGAGTTGTAGAAAATGTTCATTAATTTTTTTTATGAATCATGAAATGTCAATGAAGTAGTGTCAGTACAGAAAACAATCCTTCTACACCAGGTAATAGGAGGGCTTAGGGGGCTAAAATAATAAAATGTAATACTGAAAACATATAAGGTCGTGCCACCCATAGGGAATAAACAAGAATTTGTGCTACAAGCTGAGAATTCAGGTGCAGAATATTGGTTGATCTGAGAATGATGCTGATGCAATATGACCGTAGAAAAAGATGAATGTGTTCCTGAATGTCTCAGGCTAATATAACTGTAATTTTAATGCAAATACTAGCTTTTTAATATGAGGACAGACGTTAGCTGAAATACCACATAAAATTGTGGAAGAATTTCAACTGAATTAAGTACAGCAGAAGGCTAGGACAATAATCATGCAAAGGCTGTTTGTCCACAACCAAGGACATTATTAAAATAGCCTCCTGCTAGGAACGAATACTCACTTCAGGACAAACACGGACTGAATGCTTACAGCAGTGAATCCAGCCCACACAACAAGACCCTGCAGTTTTCTTTTCCATGTGCAACCATGACTGCAAAAGCAGCAGTGAAGTCAGTTACCAACAGGTCCACATTTCTAGTCACAGCCTTTGCTAGATCTCACTACACTGGCAAAAGCTATTGCTTACAGACTTTGACCCCTCTAAACACTGTAGTTCTAGCAAATACTTTGTTCTGTAGTTTGCAAAAATTTAACGTACTATATGCTGACTTGAATATGGGAATTCAGATTATTGGATTCATTTAGGTAGTTTAATAAGATGCTGTTGGAAAAAAAAAACAAGTAGAAAGGGAAAGAACTGTTGAACACCAATTGGTCTTCCAAAAACCGTGTGTGAATTATTAACAAACAAACAAGTATTAGTACCAAGGTTTTTGAGCCTGGTCACCATTGCTCATAAATTCTTTTTAAATATAGTGGCTTCTTTCTCCCCCTTTCTTCACCCACTCACAAACAGTTCACACACACAGACTATAATCAAACAAATATTAGAGTTTCAGAAGAGCATGATACTGTTTAAGGGGAATCTGTTTGGTATATGGGGGAATGGGACAACACCCTCCAAAGAAGAAAGTCTTGTCTTAAGAACAAATGATTACCAAGATATGGTGAGGCTCTACACAGCACACTGCACACAGACTATGTGGTGTTTTAAAACTCTTTTCCACTAAACATCTTATTCTTGACACTAACATCAACCCTTGTTTTAAAAGGTTGGCACAACGCTTGAAGATCGAGTCACTGGCCACTAAAGGAAAGGAAAATACGTAAAAAAAAAATCAGCATGTAAGAGCAGTTGATATACCAACATGACCTACTATGGTCCAGGGCCCACCATGCAAACAAGACAACAGCAAAATTCTGTCCCAGGATATGCAATCTTAGCAATCTTTGCATTTGTGAGGATTCACTCAGCAGTCAGATATTTCCGATACAACGCAATCTCTCTTTCTCAGGTAGGGTATCTCAGAGGCAATGTATCTCAAAAGGAATCACAATTCTTTAGCCCAAATTCAAATCATCGGATGCATGATTTGTTCCTGATTTCAGAGCGCTCATCCCCACCTTGCATGAACCTATGAATATTTGGACTGTTATAAAATATTGCTAAAAAATTAAAACTGAAAAGTAAACAAAATTCAATTCCATGAATTGCAAGTTTAGGTCCAAAAAAGGTCTTCTGTTTGAACCTCTAACAGCTTGACTGTAATTCCAGTTAACACTTACTGAAAAAAAAAAAAGACTTCTCAATTTCCTTCTTCTAGCATATATATGACATAAAAAACTCTTAAGCTCTTAAACCGGTATATTTACTTTTCTCCAATTTATTATTTTACATACGGACACATTGATAATTGTACTGTAAAGACTGAAACTCATCTTCGCCTAAAAACTTTTGAAGATGCATTCAAGATATGCATAGCCTGTTGAAATACTTGTAGTTCTCAATCCTCTAATTCACAGAAAAAAAAAAGAACTACCAGAGACCAATAATAGATACCTGACAAGAATTATGTCAGTATTTCAACTTGGCCTAGGCATGTGTCCATTTTTTGAAAATTTGTAGCATGGCTACACAAAGCTAGCTACATACCTTTACCATCATTATTTTCTTGACGCTGAGGCTAGATCGTATCAGGAGAACTGTTTCACAGTACCTTTATAATTAAGCACTCCTCAGCCGTCCTCTCGGTGTGGATTGCTACTGCTGGTTAATCTTCAGGGGTGGGGATCTGGGGAGGCAAATTTATGAAGGAGAAAACTAGGTTACTTATCAGTAACTGGAATTCTCTGAATATATTGCCTCCACAGATCCACACTAACCCTCCCTCCTTTCGTTAGAATTAACTCACGATTCACAATAGCTGGATAAAAAAAATGAAGGGACTGGGCACTGTGATGCTAGAAAACCCTGTTTAAAAAAAATAATCTCATGAGTCCATTGAGGCAAATTACCCGCTTGGATACTTGCTCTAAACAACTCTAGGATTCACACACAACACACAACTTCATGAAAATGGATTTGTAGCAGTGATATCTCAAAGGTGGAATTACTGGAAAATGCTCAAGCTTCCACAAACCTTCTAGTAGCACATTGGGTTCCCCCCCCCCCGCCCAAGACAAGTGAAGTTCTTATCTGCTTCTATTGCATTAGATATATCGCAAGCATTACTAAACTCAATATATTGTTGTAATCTTCAGAGATCCCCACTAAAGACTTTTATTCTAGTCAGGAGACAGATAGTACTTATTTGGTATGAGTAGTTCATAATAAATCCACCCTCTTCACAGACCACTTCCACTATCTTCCACATGTGTACTCAGAGTTAATATTTTTATTCTACTTAGAATATGTACTTTTTTCTGTTCCAAGCCTTAAATTTTTAAGAAACATGATTCATCTCCCATTTTCCATGGCTGTATTTCACTAACTGAGGTCTAATATTTAATAGCTATTCCCTTTTCACATCACTGCAGAAGGATAATAAAACATTCTTTTTGAAAGGTCCTCAAAATTATTTAAAAAATCCAAGATGTGCTCTCCCTTGCACTAAGGGAGAATACCTGGACTGTCTTTGTTTTTATTTTTATTTTTTCCATTGAATTTGTTGCTAAATCAAGGTAACAACAGGAGATAATTGTTACTACAACAGAAAAGTGTTACCTGATTTATATTTTACTATTTCCAGGAATTTTGCATTGTCTGAAGCGTACATTTTGTGTATTTTGTGTGAGTATTTGTCCCACCTTAGTTTGATATCAAAATAAGCATAAAATATGTTTATTTAAATGGACAAAATTAACACTGAGGGAGTTTTGAAGTGTTCAGAACGCATCCCTGAGTATGGATTATTTACAGGAATAAAGGAATTAAATATTCAAATTTTGGTTAGGATGAGTGAAAGGCTAGGAAAACCCATCCCAAACTCTAACGACTGAATGATTAACAAACAGAAAAGAGGAATTGAGATGTATTCTCCCATTGTAGTCCCTGCAAAGTTTTTCTTAGGCTTTTTCCCATCATCACTCCATACACTTTTTCAGAGCCTTAACCGCTGTTATTTATAGGCAGCCTGTAGATGCACCTATCTAACTTTTCTCAAACCTTCCATTCCTGCCTTTCAATGTCTACACAACTAAACCAAGTCCCACACTGCCAACCCCAAATTCCACATCGGAATTCCACTCCACTTCTTTAGCTATAAAGAGAGATGGTGTGACTTGCCAGAATACTGAAGTCCATGCTGCAGATGTCTGCTACTATAGAGTGAGTGATAGTACCTACTTTTTAACTCCATGGCAGAATATATTTTCTTCTCATTTAGGAAAAGGTACCAATACTCTTCCAAAAATATTTCTGTATCTATATAGAATAAGTTTGGGGAAAAGGGGTTGTTTTATGTCTAGAGAACAGTGCAAACACACAATATACCAAGTTTTCTGGTTTTTGAAAGGTTTGCTTTGACAGACAAAAGAGACCACAACATAAAGTGTATGATGATATGCTACGATGTGCAGGGAAAATGACTTATCTAAGCCTTCTACAGTTGCATCTCTCCAAAAGCAGTCTGGAATCAATGAAATTGCATGACAGTTTCATCTTGTAACAGCAAAGGTAAGACTTCTAAATGAATCAAACAATTTTAAAAATTGACAGTAATGCTCTAATTTCATTCAATTTTTGTAAGATTTGAAAGGTTAAAAAATACTGAAGCCATACATGCTTGCAGTTATACCCTGAACAGTACTTCACGTTCAAATTCATTTGGGGTAAAATGCTACAGTCTAAGTAGCAGGAAAGACTTTAAAGGCTTTGTCTATTCCCCGTATTATATTCATGAAAAAGAAAAGGCCAGATAAAATACTGTCAGACCCTCACTTAAGAATGATTTAGTGTCCAGAAGCAACTATCAGATTTTAAATCCTATGTTACTGCAATGAGCAGGCATTATTCAATGTGCCGTTAGTCATCTTTGGAGCAACAGGAAGCCTGCCTCACAACTAGCCTGTCACTGGTCTTCTTTCATTCCCCTAATGTACTCCTCCTCCTAAAGACTTTGATCCACTCCAGTTCTCCCTATGAAAGCAAAGGCCTAGACACTCCAAACGCAATGGCAATTGCTCTTGCATCATCTTGTATAATTTTTTTTTTTTGGTAATGCATTTAACGCTTTTCTTACTGATTAGTTTTATTTTTGATATTTTGCAGTGGTTCTTCCTATATCCTGGATTATACTTTTTTCCTTTTATCCTTGTGTAGTGCTGCTTTGGCTTCTACATGCTCCTGTCAGTATGATCATTTTTCTCCCTTATCATTTGTGGTTCCATCTCTACCTACTGGAACTTACTCCCCCCCAGATCTACCTGTGCTCATTCTTTGCTCAGTGGTAGTTTTTTTCCTCCCTTCTCTTACAACTGTGGTCTGCCACTGGTTTTTTTTTTTAAAAAAATTATTTTACTTTACATCATATATGATTTCACTGTGTGTTGTTACAGCATGTTTTTGCTTTCACTGCAAAAACACGAAGAAGGATAAAGGTCAAAGAAAGCTACTTCTATTAAAATTGTATTCTGGAAACGTTACGATTTGCTTCTTTCGTCCTTCTCATTCTGTAGTTGGCTTGACTCAAGCTGGATAAACTGGAAACTAAATTATAACAAAGCACCAAACAAGTTTCATGATATCGTACTTAGCCAATTCTTCCAAATAAACCTGGCTACAGGAATGTAAATGAAGGTAATAATGAGGAACAATTTACATCTGTACTCTATGTTCTTCCACTTTGTCATTTTGCTTTTATTTTGGCTGAAATAGATTCAAGTATAAAAAGTCTTCAGCAGAGATATCTAAAGAGAAATTAGCAAAAAAGGAAACTTTACTGGAAAGAGATTAGTAAAATTAGGATCTGATGACTTCAAATTGTAATGGGGGGCACCTAGGCCTCCTTTCCTCAGGCACTTTAAATCTGAGTCAGTTGAATGGATTAGACCAGCAAAAAACAAGTGGGTGCAGTATAGAGATAGTCCACAGAAGTCCACATGAGCTAAAGATAATACACACTCTCACATTCTTAGAGTCAAGATGCAACTGAACTGGTTTGGACATGAAAATATGTAGTATCTCAAAATGCAGAGAACTAGCACAGTACGTTTTCAGCATATTTGACCTAAAACTCTTCTCTTCTCACTGCTCACACACTCATTGTCCAGAGTCTTGCAAGCAAGAGACATTACTTGACAGAAAAATTCTATTTCTGTCATTTTGACTGATGACCACCAAGTGATGAAGACTTCCAAGCTGTTATTTTTCTTCACTTCCTTAGAAAATAAAGGTTTCCTCTCTCTGAATGACTGAAGAGATTTTTAAGCAATCTAAAATTGAAGTTATTTAACTGAAAAAAAGATGACAGACAAATGATGCTATTATGTTCGCTCCAGACAGTTTGCTACTGCAAAATGAAAATAATTTCAAGCAAATCTGGCAAGAAAAAATTCCCTTGAATAGGTTCTTAAGCACTATTTAATCAGAAACACTCCAAGCAAGAAAAGAGACTTCCTGGGATGTGGTATGTGTACGCATGCAATCTGGTAATCTAGGACAAAAGAAATGATCCTTTGGAGTGATGAGCCTCCTGTGCACCGAACTGGAGGGAAGGATTGCACGCACAGGCATAGATGATGAAATTTGCCAAGTACGTCCATCTTCTTGTTTGTCCCAAACTCCCCAGTCAATTTAACAACAATAAAAAAAGAAGGAAAAGCAAATTACAATGTTAAAACCAGAACTTAACATTTCTAATTTTGTCTTTAGGAAGGAATAAGTAAGGCGTGTATGCAATAGCTTGGATGTAATCTACAGAAAGTCACCCTTGCCACGTATACAACTTGTAATCAAAGGTATTATTTCTGTATTACTATAATGACATTATTGCTTGCCATATATTTACTTGTTATCAAGATGTCCTGTCCTTTGCTGTATGAAAACAAAAAAATGCACGTTTCCCTAGAAAAAAAAGTTTCAGGACAAACCCTTTTCTTGCTCCTTAAGTAATACACCAATCCAATTCTAAAACTCTTTAGTTTGTACTAATTAAGAGTTTTATTTTGACCATTTCTCCCGAAGACCCCTAAAATAGTCATATTGGTTTAGAAAGTGGCTGAGAACAGGTGGGCTGAAATCAAAAGAAGAGGAACGGAGTAATACTTTAGTTGTGAAAGCCTCAGAGGCAACAAGGAAGCTGCAGAACCACAATAAAATTACAGAGTTTAAACCCACTCCTAAGGTGGGCTGGCAGCCAGAGTGATGCATCCTGCAGCTGAGACTAGTTCTCCACAGGTGTCCTTTATTAGGCAATTCCAACAACCAACCTGACCTTGCTTTATATTTCACCTGTAAACATCAAATTTTTAAGTGAACACATACAGAAAAATACATTTCTGCTGCTTCACCAATACACACCAAGTTCTCACAAGGCACAATGATTTTCCTTGGGGAAGAAACAGATGTTAAAGCCTGCATAAATCCTAACTAAAGTATTATATATATAAAAATATAAATACAAGAACATGTTATAAAAATAAAGTTATATGGGGTTATGTTTGTATATATACAAACACCCATAAGGCATATAATTTTCAAACATTTATCCTCAAAACCTAGGTTTTGAATCAAAAAAGCTAAGTTGAAAATAGGCTTCTTAGCAATAGGGGTTTTTGAAGTGCAGTAACCTAGATGCTCTTAAACACTTTACATACACAGAGGAATATGAAATGTGGAAGTCTTATCGGACTTCTCAAAGTCTGAATGAATATTAAGTCCCAAATTATTACCTTGTCTACCTAGCTGTTAATTTTTACCTTAAGTCAGACATTTTGTGCTTTCTTCCAACATGTTTTAAGCAAGCAAACAAGCGATGTCAGAAATCAGGAACCTATCCTTTAAAGATGAACAACTATAAAGCACACGCAAAGTAACACAAGACATAATCAACATTATGAATGGAAAAAACAGCATACTAGCATTTTGCATACAGCTTGATGTAAAAGGTAGAAACCACTGTATTTTTTGCATACTCACTAGTTTTGCACTGACAAATGCGGCAACCATTTTGGTCCAGTTTGAAGCTATAGACACAGTCTTTTTCAGTCAAAGTGCAGTTCACCAAAATCTCACAGGTGGGTGGACCTATTGTGATGTATGTTGGTTCTGAAGGCAAGAGAAAATAAAACATAAATTTGAGATTACTGGAGTATTTTAATTAATTCACAAGAAGGCATACAAAATGCAACAGTGAAGAGAATAATTTTTAATTAATATTGCTTTTGATTAATGAATATTCTTGGTACTTCTGAAAATTTAAGAAACTGACTCTGTTTTGAAGTGATGTACACTCATCACAAACTGTATAACCTGCATAAACTTTTTGAAATATTGAAACAGGAAAAAAATACCTTTTTTCCCCACTATGAAATCAGCTTTCCTGCATAAGCAGTCTAAAACTGAATGTAAAACACTTATTTTGCCCACTTTTCTTCAAAAGTATGTAATTCAGATTCTTTTACTTTAGAAACTGAACAGAGCTTTCTCCAAAGCTCAGCTGATTGATACTACCAAGCTTCAAAGCAAAGCATATGGCTCAGTAGATCAAACCTTTCTCTGTGTGAATAAGATCACTTCTACTGAAATTTAAAGGAGAAGAAACTGAATACCAAAAGGAAATGTAAGTTACACTACGTGGTAGAATTTCTGGAAATGACTTAATATGTCTATTCATTGAAAACATCACTTCTTACAGTATACAGTACCAGATTATGCTTTTTGAAGTTGAGGCTATTATTGCCAATTATTAGGTGTTTATGAAATTTGTTTTAATACACATGGTAGCCAGAAATACTAATGTGATTTAGCATACAAAGTTAGAATAAAATAATATTCAAAGACTTCTGTGATCGTGGTGTTGAGGTTCCTTGTATTTTCCAGAACAGAATACAGAAGGAATGAAACACCTAGCTTTTCCTGAATTCCTTTTTGCTCTGTGAGACTATTTCATCTATCTTGTGTTCTTCATAGAACTCAAGCACGTAAGAACCAACAAATTTATAGTTATGAGCATTATTAACATTATACTAAGCGTTCAGGAAACACAAATTGCACGACTTAAATAACTAACCGAGCTTTTGTTTTACTGTTTCCATTGTTTGAGTTTATCCTGTTGCTCCATCTCAAGAAATGAAGGCTTAAAGGAAATTACATTTTAAAAAAATTCAACACATGTATTGATAAATTGTGAAAATGCAGAGAAAAGGTATACTAACCATCGGGGCAATAAACTGTGATGTGTTTTACACAGTATGCACATTTTCATGGACTGGAGTTGGCAGCATCTTGCCATCTCTCATCCTCAACCCAAATACACTGAAAGGCAGATTTTGCCATCCTTACTTAAAGGCTGCTAGTCTTTACTCTCAGACTGAGTAAAATACTACTCAACATTGATTAAGTTGTTCAAGTATACACTATTAACCAAAACACAAATTTCTGTGCCTGTCTGCTCCATGTCTAGCAGGCAGCTTTTGCACCCATTCCTTCCAGTCAAGTGAAAATTATCCTATTACGAGAACCAGCTTTTCTGCTTTCATTGTCTTTCACAATTTTCAGCTTTCATAGCTTCTCCCTACTCTTCCCTTCAGAACAGTTATACAGTGGATGAACGTCTTTAATTCTTTTAAAATTAGGTCAGCTAAGTAAAGTTTGGAGGGAAAAACTGCATGAAAGACCCTACGGTGACGTTAGATGACTTCAAACTTATCTCAGAGGTCACGGTTCAAATTCCTCACTTTGCTGAAAGTTTCAAAGTAACATTTAAGTTCTGTTGCTTGTGCGATTTTTGTAGGTATATTAAGTAGCTATAGACTATACAGTTATCAAGTAGCCATACACTTTGTACTCATATAAAATGCCACCAACAGATTTGTTCAAATACAAGGTGGAAATGTGTATAATGGTATCTGTGTCTCTGTAGACCCCTCAAATCTCTTTTAATTTAAATTAAAACTTTTCCAGATATTTTTCTAAGAGTTTAATACAGATTAGCAGGTTGCAGCTCAAAGGAGAGATGTTATAAATTTCTGTGAATTCTTCATTTCACAGCTCTGAGTTTGCATGTGTACTATGGAAGAGTAACCATAATGAGCAATGTATTTTACAATCCATGGATTCCCAAAGTAGACTTTTAATATCACTGAACTCTCGGTATTTGTTTTCAAGTTCATCCAGTAAACTATCTGACTAAATCATATTCATGTCTAATATTTAACACTTGTAACTTCAACTAACAATTAATTTAGGAATCAAGAACATACTGACATACACCAAGAACATGATATATTCCAGAAACTCCATTAATTAATCTCATCTGTTTAGGACTCCGAGTATATAAACTAGTTTTGCAAACAAATTGATTTTTAGTATCCAGTGCCTATCATGAAAATCTCATTTCCTACCTCACTCCATTTTCTAACCAAAATACCCTAAAACATGCAAAAGACCAGAATACAACAGTTACCCTGAAGCTACATTCAGGTCCCTGGCCAGCCAGCCCAAACCCTACACTTCAAATGACAAAAAAAAAAAGCCACAGTAACACTTATACTCACTGGTAGTTAAAACCACTACAAATCATATGAATCATTAACACTACCGAAAGCAAAGTTCATAGACAGTAACATGAGCTGGAGAACTGAAGGAGACTGTAGTTTTACCATCTGACTGCAGAACAGTTAGGTAAAATATGTAGTTAAAAAACCCAGAAAAGCTCACTGTAGGCTGAGATGCAGGTTAGTAGTCATTGATTCACTTGACTAAACTAAACCTAGAGAGAAACAGGACTGTGTTTCACCTCCCATCACTGAAGTTCAGCTCTCAAAATAAGTTCTCTTTAATTGCAGGTATAATTTAATATCTAAAAAAAGCCCATCGGATATTTGTTACACATTTTTTTTGTGGTAACTTTTCAAACCTATACTTCTGTGGTTTAATGCTTGTGTCTCGGACACACCGACACAACCATCTTTTGCTCCCTTGATACATTCAGTAATGTGGTATTTCTTACAAGGGACAAAATTAAACTGCTATTATATTAATTTGAAAGGTTTTTGTTAGTTCTCTATTCACTGCGTTTTATTATTCTGTTACCTCCCACTTTTGTGTCTGCTCTCAGTATCCTCAGTGTTTCCAGACAAGCTTACGAATCTGTTTTTTCTCCCTCCCGTCCCTAAAGGTAAGCCCTGAGATACAGTAATTTTATATGCATGCCTGCTTCTCAATGAGCTGCAAGTAGAGGACAAAAGAAATAATTTCATTCCCTACCCCCACATGTGCAAAAATGCTGCCAGAAAAAAAAAAAGATCAGGCCTTTTCACTTCGCTAGACAAGACTCAACAAATAAAGCCAGCTCTGCCAGGCTTCTGGCTATTTGAATAGGCAAGCAAGAGCTAAGCTTGAAAAAGCATGTATCACCGCATGATCTGAGCTAGGCTTTCACTGCTGCCCTCGGTAAAAACGGCAGAAGAAAGATCCAGTGCACAAATGCACAGACAATGGGTGGGAAAAATGGGTGCTGTTTCTGTCTGTGTGCTTTACCAACAATAAAACTACATCGCAGAAAGAAAGAGAGGAGAAGAAAATAAAGAGAAGGGGATTGAAGAGAGTCTGGATGAAAACAATGGATTTTTTTTAGCACAGCACAGATTTTGCTGATGTCAAGTGCTTAAGGTTAAATGCAGATTTCTATTAGAACATCTTGCTTCCATACACTCTGAGCCTGACCATTTCTATCCTGAATTTTAGCGCAGAGGATTATTAATTTGCCTGCTGTGAGGTTGATAAAAATATTTGAATTAGTTTTTTTTTTTTTACACTGCCATTTACTTAATAACAACTTCAAAAATTTTGAAATCCAGAGTGAGTATTTCAGCCACTGGTGGTCTGTCTGACTGGTCCGCTGAAAAATACTACAGTATGTGATCAAAACTCTGAATCTCGCTCATCCCAGCTTGAAATCAAACTGTGCATTTATGGGGAAAGAAGGGAAGATGGTGACACCCACATAATGCCTGGAGCTGGCTTTGTTCTTATAGAGCCTACATTAGCAGTACCAACACAAAAACTGGATGTCACCAAAAATAAGAAGCTGTTAAGGTGGAATAAGACCATATTTTCACTGATACTTTTCTACCCAGGACACTTTTGTAACATGAACAAAACCAATCCCCACGCCCCTCTTTTCTGATATTTTCTGATTTTTGAGACCTCCCACTTGTCCTATGAGTGATGTGACACAGCTTGTATTACGAAGAGCAGACATTTTCTCCTGTTAATAAAGTGAAGTACTATATATATTCACAGAGACAAAACAACACAGGATGGTTGATCTGGTCTCGTACTGTGCCTCACATACAGATCTTGTTATACTTGGATGAGTATTGAGGTCTTAAGATAATGCTCAGCTGAAGTACTCAAAAATAGAGAGAAACTGATGCATCTGTTTCAGTGAGACAAGGGAAAAAAGTTTCTTAGGATTAAAATCTTATTACACATACTGTTTGGTCAATTAAAGTTATCAAAAACAAGAGAAAGAAAAGTAAAATTCACCATTGATTGCTGAAGCCCTGGAAAACAAAACAAATTGAAACAAGCAAAAAAAAATCAATTTATTTCAATCTTGTTGACTTCCACTGTTTATCTGAACGTTAAAAATGAACTGTTCACTGAAGATTTCGTTTTTCCTTCTAACTTTGGAGATTTCACTTAAATAATTCTTTAACTAAAGAGAACTAAAAAAAATCTTCCCTACGGCTGGTATCACAACAAAAAATTATACCCATCTTCCTATCATACCCTTAGTTGTTCCAAATCTGAACTCTGGCCATTGAATTCATATCAGAAAACGAAGAGGGATTCCACTTATGTGTACTACTGCAGAGCCGCACGTATTACGAGAGCACCAAGCATTCAGTTTTGGTTTGTGTGAAGGACAAGAAGGACCTGTATCAGCAGGAGCAGAGCCTGCAGGTGCAAGGAAGTGATGCTTCCCCTCTACCGAGCATTTGCGAGCCCACAGCTGGAGCAGTGTCCAGTTTTGGGCTCCTCAGTAGAAAAGAGACACTGTAAGCACAGGGCCACCAAGCCAGTCAGGGGCTGGAGCAGGTGGCATATGAGTAGAGGCTGAGAGACCAGGGCTTGTTCAGCCTGGATAAGGAGGGTGAGGGGAATATCCCACTGCTGTCTACCACTACCTAATGGTAGGGTACAAAGGCAAGAAGGCCTGACTCATCCTAGAGGTGCCCCAGTCTAGAATAAGAAGCAACAAACACAAGCATGAACACGGGAAATTACAACTTGAGAAAAGTTATGTTCATTCTTCTAAACCACATGGGTGGTCAAACTATGACAGAGTTCTAGAGAAGTTGTGGGATCTCCATCCTTCAAAAGACTCAAAACCTAATTGGCACAAGGCCCTGAAATCCTACTGTCACTTGACAAGCTTTGAGCAAGAGAAAATCTCTGGTGGTCCTTTCCAACTTGCATGACTCCATGAATTTCACTGTCACACAAACTCAGGACATTTCCAAAGAAAGCAGCAATATCCTTGATGGCTCCTGATCAGGGAACTGAAATCCAGAGACAAACATTTCAATTTCTGACGATTTCTGTAGGCTGCTGCCAAGTACCGATTACCTTCCTTCTGCAACAAAAGTACGTGTTTGCCTAATACCACCTCTCTGAAATCTACTTAATGACTTAAAGAGTAGTTTTTTATTCAAGAAGCAAAATTTCTTCCAGGCAGTTATAACAGTAATTCTCTCTCAAGTGTTATTTAGTGACAGCCACAACCACCTTTAATCAGTCTCATTTTTTGTCCTCCTTTAAGCTAATATATTACCCACGCTTCATCTCTTGGCAAGGTGTTACTATTATTATTACATGAAAAACTCTTAAACCAAGCTCTTTGCTTTGTTCCATTTGGAATGCAGTATTTTAACTCAAAACAGGTTTTGTTTCACACTTCAGTAGTACCATGCGAGGGAAATACCTACTCCAGGCTTTTACAAAATTAGTTTTAAGTATGGAAGTAACTATTGCATTCCAAGTTTTTTCTTGTGCACGTTGTAAATTTTTAAGTGTAACAGTGTTAAACACAAATTTAAAAGTAAATAGGGAACTTCTATTGCTGCTTCTAATCAACTGTTAGAAATCTGGACTATCGTGGATCTTAACCTTAAAGTACTAGAAATGTAAGGGGACAAGTATTTTACACTACTCAATCATTCCAGTTCTTAATTCCACTTGTAACTGTTGCCCTGTCAATACACAAAGAGAAAAAAGCTATCCCTATTATAATAAAATTACTGTATTTTTCCTTGCCATGAAAGTGTGACAAAACTACGCATTGAACACCTGGGTTCAGTTACTTTGCTTCAAGCACAATGGTTACTCCAGCTAAACAGACACAGGAGGTCTGACTTCTCTTCATCAGTGCTCCCAGCACAGCTCTACTCAGTGTTACTCTACACGCGTCCCACCAACATTTGGTGTAAAGTGTCCCAAACATAATCACAATATTATTTACAAATTCCATAATCAGAAACTACAACAGTGTGGGTTGACAGCAGTCTGTGTATATATTCAACAAAATCAGGCAAACAGAGGACATTTTGCAACCCAAAGCTGCAAGCATTTTATGTATGTGCGTATGCAGACGTTTTTCTTGCCTTGTTGGATTTTTATATATAAATTTTCCTTTACTCATGTAAGCCCAGCATTTCCAGCCAATTTCACACTAACAAAGCGGTTTCAATCTGCATCGTAGAAACACGTTTCTTCATCAGAACCATAAAATTGTAAGCCCTATAGATATATCACTATATAGAGATCGAAAATTATCTTTTGAGATCCTTCTTTGAATACCCAAACCACCATGGATCCCATCAATTCCACTGTAAGACTGCAAACTACTGCACAAATACCTATCTTCTTTTAAAAGGAATTTAGGAGCACAGGCCTTAAAACTTCATTGCCAAGAGGACAATTTTTACATTAATAGACTTTAAAAAAATACATCCCTGGAACCCATCAAAATACTATTTTGTATTTTACTTGTATTTATTCAGTATTTGTATACTCGCTATTAGTGACATGCTTAAAAATAGTTTCAGATGTTTGTTTTCATAGTTACTATGTAACACAGATACAGTATATTCTAATTAAGATATTTTGAGGAATTATTTGGAGAATATTGCTCATGCAACTGGAAGATAAAGTTGCCCATGATTTATTCCCACGCATAAGAAGAACACTTGAAAAAAGCAAAAAAAAAAGCATGCAAAACCCCATTTGTACTTTCGAAAGGCTAGATTATAATCAAGATAATTTCAACATACAAGTTCATACCAACAGTAACATATGAACTTTTCAAACACACCAAACTAACTACTATGCAGCACAATGAAGCCACCAGGCCTAAAAATAATCCTGAATTTAAGTGTCAAGACCATGTAGTCATAACCGTACAATGAGATGTGGGATTGTACGCTTCACTGCTCAGCACTACAACTCCCCAACCTTCTCTTTCATATTCCCATCTTGTTAATATGAACCAGTCTATAGTTTAAGTAAAGACAGGCAGACCAAATAGATTAATCCCTCGTGTATATTATTAAAAAAGCTGGAACAGGGAAACACATTTTTAGTGCATAGCACAGGGAAACTTTATTTCCATCTGTGAGCACCAACATGTACGTTCCCCTCCTGACTAGCAGTACTGATCACAAGAAAAACCCTCTTTTCAGTATATAAGTGGAAAAATACATAATTCTGCTCACTGGTATTTTCAGTACTTTTAACAATAATTAACTGTGTAGGTTGGTTTGGGGTTTTTTTTTGTTTGTTTTCGTTTGGTTGCTTGGCTAGGTTTTGGGGGTTTTTAAATTTTTTTAATTTTTTTTTTTAGGAGGGACAACCTTAAGAAACTTTGCATAAAGATCTTATTTTGCTCAGCTGGTAATTCAAAAAATAACTCTCTGAAGTTTACACATTTAATTTACAATGATTTTTAACTCCAGAGAGAACAACTCATATAAAATAGCAGCACACTTAGATTCTGCAGTGCTTCGTCTTGGGATATTTGGAGAAAGTGTTAGCCACGTACAAAGAATAAGCTCAACAGAAGAGGATTCTAGAAAGCCCAACATCTCATCAGGAGCATGAAATGAAAACCTCTTCTGAGGGAGGAAGTCAAAATGAGTCAAAATCATGTTCTACACATGGAGAAAGACCTCTAACATTAATAATAAAGAACATGCCTGTGTTTGGGGAAAGTGAAATAGCTCCCTCTTCTGCAGTATTTTATAACACAAACTGTCTCTAAAACGATTAAGATGTTCTGATCCTACCAAACCAGCACCAACTGCCTTAAAGAAATACAGCATCAGTGCTTTCATGCATTTACTATAAAAAATTTAGGGTAAAAAAGTGAACAGTAAACTAACTTTTTACCTAACGCTTTACGTGATAACTGGCTAAAAATGGTCCTGAAGGGTGTGCTGCTCAACAGCCTTTCATTCGAGCCTGCATACTTGTTTGAGTTTTGTCTGCTGTCCAAAAAAGTTAACTGCAGCCTACTAAGCAGCAGCATGTGTGTTTACTTAAGCTTCCTGTAAAAACATTCATATCATTCCAAGAGTGACTAAATGTTTTCCATCCTCATAGTTTGCATTCCAGCCTTCCCCGCCCCTCCAGTTCGTTAAATGGAAAGTATCAGTCCCGAGTCCTGGGCAAGAGAATTTCCTTCCTGAGTTTGAAATACCTAATGCCTTGCAGGAATTTTTTTCCCAGCGTTTAGCTATCTGCGTTAACTTTCAGAACTCTGCATCACATAACTATTTATAAAATGTATGGAAGACCTTAAGATACGATAATTTTCTAACATCACAAATAAGTCTGAAAATATACTCACTAATGCTTCCAAACACATACTTCAGTTTGACAGACTTTTATTTCAAATTTTATTCATACTGTCAACCTGGAACTACTTAGGTATGCATTTTTCCTCAAAAGTAACTATTATAATCCAAGATTATTTTTATTGTTGTAAACTAAAGAAGCCTCCTGTGAACCAAAGCTGCAAGAGGCGGGGAGGTGCATGTGGTGTGTTTTGTGCACTGATGCAATCAAAATACTCACAAACTTTCCACTACCAAGATGCAAAGTTAAAAGCTTTTGTCTGTCATAATCAGTTCTTCTACTTTTCAGTTTAACAGGCATGTATATCCTGCAAAAGTATTTTAATGCTTTTTGACAATTTTAGGTGGAGTGACACTAAGAAGTAACTGCCTTTACTAAAGCAGAATCAGTTAAACCTGCCTATCAAGAAATGTCCAAACAGGTAAGGCCACTCAGTTATCTTTACTAGGTGGAGATACATCAAAAACACTAAATTAGTGTGCATCTGGGGCAAATCTGTGAATGCTATAGGCACTGAAAAGAATTAGAGGATCCATGATGTTCTTTATGAGACAGTCATCCTTAACTGCACCGATATATATTCATTAGGATTCTTTGGTCATTTATCCTTTCAGTAGTCTTCCACTGAACTGAATGATAAATCACTGAAAACCAAGAAAAGGTTATTTTATACTAGTACAGTCTTCCTGACTTTCTTAAACCAGGAGAAACTTTCACTGGCAGTAGGTTTCATTACACCCTGGACTGTGTGGTTCAACAGCCTCAGCTGCCTTGTCTAAAACCGCTACACTAAATCACGATCTGGCAAACATAAGCCCAATTCTCTACAGCACAGCGTTTGCATCCCTTAATTGACTTTGATGAAAAGGCTGGTTGAGAACTGCAGCGCTGCTGCCGAACAATAACTTATACTTCATGCTCTAAGGAGATCCCTGGGCCCAAACCCTGCGCCGGTGAACACTGCACACTACCGCTGACTTCATCCTGAATGAATCAAATTTCTTTTCACTGGACTCTGCCGCCTTTTTTACTTAATGAAAGTGTTGGACACGCTAAAGGAACTGAACTGAATTACATCTCAGCTAGAGTTTGGAGCCCTTTATTGATGAAAATGTTAATTTCTTTTTGTGAAGATAAAGTGTCAGCCATAATGACAGAAAAGTAACACGGGCCTTATTCATGAAAATCCTCCCAGGGGATTTTGTTTAACACTTAATTTCTCATTCACAGCTTATGCTGGCACCCTGCCACCTGTACCTGAGGGCTCTCATGCAGAAGGGCACACTGCAAGATAACCAATTACCACGTATCAGTGGACTGGGTTGCAGCTTTTCCTATGAATAGCCTGAGCCTCTGGGAGAAGCAAGGGAACATAAGTGACCACAGACCTCCCTAAGGGACAGTTTTGGCATCAGCGGCACTGCTGAGAACTTGTATTTATTATCTTGTTAAAAAAGCCCCAACAAACCAAACCAGGTATTTTCATGCTATCCTACCCAATATCTACTTGCTATGAACACAACTATTATTCCAGTTCGCAGATGGCTGTCCACAGATGCAGATGGCCTAAGGGAAACATGGTTATTTGTATCACTGTAGACTGTTTGATGATATCGACATGCTGTTATATTTTGATATTAAATAGCTATTTTAAGCTTCAGTACCCACTACTTTTTGGGAGTAAAATTCATTAAAAATGGAATTGCGACTTAAACCATATCCATTTTAATTAGAAAATAAATGGTTGTTAGCCCAACAGAGAACCAAGCAGCTCTGTAAGCAGCAGTACTAACTACTAGCAGCAGTCTGAATGCCAGTGGATCTGGTTTCCTCCAGCAGGACAAGTACACAGGCCAGCTCCTGCACAGAACCTCTGAGCCTAAAGAAGTGTGAGTGCATACCAAAACTGCAGTCCTTTATGGCACTTTAAAATCACTTTCTGCCTTCCATCTAGCTGTTTGTTTTCACTGAATCTGTAGAAATGGGCTCTTTTGAGACCTCCTCACGCCCAAGAAGCCACTGGCTCTAAAGCTGTGGGGAAAGGAGGGAAGGCCAGTGTGATTACCTAAGCCTTGGCTCTTAATGAAGACAGTCTAGAAAACAAAGAAAAAACCCCAGGCTAAATAGATAATAGATTAAACAAACAAAGGCAAATCCCAAAGGACCTATATAATTACACAGCAGCTATAGAGGCTATAGAGAAGCATCCATCAGAAGCTTAAAACTAATTCTGTGCGTTGGATCCACAGAACGTGATGGGCCTGCTTTTCCAAGCTCTCACCACTGAAAGGAGGTGCCTGCCTTGAAAAGCTGTAGACTAAAGAGCTTCAGTTTGGGGACAGGCTGAAGAAGGAAGGTCTTCCCCTTCACACTACAGTGTTCCTCTCTCTCTAGCCTCATGCCTTATGGGTGACTCTTGCTTTCTGCCTCCCCCCAACTCAGACACACTCACCTCGAATTAGCCAGCTCCCTGCTCACACCTTGGCTTTTATCCATACACTCCTTGCACCAGCACAACCCACAGGCATTGCTGTGTCGGAAAACCGGCAAGACGTGACAAGGGTGGACATAGTGTAACAAGGTCTTGCCAAAAGGGCTTTGATCACTTTGATGTTTACTTAAAAAACCCCAGCAGCTATACATTGGTGAGCCACAGCTATCAGTTGCATAAACACTGAAAACTACACATGAATTACTATTACTGCATACATAACTGAAAGCAATTTCCTGAGTGAATCTCCTTTCACTGAGGCTGAAAATACCAACTGCAATGCCCTGAATGCATCAAAAAGACAATCTTACTCACAACATGCCACAGGAGTTCTGTTTTCCTCCGCACCTTTCAGCTCTAACACACATCTTCGCTCTTGCAAGTCAATTCCTTTCTTGTCCTACCTTTTTTCTTCACAATGACCTTTAAGGCACTTGAAGACTGTTACCTTCTCATTCCAACTTCAACATTTTCTTTAAGTTAAACCAACCCAATTTATTCAGTCTACCTTCCTAGTACATGTTTTGCAAAGGCTGGACTGTGCTCATTGCTCTCCTTCTGACTCTTTCCAGCCTGCCTGCATCTCTTTCAGAGGAACAATGTCCAGAAAAGGACCAAGGGGCTACTATGTCAGCTAGGGACATACCCACCCATAGGAAAGAGAGTGAAAAGGATTACTTCAGGTCTTGCAAACTGTACCCTTGATTGTATTTTCATTATGATGTTTGCCTTCTCAAGGCTTTGTTAATCCATGTTCAACTTTTTCTTTCCTTTTAACAACCAGACTTCTCCTGGAGAACTGCCATTTAACAATTACTCTGGTTCAGGACTCACAAAGAATCTCCTCCATGTGTAGTGCATTCTGTTTTCCCTTCTTAAATTTGGTCAAAATTTTTCTGCCAACTCTCTGCTTTAGAACAAGCACACAAATTCATCCTCTGCTCTCCAAGATGCTGGTTCCCCTTTTTGGCTTTGCTGTCTGTAGACAAAATAAATTAGCTTCGATCTCAGCTAGTGAAAACATCAAACAGAGCTAGACCCAGCATAGATACTAGTGGATACCAACTACAACGCAACTCAAGAAAGGCTGCCCATGGATTTGAATACTAAATCCATATACGCACGTATCATATTGGAGTGCTACACCCACACATACCCCTGTCCTCCATACACCTACCCCATGTTCCTGTCTCCTCCTCCCCGCCAGTCTCCCCAGGAAGCTCCAGTGTATAGCATCTCCCGCACCTCACTCTCCCCTTTCTACCAGCAGCATTGGTAGACAAAATTCAAGCATAGAATGGGTGAGGGGAGACGAACAGTTACCCTCTTATCCAAGTCCAGCAAACCCCAGACAGGCATTCAGAAAATTAAACATTTCAAACCAGTTTGTCTGTCCAGTCAACACTGGAACACATATCCTGTGGGCTACACACATGCATACACGATACATGCTATGGATATACAGCAGCATTAAACAGGGTTTACTGTTGAAATCTGATCCAAATCAATTCTGTATGGTAATATTACATACCACAATTGCTACTCCCTGATCTCTAATTTAGAAACCTGTGAACAACTACTTCTGTCTATCTTCAGTCTCCACCATTGTTGCACTGTGGTTTTTTTCACTGTTGTAGTAAGAGCACCAGGATTTTCTTCATGAGGGAGTAGGAATGTCCTACTTCAGTCTGAATTTACTGTGTTCACAGGCTCAATACATTTGTGTGGTGACATATCGTGCTGATATTTCAAGAACCTGTGTTCACAGAATTTCTACTACATTGTATTTTATTCTCCAACTGTGAAATTCTTTGAAAACGTAATCCATGAACAATTTTATGCTTACGTAGCTGCAGGAATATAAACTTATCTATGGGAACAGCAATTTCCTTTCATTGAAACTGATTATAAAACAGCCAGGAAATAACAGAACTGGCAGAATTGTAGGTGCAGCAGCATTTAGATTGAAGACAGAGCAGGGAAAGTCAGAAGTGACTGATTCTAATAACCAGTTACTCTGGATGAGTTGCAGCCAGGCCAGATCCACAGGCAGCTTTGATTAGAATTTACCCATCAGTCTCATGCCTCACAAACCACTCTATCATTCAACACTCGAAACAAAATAAATGATAGAAACATCTTTGACTAAATATTTTGTTTCACATACTAAAGAGCTAACATCTGACGTATTTAAAGAAAGTTCACAGAATTGAAGCCAGCCACTTGCAAGCTAGAACTTTTTTACATGTAAACAGAAGTCTGATGGGAAATAAATGCATACTTTAAAAATAGTGATAAGCATATAAAGTCTTTTCCTTATTATTCTTGATCTGAGGCCTATTTTCAAGTGGAAACATAGGCTTGAATTGGTCCATCAGCAACTAAATTGACAAAAATAATAGAAAGTTTTCAACGGGCATCAGTTGTCTTCTTGCTTTAGAGCTGAAGTACAATTAAGATTCTAAAAGAAAAATAATTGTTTCCTATATTCTGCACTCGTCCCTGAAAAAGTGAAGTAGTTTAAGCAAAACCTAAGAGCTATAGCTTAATTAAGAAATGCAACATAACATATATGTAAGAACAGAAAAGTAAAGCATATTCATGATGAAATTGTATAAAACAACTCTGGAATTACTATATGCTGTCATTTTAAACTGCCCTAGAAAAAGACCGTTGTTTCACTATAGTATACTCTCTGTGGATTGAATACTTTACAGCTTCAGTTGAGATATGAGAGAGAGCTGGAAGCCACTGAAAATTGAAGTTAAAAATTAGGTATGTTTATCCTTACAATCACTACTAAACTACTATCTCAAAATCACCTCCTAAGTTTACAGTAATTTTGTCCATTTATTGAACATATCACTAAGTTACACTGCTTTCTCCCTTGAATCCCTTTCTTGAATAACTTGCACAGTTAAAAATACGATAACCATGTAATGTCAGTGATCCCAGAACTTAGCCTGCACTAGATATGGATTTTGTTTTGCTATTCTGAACAGCAGGAAATAAGAGATGCAGAAGGACACAGGAAGAGGGTTTAAGCTATTAGTGCAATCTCAGTAACAGCCGAGCTTCCATTCAGTCGACACTTCTGCTCATACACTAAAGTGCAAAATTAAGGTTAAGCTACAGATATGCAGATTTAATGAGGCAGTATGCAGAAAAGCATCATATGGCTGACACCGAAGGTTTTAAATTCCTCTTAGGAAAACCTGTGCCTGGAATGTATTTTATTGCTTGTAGATCTTTGCAAAATGTATTGCATATCTTTTTCATTAGTAACATTAAAATCAAAGGACTGATTTGTCAGCCAACTTCCCAGCCAGGACCTTTTTCTCCCCTGGCCCCACCAACCGTGCAGGTCACTGACAACACAGTGAGTATCGGGAGCAGAATCTCATCGACAGAAACGACTCTCAGGAAGATGAGTGAGAAGTTGATTAAAAAGGGGAAGGAGCACCAACTCATGCAGCCTACCTGGTTAAGAAAACAGAGATGCCAGCTAGCTGGCTGATGACAGAAACGAAACAGCATTTTGGATAGGACTCTGTTGTCATTAAAACCATATAAAGAAAAATCAGGACAGTAAGATGTGCAAAGGAAGCAATGTTTTTAAGGCCTGTCTTCCCATGACATACTTACTTAGCCCAGTTCAGTCCTACTACAAGGAGAAAGCTAGACAACACAGATCTAAGTAGCCCCTTCCTTAGGGGCTGTAGCCAAGCAGTACAAGCAATAGCTGTACTGCAAAGAAAGCAGAGAGTACTTTTTTCTACCCATGCATTAAACTCCGAGTAGAAACATTATTAATCTCAGATTTAAGTCTCAAGACACACGATGCTATCTAACCTTGGAGGTGGGCCATAAGCCTATAGTTAATGCACAAGCCCCTGCTGCCATCAGCTTGAACATTTACTTTTTTAAAAAATAATTTAAACATACACAGTATGCAGACAGCCAGCACCTAACAGATTATTATTTTTTCATAAGGTTCTGGGATTTTCTTAATGCAAGCTTTCAAAGACAAATGTTAACAGATTCAGAAAGACACAAAAGTCTCCATGGTTAAAAAATTTCCAATCTGATAATACTTTGATCTCCAATACAGGTAAATATGTTTATGCAGGCTGCTAATCACAACGCTTAGCAGCCTTGAGGCTTGTTTGATGTCATAAAACATAACTTCAAGAAGTTTGCTGGTACCCTCGATTCATTAAATTCTCAGGGATTTTTTGATTTCTTATTATTGCAAGGTAAGTTGGATGTTTCAGATGCTGAAATAATTTCTCAAAGTAATCTGAAGCTGCTTCTTGCAAACTATATTTTTTTATACCTTGGGTTCTAGCTTCTGAGCTCACTGCTGGGTTTTAAGAGTCCAGATTTTTGATCCTTGAAATATTCCCAAATCTAAATTCCTGAAATAAAATAACTTGGCATTACAGAGTATTATAGACTGTTTTGTTTGCGGTGGGGGAAGAAACGGAAGAAAGAAGAGAGGATTCAGTTATGTTTTCAGGTATCCTCTGACCCCCGGTTCCTCACTATGCTCAAATCCCCTCCTAACATGAACTAAAACTTCTGCCAATTAATTGTTGGCTCCATCATTTATGTAATTTCATTACCCCTTAATTGTTTACTTGGCCATATGTGCTATCAAAGAAACAGCAAGTCAAATGTGATGCTTTTAAGCTTAAAAATTAGGAAGTCACTCAAAATACATTCAGTATTACTCTCCTCAAGATGATACACTCAAAACCAGCTGACTACAATTGTGGGTACATCATACAACAGCTAACATGACAAACAAAATAACAAGTCAAATTATTTTCCGAGAAAATATAACTAAGATGACACAAGAATCTCATTTAAATGTTGATTCCACAGTGCTATTGTGTCGGTCTTGATCTATTCGATATAATTTGCATCATAAATATAATTTAACACACACACCCCACCCTCCCGACAACAACCAAACAATTTTTATGGACTTAAGCAGTTGCCAACTACTTCTGCTCCTAAGAGTAAAAATATGTTATATCACAGAATTACCTAACCTAGACCAAATGAGCTAACTTGTGTCCTGAAAGCATTGTAGAGGCATTAGTGCCATACGTTAACGAAGCACCAGCTTGGCTATGTTGCAACCTTCAGTAATGAACGATTGAAGCCTATGCTCTACCCTGTGTTTGCTTCCCATGGTTCATCATAATTATCTCAGTCTTATATGGATAAGCATTTAAGCCAATTATCTCTCATACCTTTTCTCCAATCTGGACCAGGAAAACAGAGACATTTGCCTATCCTTCTCTCCTTGGAGGAAAAAAAAAATCCCTCAACATATTGAAAAGACTTCCATCAACCTCTCTCTGTACAATCTTCCCAAGCTTGCTCACATACACACTAAATAACAAGGGGTGACAGCACATACTCTGTGATATCCATCATGAGGGGATCACTGGGGTTTTAAAGCAGTTAACCTGCTTCCTCATCGTAAAATTAATTTAGTGCAAGCAGTAACTCTCTACAACTCACTGGTAGCTTTTATACATTTTCAGACACCTTCATATCTTGCGATGTGAATTTTGGAACAAAAAAGTACCTATAATAAACCTTTATGCTCCTCAGACTTATCCTAAAAAGTAAGTATCCTAGTGAACTTGGATGGATACAGCAACCCAAGAACGGCCCCGAGACACATGCAGTTACACATTCAGTTCTATCAGAGATGGAAAAGGAAAAACATTAAGCAGTAGCTCATGGAGCACCCTCAAGCATTTGTACACTGTAAGATGGTTCTGAAGACAGGTCTAGATGAACCATTTCTAAATTTAGCAATCTAGTGTTTTTCCCGATGAACAATTACTCAATAAAAAGCAACTCTGAACGCACATGGTATATAAATTTTTCTCAATTTTTTTTTTTTTTTAGAGTCTCAGTTTGCAAATTTTCTCATTTCCATTGCCAGCTGGGCAAGCATTAACCATATAGTTAAGTTAAAAACTCAGTCAGTTATAAAAGATACATGTATTTCCACAAGGTAATGAAAACTGCATTTTAAACTCTAAAAATTAATCTATCTCCCAGATAATATCATGCTTTGCAAGTTTCACTAAAATAATGCTGTTTTATTCATACAATAATTATGTCCAATATCAAACTATATTGTGCAAAGAGATTCTTAGTTGAAAATAAATGACACTGATGAATAAGAAAGCAGGAATAATCCAATTTTCAGTAACACCAGCTGATGATCAGTTTGATCTTCTAATGTCTATATTTACTAATAAGCTTTAGCAAAACTTAGAGTAAAATTAGTGAACAATGTTGACCTTAAGTGATCTCTTACTATACTCTTTTGGGCCAAAAGAGTATCAGGCATTGTCACATACAGGTAGAATTAAACCATGCTTATTTTTTCTGCCCTCACTAGTTTATTCAGTCACAAGCAATACTGTACCAGCCGCTTCAATCCTCCAAAACTAAAGTAAACCAGGAATTACCAGGCAAGCAGCAGTCATGACAGACTGAAGCATAGCAGAGGAAATACCAATCTTACCTTCACACACCGGGCAGCACTCCCCGGGGACTTTAACAGGATTTAGACAGCTCTGCCCACAGGCCGTTGCAACGCAGTGGGGATCTCCATTGATGCACTGGCAGAAAGTACAGTCGTCCTCTCGCCAGCGGTCTCCGTGAGCTTGGATCTGACCGTTCGCATAGCAGCCAGCAGGGTTATTTACTGGATAAACTGGGTCTGAAATGAGAAGAATTGCAAGAGAACAAGAGTTTTACCTTCCCTTTTACACCTAAACTTTACATACGAACAACTGCAATACTGTGATTTTACATTATCTAGAAAGAGTTAAATGCAGCCTCTATTAAACACTGAAAGAGCCACACTGTGGTACACAGTGACAAAATAAGATAAGTAACAACTTAAATATTTCAATACTGAAATTTACTGTTGAAAAAGCTAAGTCAACTTACACCAAACATTCAAAAATTCAGTGTTCTATTTTTACTATTACAACCCAAGTTTTGCATGTAACAACTACAAGGCTTAATTTTTTCATTTTCTGATTTTGTTTTTCAGAACAAAACGGATCTTAGATCTATTGATCCATTTTTTGTATCAACTTAACAAGTTCTCAGAGAAACCAAAAATATCTCAAAGAACCATTGGAATGACTCGTGTCAGCATCACACCACTGTTTTATAGTATGAGCAAAGATCAGACCTCTGGAACATTTCCTTCTGGAACAAGGAGACTGCCTTAAGCTACATCTCACCACAATTTGAGGTGTAGTAGTTTTCCCGAACAGATGATCTGGCTCAGTTTTCAATTTCATTTCAGTCAGAGGCTTTTCCCTTAGAAGCCGCAAGGCCTCCTTACCTGCTAGCAACCAAATTAAGACTCAGGTATTTAAATAACAGAATTTTGGGGGACATACTTTATGTAAGGTTTCTCCTCAAGTTTCACACAAATAAATAATACAACTCTGTATATGCTAATTCATAACTTGAAATAAAAGCAGCTTTCACTCTTCAGAAACAACATGTTTTACTCTTCAGAAGTGAGGTGACAATGATAGTAAAAAAAATATTAATTATGAGAATGTATGCAACTTATCACAGTGGCTAATAAGATAACTGTCAGGACTCAAAAATTTAATCTCTGAGACTGTACAGAATTAGGTCAAGTTTTCAAAGCAAGTAATAATACAAATTACATATTAAAGCAAATTCAATAAAAGCATTTTTTAGCAGACAGCAAATAAGCACATGTCATTTACCCATAATTAAATATTCAAAAAGCATTAAGTTTGAAGGACTTGGGAGAAAACAGATGTCCTATCTAAAGGAAAAAAACCGACTGAGTGAAACTTGGATTATTTCTCTGAAGTTTCATCATTCCCCTTTGGAAAGAAGGCAATGCATTTTAAGTGTAGATAAAACCAATAGCAGTGCTAATAGCTGTTGAATTATTATAAATCATTTTATCACTTTATGACAGTATCAGACCCTGAACATTTGGAGTGAAACTGCGCACAACTTCTACATCTACCTGGACTTCACTCCATCCCGAATTTTAGTGATTTCTGAATTCTAGCAAAATGGGTGAAACCAAAATAAAAAAATAGGTGTTTGGGAAAACAAGACATTTAAAAATTAAAATGTATCCTAATCTCTTAACTTTGCACCTTTTAGGATTACCTTGCATCTGTAACTAACTATTTTGACCTAGCCAAAAAAATTAAATCATACACAAACAAATGAAGTTAATTTTATCATTCAACTCATGTATGGGATTCTGGTTGACACAGAAATACAGACAAAGCACAGAAAAGCCATCTAAGACCTGTGTTATTTGCAATAGTCTTTTACGCAAGACAAAGCACAAAGTTCCTGGTACCCTTAAAAGGTCAGTAGTGTTTAAAGCTATAAATTGAGCCCAGCAAATTACATTTCCTGATGCTGAGGTATCCTACAGGACTTCTTTCAAGAGCTAAGGCAAGAAGGGCTTCTGCCTGTACTACACATTGCTCAAATTTACCATTTGCCATTTTAAAATTGTTGCAGAAGAAAAGAAAGTATTGTATTTCTTTATATTTCTGTTGTCAATAAAACATTAGTGGGAAACAATCACCTGGAAAATCAGTCATGAAATAATCAAATAGAAAGAGAGCAGCTAGAAAAAAAATGGCATCTCTTCACCAAGTAGAAAAGCATGAATGGGTGGGCTGTTAGTATACATTCTGCCCATTTAAAAGACTTACCTTGTCAATTTAGGTGTCACTTAACATAATGCGTATTATTAAGAGAGGGATCGGAGCTTTCTTTTTCCTTTTAAAGTGTTTAAAGGAACCAGGAAAATTTTACTGTACTCGATAATTATAAATCATTAACCATTTTATTGTATCTACTAAGAACGTGTCTTAAGAAGAAATTTCCATTGCAAGCCTAACACACACCAATTCCTCAAACCCAAAATGAATGTTAACAGGTTTTCTTGACAGTCTGATTCAAAGGTTGGAAAAATGGAGAAATCAACTTCTAACAGTGTAAGATGCTATGGCAGAACAATTTATTGATAAATTGTAAGATAGCTGAATATTTACATCACATCTAGAACTGTAAGTCCAATGTGGTAAACCAGCACCCACATCTGAGTATGAGCAAGCTGATAGAGAGGGCTGAGACATAGTAGATATATAGATATATTCTTTACGTATCTGTATATGTACCATAATGATTTCATAGTGCCAAATCTTAGAATATTCACATATGTGAATAACAGTAATTATAGGAAAAACTAGCAGATTTCACAGGTTCTATAAAGTCAGCGGCTCATACAGCAATTTCTTCAGGAGCGGATCTGCATTTACTCAGGAAGGGTTTCACCACACACATGCCTTCTCTACACATTTGCAATCTGTCATTAAGTGATCTGAATCTTTTTTTTCTTTTTTCCCACAGCTTGAAGGCTCTTAAAAACATAAGCACAGCTGTACCAGGAAAGACCAAGAAGTATAGCATTCTGCCTCCAACTATAGTCAATAATGAATGTCTAGACACAGCAAAAATGGAGGAATAAACTGAATTAAGGGGAATTTGCAAACTTTAGAAGCACAAAATAAAGCACTTGTTTGTTCATTTGCACTGAAAAAGAAAATTTAAAAAAAAGCAGTGTAATTAATAAGGCAACAGAATTGAAAGATACTGTACCTTCACACACTGGGCAACACTCTCCTTCTGGCACATAGTACCTGTCACAGTGTAGCTCACCACACTGGGCAGAGAAACAAATAGAGACTCCACCTTGGCATCGACAAAAACGACAAGCATCCATTCGAAACATGTCTCCATCATAATATTCCATGCTGTTAAATATGCAAGTTGGCTTCACTTCTGAAAGAAAGAGGGGAAAAAAAAAGAGAATAATTACAGATAGTGATTAATGGGAAATAGTTAAACTCATGTTGCTACTGACAAAAACAGACATATGAGAGACAGCTGATTTTTCTTTAATTTTTTAAACTTCTTTTTTTAAGAGCATGGTATATTTTGTCTGTTTCAACAATGGAAGAAAATAAAATGCTACTCAAAATTACTTTCAGAGCAATTATTTACAATTAAAAGCCTCAATTTTAAAATTAAGATACTGAAGGAAGGTTAAGGCACTGGTATTTCTTCATAGGTGTTAAATATTTCTCGTTCCGTATGAGCCAGAAGCTACTTCAAATTTCAGCACGTGAAGCAATAGAGTTTTCTGTTTTAAGACGACAGTTTCTGATGTTTCTGAAGTGTATTCTTCCTTTCTGCGGACTTGGTACACAAATGGATAAATGGCACTAAAGCTGTCCAATCCGTACGGATGTGTTTTAAAAACTGCAACAAACCTATTTTGTGACTGCATGATCTGTTATGCAGAACTGAACACTTCCCAGTTCAAGCAACCTGGAGCTGTACTAGTCAGCTCACACTTATACTCCCCAGAGAGAAGAACCTCAAATGTAATAAGTATTTATGCAATCACTTTAGTGTTTCAAAAACACAAGACTATTTTTTGTATGCCTCCATCTACAGCAGAGCCCTAACACATAATCAAATCCAAACTTCATGGGAAGCTAAAAGCCTCTGAAAATTCCTAAGTATTTTGGGAAGGACATTGCCTATTTACCACGTTAACATTAAAAAAAAAAAGAAAAAAGATGCTAACTAAAACAATGAAACAATTTGCAGATTTAACCATGTTTTTAAAACTTTTTATATACCAAAGAGGTTTGGTTCCAGATTAAGAAGCAGACCCACATATCATGAACATATTATAAGATCTCCTTAGGGCTTTTGACCTTGCAGTTACCCCACGCATATGAACTTTCCTCCACCTCCACCACCTGCTGCCGGTACAGACTATTCTGTCCAAGCAGCCTGACACACACACGCCCCCCACCATGCAGCTCCACAGCCCAGGGCTGCATCATTGTGACTCAAGACACCGTAGAAGAAATAGTCCAAATTTGTGTTCAACTTTAATACACCACATTGGTCATTAGGAAGTAATTACTTCACAGTTTCATCATTACATTACTCAATGACTTAAGCCTCCTCCCTCTTCCCCACTTCAGAATAAACTTTTTTGCCTTCTATGACACTCGCCCAAGATACCTGAAGAGAGCTACCTTAAGAAAAACAGACGTATTTTTTCCCTGAAGCTACACATCTAGCAGTCTCAAAGCCAAAGGTTCTACAAACAGGAAGCTATTTATTTCAGCAACAAGGTTTAAATTAAAAACATTACCAAAGTGTAAATAAAACCATCAAATTTCATTACATCAGGACTACTCATAGCAAAGGGAAGAAAGGATAATTGCTTATGTTGCTGATTTCTGTAGAATACATGGAAAAGACTATTTATTTACTTACATGTATAATGCCTAGCCACATAGGGCTGAAAACCGTGCCCACTTTGTTGTCAGGTGATTTTTCTTTTTTTGTTAGTGCTCAATCTCACATAGGAAGTGAAAAATATTTGAAGGAAAATTCATGATTTGGAGGTTCCTTTCTACTCACCCCAATCCTCTTACTTTTGGGGGCTAAAACATTTTCATCTGAGTTACTCTTGACAATGATACAGGTTTTCTTTAAAACTCTAAAGCATTTCAGGAACTCTAGTATTTCTTTCCACATACGCTTATACCAAGCTCCAGCCTCGAGTCATTTAATATGTTTGTAAAGCATTAGAGTTGAAACTTGGAAGCGTCCTGAGCAATGTTTGATTTTTTTTATATTCCTGTTCTATCTTCAAGGCATAATGTAGAAAGCAGCATTTTTTAAAAAAAAAGAGTAAGAGGAGGAAATACCACTGTGACCAGGAAACAGCTATGACCTCATTAGCAAGGAATTCACATAAACAAACACTTGAGAAATATTTTAAGTTTATGTAGCTCTAGCTGTTTGTCTAAAAACCTTCTCAAAAAGGAAAAAGTGCCAACACAACTCAAAAGGCCTTTAATCCATTTGTTTCTGACTTCAGTGTTTTGATTGCAGCTTTCTGGATTTTTACTGATTTTGCCCGCCACCCCAAAGGCTAGATCTGACTTCCTGCCTAGTTAGAAGTACAAACTTCATCTTCCATAAATTATCCCTCATTTTTAAAATGTCCAAACAAGACCAAGCAAGTAAATGTAAATCCTGAAAGGAAACACTGTGTTTTATTCCTACAATGAAAACCCACCACAGAATTTCACTATATGTGTATTTTTACCATACAGATTTATGGTAGTGTATACATTCATACTAAACTATTGACCTAAGTCTGTACATCCAGCTATGAGACAAGGATTACTTTTGTTAGAACCGTATGTAAGACTGCAGTCTTAAGACTCAGTCAAGCCAAAACAAGCACTACATGAACTCTAGCTTTAGATACTCATAAAGTGGAAGGCTAATGAAAGAGTGAGCACCACACCGTGGAATTGTAATGATGCATTTCTTCCACCACGGTATGCTGGAAGATTCTTGCAGTTCTTTCTTTTTTTTTTTTGAAGTGCTAATTTTATTGTCTTACTGATCTACATATGGCAGCCACAAAGGAGTGAAAGAACATGAAGCTAACACTAAATAAATGCATCTTTTCCTAAAGGCCAGTAACCATGAATTATTTTGCCAATTAAGAGAATACTACAGGTAGAATTCTTCAAGTACCAAAGCTTTGCTGTGTGACAAAGTAATTTAAATTGACTGAACTTCACAGCACAAAGCGCTCAAGGTACCCGAAACCCCGAATCTTTTTTCTGATGCAGATTACTGCAACGAAACAGTGGGTGTGAGACAGGCATGCAGGCCATGGATTTGTGAACATGAATTCCATGTCTACCAGCTATCAGATAAGCCAGTAATACAAGACTGATCCAGACCAAGCACAGACGTACACCTGCCCATCAGTTAAAGGGTAGAGTGGACAGTACCCAGAACAATACAGAGTTTATACTGGCTGTGGAAGGACAGGTGATAGCACATCTCTGCTCCTATATAAAGTTAAGCATGACTAGGAGGGTGGACTTGATTTGGCATCGAAGTTCCTGCCACAGAGTTAAATGAGAAACAGTTCTGGCACAAATTTGGCTCTACAGATCTCACAGTCACAGCCTTTTTTTTCTGGGAGCAAGAGCCCTAGAAGTCAGTGTTGCAGCAAACCACACAGCCTCACGCTACACAGACACAAACCGTGCTTATTTCTCAAGACCTTTATCTCCAATCTGAATTGCAAACAGACACAATCTGTTTTATCAAATTAGTTTTCTAAGGTATTTTACCTTATATTTTAAATCTAATGAAATACAGTTCTATCGGCTGAATGACCCCCAAATAAAACTTGTGTTACGGAGATTTCTGTAGTTTCCCAATGCTGGTGGTTTTCTTTGATTAGAGTCACAGAACAACACAGAAACATGTGCAGGTTTGGCAATCCATTCCTTGCAAGGCAGCAATTCTGCACACAGTTACGCTGAGTGCAAGAGATGCTTCAGGCATCAACTGCCTGTAGGCAAGTTTGGGCATTTTCTTTTGTAGTATCAGAAATTCCAGCCCTCCTGAAGCAGAAGCGAGATTCAGAACAATCTTCTGTTGTTTAAAGGATTAAAAGGTTCGTGATTCCAGCACTTCAGATGTTCCTTCAGCATACAGAAGGATTTGTACCAGACTCTTGAAAGGAACTGGGGCAAGTGCTGTAAACTTTTGATTAAATGAAAGGGAAGGAAACCGATAAACTTGAATCCTGTGTCCGTATAAACAAAATACAGAAAAGCTTTCTGTTTTTCAAAAGCTGCGCTGATAGGGAGTTTAAAAAAAGAGAAGGATACATTTCATTGGAATTAGTCCCTAACAACGTTAAAGAACCACTCACTATGCGCTTTTGGTTCCTTGCAAATATATAAACCCAAGCTAAGTATAAAAAAAATATTTGGCTTCTTCCTCTTCAGGTTGTACTGCTTAGGGCAGTATATTCCCTGTTAACACAGCTGCAGGACCATCCTGAAAGTCCTTTGGTCCTGCATCTTCTATAAAGGTCATTCAGAAACAGAGAGATCAGAACTAAAACAAATCTGTAACTATTATTTGTAAATCAATGCAATTATTTATGCATGCATTTATCCATTATTTACACATACTTGCACAGCTTTAAGGAAACAAACATTATTTTGTGGTACCTGCGGTGTGTAAAAGATATTACAAGATACTCAGGACACTGATGAAAGTAAAATTCAGCAATTTACCTGTAAACCAAAATGGAAATAAGCACACTTTTATAGTAAAGTTTCTAGCAGAGGAAGTCTGTATCATCACATTAGAAACCACTTTTATATCCGGCTGCCACAATCTATACACAGTGCCGACTTTCAACAACAGCCTTAAAATTTTCCGTCCACCTCAGCAGCAGATCCCAGTCCAGTAATCTTTGGGCAGCTTCAGAAGACAGGCCTTGCGTAGGTCAAAATAGGTATCTTTTTCACACACAGCAGACAAGGCTGCAAGGTGTTCCCCACAGAGACAGAAGACTCATTTCCAAATCACTGCATTGGGTGGAGGTTGCAGCATGGAAAAGAGCAGGGAAAGATCCCCCAACAGAATCGGCTCTACCTGGCTTAAGCTTTTCTTTAAAACCACCAGTAATGGAAAAACTGCTATCTGCCTAGTAAACAATTCCACTACTGTAACTAAGCTCAAATTGCAGCAAGGGTAATTCAGCTTACACAGAAACAGCAAACAAACAGAAAGGAAGTTTCCCAAGTTTCATTATTTTCCCCATCTTTAAGGTATATGTCCTACTGTTTTTTACCTTGCTCAGTATGCAGATTTGTTGCTAAGAGGACTCATCCTGGGTGTCTCTGCCTCCACCCCCTCTTACAGATAAAATGCACTTATTTCTTGCAATTTTTATTTTTCTTTATCAGGTCATGCTTTTCAGTGTTTGATTGTTTCTGCAGCTTTCCTCTAGGGTACCCCTCTTTTACCTGTACCTCTTTCAGGAAATTAAGCACTGCTACTTTTTAACATCCTGCAGTAGGTTACAGCCCTACCACAGAAAAAAACCACCAAGACAGTGAAAGGAGAAGTTGCGGCCACCAATGGCCATAGCTGCGCTCTAAAACCCCCAAACAGTGACCAACTTTCCTCGATAAAATTGCCAAGCAATTCTTGGAAGCAAGTCATATTCTCTGTAAGAGGAATGCATTTAAATACCAGTAGTCTCTGTCAGTCTATCACAGGAGAAAATACATGTTGTGATCAGTTTAGCTCTAGGCATGTTACCAGGACACAGGCATCTGCAACAATCTCGGCACCACTGAAAGGTACTAGCATATCCCATCATTCACTGCCAGTACATTTGTAATAAGCTCCAGTGCTTAAGAAAAGTTAAAACTTGCAGGAAAAAAGCATCCCCAAACCTGTAACACAAGGCTGTGGTTTGGCGTTATAACAGGTCTAACCATTTCTTCCATTCTTTGAGAAAAATATTTAATTCTAACCTTGTCCTCCAAAGCGTTGGCAACCTCGTCCAAGTTTGAGCATCTAGAAATATCTGAGAGTCAAAACATTACCATAGAGATTAGCTTACCAAGAAAATTCACTTTGGCAAAAAATATTACTCCTTCACCAAAGTAGTATTTACTTTTTTTTAGACTTTGTCCTTATGTTATTCAAAATGCAGTCTCTACTGCCCATTGACCAATCCTCCAACTCTTAGTGAACCAATGTAAAAGCTCTGAGTTTGGGTTTCACGTTCAGCTGTGGTCCTGACAATTACTACCCCATCTCTTTTATTTACTTACATTTTATTTATTTATATTTTCTTTATATGCATCTACAGACTGAATATTTTTACCAGGAATTTGGGGTTGAGTGGCCTTTTGACTGGCCTGCAGTTTTCTGCATCTTCCTTTTCCCTACTGCTTTAACTGTAACTGGTAATGACTTGCATTGTTTCAGATGCTTTTCCCAATTTGACTGCAGTGAGCTTCAGAGGATCTGACTTGGTTTGGCAGACTGGCCTGCTTTTTTACTATACTAGACCAAGTTCTCACACTGCTGTGGCTGGTGATTAGCTGTGATTTTCAAATACTGTTCAAATGTTCTGACTGAAAAAAACCCAAGCAAACTCCCCAAAAGCCCCTCACTTCATAACCACTAAATCTCTCTACCTTTTTGGCATCTGAATATCTTCCTTTAATATTAAGTCTTCCTTTTATTACCTACCAAACAGTTCGTTATCTTGTGCTACTCACAAGCTGCATTTTGCCTCTTGTTACTTTTAAGCAGGTGTCTATTTGAAGTCCACCACAAAATCTTGTGTTTTCAGATGCCTGGAGAGAAATATGCAGTAATGTTTAATTATGATCAGGACTATATTAATTTCTCTGCTCTGGGAAAGAGTGTTACCTTGATGAAATTCTTATTTTTTAAGAAAAAATGGAAAAGAAGTTTCATGAAGTGCAATCTAAGTTCTGTCAGCTTTGCTGCAATAAATAATGGGATCCTTGCAACTCACTGGTGTCTGTCAGGTGTTTCACTTGGACTCCACTCTCCCTTCTTCAGGGCACATTTTCCTTGCTGACCTCATATTCCCTGTCAAATCCCTGCAGTACTCACTGATGCTCCCTTTAGAAACAGGGGATTCCCATTTCCCTTTAGAAATAATGGAATCACCTTTATTGGTTTCCACACTGTGAGCTTAATAATGGAATAGCAATTGCTGTGACAAGTAAGGGCATCAACAGGTAACAAGAAGTGTTATTAAAGAGCGCTGTTAACCTCACCTCCAATGCAGTACCACTGTATAGAGAGGCAAGTGTGAAGAAAGCCAGGAGGCACAGAGAAATTGTTCATTTTTATCAGTGGTATCTTCTCAAATGAGAAAAAAACAAATGACAGAAGCCATTATAAAACACAGGTTATGTGTTACGTCAGGTAAATGAGCTTGATGATTTAGGAGGTAACTTCCGTAGCACCATGTGAGCAACAGTACAGCCTGAAACAGCAGCATAGGAAGGGTCACAGTCTGAAGTCCCAGGGGACGCAGTTATCCTTTCTTTCCCATATCAATACCTGTTATTTTCAGGTATGAAACACGTAGTTGCGTTCTCCATGGACACAGCAAGGGAAGGCCACATCTCACCTCTGGGGGAAACGGACGTGAACTGGGGCTCCAGAGCCACTCCTGGTGAGGCTGGACTCTCAAGTTACAGCTCATACATGGCCATGGCAGAAAGCAGCCTGGTCCCCTTGACCTTGGACCCCATGGAGGCATTGACAAGGGCCACTGTCACACATGTAATTTACCATCTTTCATAAAGCAATCAGAGACCCTTTTAAAGTAGCAGTTGTATTCAAGTAAACTTCCTGAGAAGTGGAAGCCCTGCCTGATGGAAGTGGGCAGCTGCAGGATGCTTGGTAATTACTCTCAAATTTCTATGGCACAGCTCGCAGTCAGTATGTGCTTTAGCACAACTTACATTCAAGAGTCTCATGCATCAATACCTAATTAGAGAAGATGCAAGTTTGGATACTCAGTTGTTTCCAAACACTTCTACTCTTGCTGCACGTGCAGCTTTCCATCTCTGTACATTCACTTGTTGAATGCCGAATCGACTTGTTTCCTTACAAGCCCTCCCATGAGAAAAGGCAGCCCACCAGGACTAGCAGACAAAAATCCTGGTGGGTAATAAATTTTAGGTGGATCAAACCTTGAATTAATTTCTGTAAAATGCAGGATTTTGGGAAGGACTGCAGCTTGGGAATCTCTTGCTCAATTTTCCCCAAATTTATATCACATACTATTTAATATTCTCTAGAAGGAAAGCAGATTTCAAATAAATGAAGGTAGGGAAACCTCATGGCAATTGGAATAACCTACCTATAAACAAAGCCCTCTCACCGAAATGTGCACTCTGTTACAATGCACTGGAACTACACAACAGGTTAAACCTGCTTCTTCAGTTTTATATATTAAGATGAAATTATTTGCTATAGATTTCCCATGTTGCCCTATTTTCTCTATATCTATCTCTTGTTTCTCAGAAATGTGTACATTTGACTATGGATTTAGCTCTTCCCTGAAAACTTCACTATTGAACACCACTATACTAATCTCCGATTCCCATATGGAACAAGCAGTGACATATGTAGCTATATCAGCTATACCTCTAGTTAGACTATTTTATGGCAGCCAGAGATTTAAATTTAGCAATTCACACTTCTGTCTCCTTCAGGCTAAAATTCTGTTATTTGCACAACCTGAGGCTTGCCCTGAGGGTCATCAAGAAAGCAAGATTAGGGGAAACAGCCAGCCAGCCATCATACCACTATTGCTTTGTAAATCAGATTTCCCAACAATTCCAGAGAGTTGCAAGGTTTAATTTACAAAATAAACAGTAAAGCCAAGGAAAAAGGAGCAAGAAACAACAAACTTGCTGCCATCATTGTTGTCTTGAGCTATCATTTTGACACCCAAAGACCAGGCAGGGTACGCTCTGGGGTGGCCCAAGTACTCCTACTGGATAAATTATAACAGAGGAACTTACTTGCATCAAAAGGGAACTTTAGCTTGCTATCTACCACCATTTGAACAATATAAAATGATTTACAAATACGTTTTCCTTCAAAATGAAGGAATCAATATATGCTTTAAAATTAACCTTGTGATTGACTGACCTTTGGGACAAGAACTACATTCTAATGACAGTAACACCTGTGCGTAAATTGTAATGACGAATTCTTCTAACCACAGCAGTGTTTTTACAAAGCACAAGTTTATGTCTCCAGTGGGTATAACAGTTTTACGTAAAATATTCTGATCTCTGCATATATTCATGATGATTAAAATGTCACACAGAACTATTAGGAGCATCAACTCTCTAAGATTTTTTTTTTTCCTGTCACCAATGAGAAAGTCGTCCTCCACACTTTCTAAATTACTTCGTGTATAAAAAAATCCAAGAAGCAGCCCAATCTGTACAAAGATTGAACAGTCACAGACAGTAGGTACTTAACAACAAGCGGGAATAAATGTTATTTTGTAGACATTGTTCATCACCATAATTATATAACAAAATAATGAGAAACAGCAAATTACACATGATAGTAAGCATAAGGACAGACCCAATATAAATCTGAAGCATAAAAATAATGATTTGTGTATTGAGTTACTGCTGTATTTATAATCAAACAGGAATAACAACTCCATGATCTGCAAAGAGTAATTACTGCAGAAGTTTCTCTCACCGCAGTTAAATATCCTTTTCCAAGACAGACGAATCAAAAGCTTGCTTGAGACTGCGTATGTTGGTAACAAAGATAACCACACAAAATCTACAGATGCATCGTAGAGCTTCTAAATCAGTTTTATATTAAATCCAGGAAAAGTTTCTGAAAGACTGACTGATGTGTCCCAAAACCACTGACAAACAACAAAGAGAACCTACTGCAGAGTGTCTACACGACACATGTTTTGCTGCCGTTATTCATTAACTACCCCCTCAACATTGGCCGACGTTTATATATGTTCAGACCCCTTTCCTACGCAGTAAAGGCAGCCTCCCAATACTCCCTCTGAACATACAACTCCGCATCTATCACATTAGCACATACTTGCAAATAAACACTGCAGAAGGCTGGCCTACTTTATCACTCTGCACATCATTATGGTTACCTAAATACACAATTTATTTACCCCACAATACACAAACTGGATTTTTTGCGGTCTACGTGCCTTAAATAAAGGCACCCATTATGGAAGTGTAACTGAGATGATCTGTATTATTCCTGACTGTTTTTTCCTCCCCCTCTGTCTCTCCCAATAGAATTAATTAATTCTAACATTAAATAGATGTTATAACAGCAGGAACTATACTAATGTGACTATGCACGTCCTTTTTATTCCATTCCTGTTTTCAGAGGTTTTGAAATACAGAAGCATGTAATGGAACTCATTGGTAACACTGATTATGCAACTTCCCCATCTATAAACCCATTAACTTGCATTTGATGAAAACACACTCTTTAAAAAAGCATCTAATCCTAACTGGAAAGGATCAATATAAGGAATTCTGACAGTTTGTGCTACAGCTAACCACCCTTGCTGCTGAGAACAGCATGTGCTAGATCTTACAGATTTGGCTTGTTACTTTGATGGCGTTTTTTTAAAATGAACTGAAGAAATTGATCTAAACCTATCACTGTAAGGTATTTTCTCTGTTACTGACATCTACTATATCTATTCTGCACTTGTTAGTATTTCAAGACCCTTTTAAAAATCAGAACTGGGTATTCATATTCAACTATCAGTCTCACAAACAACATTCCCCTCTCCATTTTGAACTGACAGAAGTAATGGTAGGGATCTATCTATCTTTACCAGTTTGTCATTGCACTACACATTTATGTAGTAAGGTCTTGTCAGAATCAGTTTTCTAGGAATTTAGAGGTTTTAGAGGTGTGGCTTGCAACGCTTGTCCCTGCTACCAGAACCACCTAACCATCCTAAAAAGCATTTCAAAAAACCCAAATTATAAAGCAATGCAGGTCAAGTTCTATGACTACTCTGTTCTCTTTACTAATGATCTGCCACACAATCCAAATCTCACATACAGAACTCCTCATGAGTAGTTTCACAGTTGCTCCCAGCTTGTTGATAAAAATATTTATCACCTTCAGGCTCATAACTTTTTCCTCTTTCCAAAATGAAGCATCATTAATAGCTGCACCTGGAAGTTTCTCACTTCTAAACACACTGAAAGCGCTTTCAAGTCACATCATACAGCATTAGCTTTTTCAATTTGATTGTAGCATGAAGACAAACGTCCTTTTTGAAAACAAACAAACAAACAAACAAACCAAAAAACCCACAAGTATTTAACTTTTCTGACCAGGTTTCTCAGAATTGTTTGTTTTTTTCTTTTAAAAAGGAACTTATTAAAAAACAATTTTCATACTGGCTTGTAATATCTTAATACTGATGTTTTAACGACATAAGACAAAATATTATCTCTTCCTACAAACCTTTGCTTTCCTCCAATCTGGCCTTTCTGCTTCACTCTGTGGCATCAACTTCCCTTTAGAAAGTACTTTTTCTTCCAATTTACTCTGTCTTCATAGGCTACTAAGGTGAAGATTAGGAATGGGGAAAGCCTGAGAGCCAAAAATAAATCCTGACCCAAAAGCAGGTTGGATCTTTGGATTGAGTTACAGTGAGCAATAAGGCAATGATGCCCAGGGCAACAGTGCTAAGACAGTCCAAATTCACTGTTAACAATGAAAAATGAATATACCTCCTCCTAGGAATTAGGATATGAAAATTACTACAAACCAAAAAGCGGGCAATTTAAAAAGCTCCATCTAACACCTGATACGATATGTATTGCAACAATTCCGGCAGCAGTACCCGCAAATAACTTGCCACTGATGAGAAACAGGGAAGTTACCAAGGTGGTTTGTATCTTTGAGGCTGTTTCACACCAGCAAAGACATTGTATCAGAAATTGGCTTGGTATTTCTCCCTCAAAGTACTAAAGTAAATCCTGAATCCAACACTGCACTGAGGTGTGCCACGCAGTTAA
>VZSC01011108.1:32993-44522 GCA_013398225.1 Steatornis caripensis | reverse complement strand
GCCACGCAGTTAAATCAAATTCAGAAATGATACTTCAACAGAATGACATGAATATGAAAAAAATGAAGATTAGTATTACTTTAGTATAAGAAGTAGCATAAAGAAAAATTAGGAAAATTGCATTTAATTCTACAGTATCTACAACCTTAACCCAAATAGTGAAAGAATTAATCTGAAAGCTACAGAATCTGTGATTCTTCCTGATGTAAACTCTTTTATTTATATGGAAGTTAATTTTTATATATAACCTCCCATTATATGTACTAAGTATTATTTTTGAATCAGCATTTGAGTATTTAAAATATTGCTACATATAAATATCACAAACATTCTCCTGGGGCAATGTCTGTCGCTATGTATGTTTATGTGCATACGCAATTAAGAATGTGAAATAAAAGCTGTTTCAAACATATGATACATGCACCACTAAACAGGATTAAATATTGCTGAATAAATATTAATTAGTAAATACCGCACCAACACAGAACTTTTAATGCTCAGAAATTATCTTAGCATGCAACCCTTCAGAAGTATTTTTTCCTTTCTATATCAATAGTAAAATATCTAAGTCTCTTTTCAACTCACCATATACAGCATATGTGCAGTTTTTATATATATATATAACAGAGAGGTCCTGAGATAGTTACTTGCATAACAAATTCATGGTTTTTAAAATTTTTCTGAACATTTACAACAGGAAGCAAAGAATGCGAATCAGTCTATTCTTATACTGACTTAGAATTTCCAATGGTTGTACCTACGTGTTAAAAACTACTTTGCAAATGTTTCTTAAAGCGAAGCCCATAGCCTAACAGCATGCTTTTGTTTACAGTACTGCAACAAGCAGCTGCAGTGCTTAGCAAAAATTTCACCTCTAAAAGGACTCTACTGTTTGCTAATGGCAAAGGAGTACCTGAAAAAACACACAGTCAGGGTCTTGTTAAAAATATAATTCCCTGGGTCACAGGGAAAAGTGCTTTAGAAATTAAAGAACCATGACAACTTACAAATGACACCGTTTCCCACTTAAGTATCTTCAGTAGAAATTCCAAATTCCTTTTACGGAATGAACCACAAAAAAATTATTTCTCTTAGATTTTGACAACATGATAAAAATAAATCAAATGCCAGCATCTCCCACAGACAGATAAAATGCTCCTCTCCAGGTGCAAGAGAAAGCTTCACGTACCATTGACACATTCAAAGACATCACAGCACTTGCCAGGTGTTCCATCTCCACGCGAGACTATCTGAGGAACGGAGCCTGCCTCGCACATGGGGAAACCACATAAACCAGAGAGACACTCGCATCTGAAACCAAAGAACAGTAAGGAAAACCCCATAAATAAATGAAGCCATGTATAAGGGGAAAGAACAAGCAAGAAGAAAACGGAAAGCTAGAGCACAAGTTCCAGTGCTAGCATACTCATGTCCTAGAATCACCTTTTATTAACCAAACCAGGATAGCTTATGAACCTGCAGTTTTTGTTTTAACCACCCAAGCTCTGTCTGCTAGTGAAGCAAACAAGAATGTGGTACCGTCCATCATCAACATTTCTCTAGTGCTTTAAGTAAAAACATAGAAAAAAATGTAGTTCCAGACTCTTTGAAAATAGTTGTATTTTCCAGACTTGCAAAACTGGGCTTCTCCTCCAATTCTCTCTGAAAAATCAAAATTGGTGAAACTCTAATAGCAGTAAATGCACCCATTCATCAGAAGAATGTTCTATCATCAGGAAACCTTATTACATGCAGTTTTATACAGGGAATAACTAAAGAGAAAGGAACGTCATGCAGAATCATTAAATCTAAGCCAAATGAAAATAATTGCAGGTTCTCTTTCGGTTTCTGATGGCACTGCCCTCAGTTTCTGGAGGGGCAACCAATTACATGAGATGCCAAATAACGTGGGAGAGGCTAGATACATTAAATACTGTGGTTTGTTTTAGAGATTGGATCATTCTAAAAAGAATATTTTCTCCACCTAAGTGGTATTTATTTATTTGCTTATTTAAGAAAACAGCCTAAAGAACTGGAAGACATAAAATGTAGATAAACAAATAGCCATGTTTGTTTCCAGATTCTTTTCTTTGTGATTTACATAATAGTTTAGAAGTCAAACACTTAAGACTTTTGATAAGTTTACATTTAACAGAGTTCTTGCCCCACACAAGTGGCACTTTAAAAGGATAAGCAGCAAGGATTCAATAAAATGTAAGACAAAATGAACAAAGAGAAATATGCAAATATCATAGGTGAGAAACTGCATGGAATAGCACTTAATTTTTTCAACTGCAAATCACAGATTTCTTAAAAAACTTTTAGGTTAATTAGCAAGCTACAGATACACATGACTTTCAAGAGGAAAACAAATAATTCAGCAGAAGATCCTGTAATTATGAGTTAAACAAATGAAAACAAGAACTCTACTTGTTAATAACTACTTCAAATATTTTAAGTATTCCAGGACAATCCCCACATTAAGTCACCCATTAAGAAGCACCATCAGCACTTAATGTGTTCACTTATTCTTTATGCTTAAAAAGCAAAAAGTTTTGTTCTCCTCTACCATGCATGTCTCCTTAATTGCTCAACAGCCGTTTCATCTCAGAGCAGGGCTCAATGAATGACAAAGAGGCACCTCTCAACAGACAGGGTTCTAATATCTCTCCCTTTAAACTTCATCAGTGTTAGGTAATGTTACATTCTCCAGGGTAGACTATTACTGAAAAGGAAATTTGCAAGAAGAAATAGAAATCAAGGAATCTCACAGAAACTTTAAGAATCCTTTTCAGATGGTGTAGTAAAATACTGCATTATAGCAGTGTGTTACTATAAAGGGATGAGTCCTTGAAAAAACAGTATTGATTACATCACATTTCACAGGTAATGTTAAAATATGTCAAGATAAAGTGAAGCAACTTAACTCTTACGTACACATATATACTACAGTACAGTGACCATTTAAAAACGGGCATTTCAAGGATTTTTTAAATAATATTGTGCTTACCATAACAGTAAAGGATAATGAATGAAACCAACAAAAATGTAACAGTGCAGAAACCAAAGTTCTATGTATCCTGTGTTTGCTTTTGACATTTTCTTCTCAACTTATTTGTAAATACAAAGAAAGGAGGAATCTAATTATTTTCTTGGCTGTATGCCCTTTACCTTCAGAGATGTAAAACGAAAAAAAGCATCATGGCTTCTACTACACGGGATCAAAAAATCCAAAGGATTTGTGACAGCAAATTCCCTTTCAGATAACTCTGTAAGTAATCTTACAGAATTCTGTACTACTATCTCATCTCTTCCTACACTAATGGAAGGAAGATACTTGGGGGTGGGTGGTGGGGGTGGCAGGGAGATAAAAGATTACCTCTCGCAATCAGAGAAAAAGAATAATTAGCACTGTCAGGTTCAAGGAGTTTGTTCAATTCCTTGTTCAAGGAATTTGTACCTTAACCCATATAACAAAGCAGACACTGCTTGTGAAGATGCTTTTCCCTTCTGAGAAGAATGAAACACAGAAATAAGCACCTACATACTACTAAAGAAGAAAGAAAAAAAAAATCTTTTGAAGCAAAAAAGGTACAGACAACCTGAAAGTGGTACCAAGACAAAAATACTAGGTTTCACTTCAGCCACTCTATATTCAACATCCAGATAACTTCTGGGAAAATAGGAAGATCACACTTCCTTAAAATTCACGTCTTTCAGAGAGAAAATCTGTGATTGACTGGATAGAAATACAGTTACAGACCTTGATTTTTCAAGTCTCAGGAGTTAAAATTATCACTCTTAGTTTTATTGCCTTCACAACAAGCTTTTTCAGACATGCCTGTGTTGTCTCTGTTCTTTGCCTCACATTATCATTGATGATTTGAGTTGCAGGATAATATTAAATGATTAGATTAATAACTTGTACTTTCCCCACTCATTTTCTCCCCAGTCAACTGCTTTAAAAAAACCCAAACAAATAACACAAACAACAAGAAAAATACAAATCACCAGATTAAGTAACTTAAGATAGGACAGTATTCCAGAAGAAGGGCTGAAAAAGATGTTTAAAAGACTGGTAGGAGCCAATGTTCCTTTCTGCAGGAAAGACTTCCTCCCATTCAGAGTAATCAAAGCTTCACATACTCATTCACAGCGTAAGGCAAACAAAACTCCATACTGCAAAATTTTATAAATTGACTTCCTATTTGGTTAAAAAAATAATCCATGCGTAGGAGAATGTCAAAGTAGCAAATTGTCTCAGATGGACTTTCACATAGTCTGCATTCTTTTCAGCCAGCTCTGCTAGGAAAACTGTTGTCCATCGTCCAGGCTATTAGCATGGAAAACATTGTTTTGGAGACAGAAGTCTTTCAGGAAGAAACCCAAGGAATTCTGGTAGCCAAGCGGGGCTGTTGCTTTGCCAAAACAACAACATCTGGAAATTCAAAATAAGTGATCCCGTTCTCAGTAACAGAGCAAAATAAGCTTTATAGTACTAGATTTTTCTGAAGTGCCTTTTGGAGCAGAGGGACAGACAGAAGTTGCAGTCCAGCTCTGTGCTCTATCACAGGCAGCCATCCACCTGTGGGGTGTATCTTAGCCTTGCTATTGAGCATTAGGTTTGAAGAAGTTTAGCAGGTCAGATTGTGATAAGCCTGTTGATAGTGGCCATGGTCCTTCTCAAAGTAATTTCTATAAAATTTATCAGTCCAGGCTGCTGATCAGTAAGTCACAACGTTGCTTTTGATCTGCTCCCTCTACAACCATAATTTGCCTAAGGAAAACAGGTACAGCTGAAGTTACTACAAGGAAACCTTCTCAGTGAAAAGGCAACTTTATATGTTGCTTTCTCTCTTTACACAGCTTGCAGCAACACCACTGCAACATCAAATAGCACGGTGGCCTCCAAATGTTCCAAGATTAAAGGGAGGTCAGTACTTGAGGTACTCAGAAGTTGGCACTCAGTATCTGCCCCTCGCACACCTTATTAGCAAAGGCTCTAAGGAAACATGTCTCTTGGGATGTCATACCGTAACATCACTCAAATCAAGAGGAACAAGTCCTTTAACAAGGATGAACAGTCCTGTAAGAGAGTACAATGTGCCCTAACAAGAGGGCTCAGAAAGAAAAAAAAGGGATAATCAGTCATGTAAGAGTCTTCACAGAGCACAGCTGGAAAAGGTGGTGGGATGGCCTGGAAGGAACAAAGAATCCGAAGTAAGAAGTCAGCTGTACCAAAATTTTGAAAATACAGAGTCGTGCTGCCCAGTAAAAAGAATTGCCTCTAGTTCTTCAACTTAAAGAAAAAAGTAATAATAACAATAATCCTAGAAATTTCAACAACTGAACGAGGGAAACTTCAGTACATAAAAAAAAACCAGAAACAACATGATGTTCACTAATCAATGTTTTACAGATTGAGAAAGGTAACTGCTTCAGCAATATGAATGGCCTGGTTTTTAATTTCAGTTTTAAATTCTTAAAAACCAAAATAATTTCATTACTTGCTTCTTTTATGTTTGAGGGGGTTTTGTTTGGGTCTTTTTTGCTTTTGTATCATCAATTTCCTTTTTCCTTTATGTGATCAAAATTGCAAGAAGGAAAAGGAAAGAGGAGGAAAAAAATCAAACTGAATACTTGTAAATGACAATTTAAATTTAAAATCTAATGAACTTGGTTCATTTACTTCTGTTATTAAACAGATGAAAAGAGAGAAGGGCTCGGTTAGCCTCAGAAAAGCCGTTTCGATGGTAGGATCAAAAGAGTTCTCCAGGCACAAGGCATAATGGCTATGAAATTAAGAACAGGCATCCTGGAAAAAAGATTTAATACCAGTGAATGGGAAAGTTGGCGTGGGGGTGTGTTGAGGAGAGGGATATTTATTTTGAGGATGAAAACAAAATTAAGTCTGAAGCATTGAGACTAGAGAAAAGCATTCCTGAAACATACATCACATTCCTGTGGAGATTTTATCAAGGTGGGTTTTTTTTCCTTGAAGGAATCTAATACAATTTGCATTAACATTATTAGCACTTGTCTTACCTAAAAGTAGTAGAGAAAACTCCCACAGATCCATTAATATTATAAACACTTCAGGATACTGTAAAATAAGGAATTTTCAAGAGAACTCCCATTATCAAAGCTTGACGAACTAGTGGCAAGGAAGAGATTAAATGCAAGACCCTCCCCATCATGAAGCACAGAGTATAAGAGATAATGACACAGTAAAACGAAAAATTAACATAACAATCTCATTAAATCAGCAAAAGATTATGTCCCCGTTACTCACACTTGAAGCCACGATGTGAGGCAAGTAGGCAAGATGATGAGTTTTAAACTGGTGAAGCTACAGCTTGAGGAATCAACCAGATGCTAGTCTTAGAAAAGATAAACTCCAGTCTTACACAGAAAGCGACGCTGCAGGCAAAGATAAAGCCATTGGGACCCCTCTCCAAGAAGTTCATTTAGAATTTTCCTAAACCTTCAGACATACAGACTGGAGAGTTTTAGCCCACAAGTTCAGGGTCGCTGTTTCACACATTTGGCATTTTCAGTTTTAAAGGTACAATTAAGCAAGTCAGCAATGAAAATACTCCCTTTTTCCTGGAAAGCTTTTAGTATTTTATTTTGGAGATCAATGATAAACCCGTAGAAAGAGATGGCAGAGGAACTGTGGAAGATGCATATAACACTTATGATCAGACCACTTCCAGATGCTCAAAAGTTTTGTATCACTTCTATATGAATTAAGTGACTTATATGGAAGTTTTTTTACTGTAATTCTCCAGGGGGGTTACTTAATAAGAAATCAAAGTTAGTGTGCTCCCAAGTAAGAACTCCTTTCTAAAATTCTGGATATTGTTACAAACAGATATCCACTATAATAGTGCAGTAATCTTTCTACACAGGAGACATTTAAATATTACAAAAGGCAACTATCTAGCTTTTAATTAAAGATACTGTGAAAGGGAACAGTTTCTGTGCATCTTTTGCATATTATTAGCGTCAGGAAATAGCAAACAGATGCTAAGCAAGGGAAAAAGTCATAAAATCAGCATTCACATCAAGTAGATTATCATCTTTCCAAGGCTTATTAGAATTCAAACAGTTCATTTTACTAAAATACTTGATTTCCTCCTCTGACTAATGTTAAATCAACTGGTCTGTTCACCAGAGGGCTGAGATGGGAAAGGAGGACCAGTCACAAAACAGTCATGCCATGGAACCAGCAGGCATACAACCACTGGCGAAGTGCTTTTCAAGTACGCTGACTCTTCAAGTACACTGCTATATGTATAAACCCTTTTGAATTCATCAGTATATGAAATAAAACACACTATAAAACAGTCCAACCCTGCATTTTTCCTCATATTTTGTCATAACAGCTTACGTTTTTCTCTGTTGGAAGTTCTCTTTTTTTTTCACCACTAGGTACCTCAGTTACTCTTTCCTTAGGTTTATCAGCCTCACCCTTCATAATACAACAAACATTTCAAAACCAAAAAGTAAGATATTAGTTAAGATGTTACATAAATGTTAGTTATCTGGTATTATAAGAATCTATTTATTTTCTTATTTCACTACTTTTTAATGAGGAACTAAAAATATCTGACCCTTTTACAAATAAAACAAAATTTCTAAGGATTCAGGTCAAAAATCACTTACAAATTATCATTTTAAGTAATTCACTAATTTCAATGTTTCTGTAACTCCAAGCTTTCTTACATATCAATGACGTATCTGCCTCAAACTAAGCCATCAGGGACTCAACACAAGCAAACAAAAAAACCCGAAAAAAACAACAAAAAAAGCAAAACATCCCACGAACCTGCCCAAAGCACATTATTTTTTAATTTATCTGATTGTTTAATGTGATGTCCACTCTTTCTTCTTTGAAAGAACAAAGCCCCAGTAATTATTCCATGTTTAGCTTTCCCATGCCATTTGTGGTATTAAACACCTTTCTTATACCCCTGAAGGCAATTCTGTGCATGTTTGGGAAGGACAAATTGACTAAGATTCTGTTTGAGAACTGCTCCATGCTGTTTCCATACGAGAGAGGCCAGAAAGCAAACTGCTCAGAAGGGGCAAATATGACCTTCCTAATACTGTGGCAAACCATTAGATGATCATTTAGCTTCTGAACTTATTCCATTACGGACTACATTTAAAAATTAGGCCAGAAGATTGCTCCAGAATCCCAGTGTTTCTGAAACCAAACTACTCCAATCAATGAGATCGTCTCCATGTAGTGGGAACCATGTATGCAAGAACTGCAACCCTTTTCTAGAAACAAGATTCTTGAAATTCCACCAATGACATTCCAAGGAACAGTGGTGAGAACCTACTTATTATTTTAAAATGGTCCACAACCTTCAAGTTCCATTTTAAAATATTAAATTATTTAAGAAAGAGAAAAGGAAGCCGCAATTTGTGGCTGCCGAAGCCTGACATGTTTCCTACTATTTTCTAGAGGAATCACAACTTCAAACTCCTTTGATATAACCTCAATAATGTTGATATTATCATCATCTGCTCCGAGTACAGTTGGAAACTGCTGGGAAATTCTCACATTTGCTTCCTTTCTAAAATGCAAAGATAACTGCCAAAGACATTATTGATCTTTGTGGTACGAAAATAAATTTGCCTGTTCAAGTCAAAAATTAGTCTGATCTAAAATACCTATTCAATTTCCCCAAAAGTTAATAGCTGATTAAATAGAAGAAATGGAACAAAATGGAGTGGGAAGTCTTGGGGCGGGCAGGAGGTACAGGGGGAGGAGGGAGAGCAATATTCAGTGTGATCAACGTATGCATTAATCCTTAGAGTGAAAAGTGAAAACAAAAATTTGTAACAAAGATACATCAACCAGCTTACTATAAATTGAAAGTGTTCAAACACCAGCTTGCTTGTCAAGAATGCAAACAAAACCCAAATTCTATGGTCACTACAATCTCATTCTATTTCCAAACATAAAACACCATTCTAAAAGTAGATAAATTAAAATAACTCTTAATTGTATCTGGGTTAAAATTTCTTCTTAAGTTTAACAGTGAAGGAGTGAATATACACAGCACATGATCAGATTAAAGTACTACCTATGCTTTTCCGTAAAGACTCATACATAAAAAAAGGGAAGCTGCCTGCGTAATTATGATCAATACTTCTTCTTCCTGTGCAAATGCCGGGTTTATTTTGGTTATAGGAAATATGCTCTTTCCTTTAGGTAGCACCCTCTTGCAAGGTTTTACAATTCAATACTTCCTAGGAGTTGGTGGAAGAGCATGGATATGTATTTTTAACTTATACAATACAGGTGCAAAAAGCTGATCTTACAGAAGATACAGGCAGAGACTCCTATATTTACAACATCTTCTGCAGAAGATTCATGTGCTATTTCTTCTGAAAAATGTCCTCATGTTTCCTCTCTTTGTTAGAGGTCTCTGACACTTAGAGGTCAGCCATCAGGCTCCAGAAACGTCTTGTGCTTCAAGAGCTTCTGTTAAAGTTATATTGAGATGGCTTTTAAAAAAATAAAATACAACACTTATAATCTTTTCCTCATTTGTGGACTTCAGGAAAATACAGTTGGTTGCCCAAACAACCCACATCATGAGGCTGGATCGTAAGGCAGCAACAACTATCATCACACCGAGAATATGTAGGAATTGCTGAGGCAGCTGTAGTAAGAAAGGAAGAAGGGGATTGCCTGAACTTTGAATTCAGCAATTCATTACATCTTCCATGGAGAAGATGGACATGGAGCACGGGTCACCTATGAAGGTTACACGTGTGCTCTTTTATCCTTGCTCATATTCAGTACAGTGCAGTCTGTAAACAGGACTGAATACCACCTACTCACTTATACTGGAATCAAGAAATATGGTTTTTCTGGGAAAATTATTTACTATTTCCTAGCTTTTCAGGATTTCTTTTTAAAAACTAAAATACATGAAAATGCCTAAATGCCTATTTCCAGATATTATATAACTTTACAAAATTGCAGTGTTCTATTTAGTCTTTTCATCAACTGTTAAAACAAACAAAAGCCTATCGCAAGCCTGAGCTTGATGTGCAATGGGTTCAACTAGCATCAATGTAGAGCTTTCCTTTGACACAAAACCTGTCTCTTCAGTACAGAACAGAGTTTCCAACTCAACACCAAGTGTTACAACACCACGGTACTGGATGGTCAGATGTATCTGAGATGGCAAAGTGGTCTGCTAAAGTACAGGAGGAACAACTCGAGAAAGTTGGCCATGACAGCTAGAAACTAGAGTTTCTAAGACACTGATGAAAGAACTGAAGGCATACAAAAGTTTCTGCAGAACTCTTAATGTGCTTTTGTTAGACCTTTGCTCCACCTATTCAGGTTACTCAGAACTCAAGCCCTGAATAGAAATCTCAGGAAGATACAGGTGCTTGGATTTGTATTTGGTCTTACCAGTTCCAGCTGAACTTCCCTTTAACAAAAACTGGGATCCACAACCACTTTCTCTTGGATACCATTTCTTGAGGATGAGATGGGTGGAGGAGAAGGATCTAAAATTCTAGAACAAATACAAGGAAGACCTCTGTATCAGCAAAAGTTGCTTAAGAGAGGTGACTGGTACATGGGGAAAAGAGAAAAAGTTACACCTCCTGAAAAATCATGACTGACCTCTAAAATAGGCTGGGGAAAATGAAGTGATGAATCCTGTATGGAACATCTAAACAATGTATCACAAAATGAAGGTCTTCCAAAGACAGGAAGACCTAAGAAAAGAACCTAGACAAAATGCAAGAATCACGTCATATTTTGCTAACGAATGACACAGAAAAGATCTGACCCAGCCAAATATCTAAGAAGAACGAACAGAAAGGGTGTACCCTACTCCTCCTGTTGCATGGGATAGATGCAAAGGTAATCAGGGACTCAGAGGCCACCCCTACACATGCTATCATAAGAAAAACATTATCCAACTAATTGCGTGTGGGCACTCTCAAATATTATGCAAATATAAATTGATAACAGCTTAAAAGAGAATGTACAACTATAGACTTCCCAGTTACGGTTTTGGTGGCTGCCATAAAATAAGAAAAGAACTATGCTGGTTTATGTGTAGCTGCCACTAGGATTCCCTAGACACTGGTGTAACGTGAACTACAGAGTATTGGCTGGTAGGTCTAATGTAGTGACAGCTTGTGGACACAGTAGATGATACAATGACAACAGGTCCAAGTGTCATAAAAGGGGACAAAGTACATTAAAAGCAGTTGCTTACTGGGCAAAGTAATCCAGAAGGATAACAAAATCATAAATAAATTTAAACGACCTCTGAAGAGGTGTGCATTTTTGCATAAGAAACCGCAACAGGACCTCTGTTTCAGTTCATAGAATCATAGAATCATAGAATGGTAGGGGTTGGAAGGGACCTCTAGAGATCATCTAGTCCAACCCCCCTGCTAAAGCAGGTTAGCCTAGAGCAGGTTGCACAGGAATGCATCCAGGCGGGTTTTGAATATCTCCAGAGAAGGAGACTCCAC
>VZSC01011108.1:0-32852 GCA_013398225.1 Steatornis caripensis | reverse complement strand
CCTCTCTGGGCAGCCTGTTCCAGGGCTCTGTCACCCTCACAGTAAAGAAGTTCCTCCTCATGTTCAGGTGGAACTGCCTGTGTTCCAGTTTGTGCCCATTGCCCCTTGTCCTGTCGCTGGGCACCACTGAGAAGAGTCTGACTCCATCCTCTTGACACCCACCCTTTAGATATTTATAAGCATTAATCAGATCTCCTCTCAGCCTTCTCTTTTCCAGGCTGAACAGACCCAGTTCACTAATATGAAAATACAGCATGGTTGACTTAACTGATACAAGTTTTCTGAAATATAGAAATGAAACTACTAATGATGAATTTCTCAAGTGGCACCTATATTGTGCCTAAGACAGCACAAAATTCTATCAGAAACAAGACTACAAATAATAAAACAGGCAATTTCTTCCTTTGGAATCAAAACCAATTCAGTAATGGCATACAACTAAATTTTGTAATTTAGAGACTCTCTTTAATATAAACTGCTACTATTCCTTAATGTCTTTAGAACCGCTAAATAAAGCGCACCCATGTTAAAATGTTTTTTAGTACAGGACAGATGCAAAAGAGTGTTTTGTTAATAGATTATTCTTAAAGTGAAACATGTTTTTGTAAATTTACTCTTTCCCTACTATTTCACCCCTTGAAAGGTAATTTTACTTAATTATATATGATAATAAAACCTAGTTTTGTACTGTTCTAAGTTGTATTTGATTTCTTTCCAAATATAGCTTAACATAAACTTTGGGTAAATAAATTATTTGCTACTACAAAGTATTACTCATTTTCTTGAGCTGTAAGTGTTTAGTAAGTATTTAAGAATTGGGGTCAGGGCAGAGCTGGGTTGTTTTCCAAGTAAAGTTTTATGTTTGGGGAAAACAGAATGCACACATAAGTTGCCCCTCCAACAGGACTGAGTAGGTGATTACAATGTAAAATAATATTTTACTATACTGACCAGAGAACTAACACTTCTGCTGGTCAAGTACATTTCACTTCTTTAGCACACCAGACCAAACTGTGGCACTGCCCTTCACAGTAGCCCCAGACTGAGACATTTTAGCCACACAAAGAAAAACCAATAGGGAAAAGACTATTCAAACAAGGAAAAAAAGTTCTATGACTAATTCATTTAAGACATTTTTTCAGAGGTTTTCTTCTAAACTTTAAATCTATAATCCTACTCTCCCACGCTACTTGAGCCGATTGAGAGTTTTGCATTTGCAACGCCACCCAGCTATCTGTAACTAAGCAATAGTGAAACGGTCCGATTCAAAGAGACCTCATTCACTCATCCCTTAAGTCCAAGTCCTTCAGGCTCCAATCTTGCAAGACTGTATCTGTAAAAAGGTGTTCTTCACTTTTCTGACATATGAAATAGTCACTGTGACTTGTATTCCTGTTTCGCTTAGATGTATTAAACAGTTTACTGCTCTTAAAGTCTCGGTCTCTCTGTAACGTATCTGCTTCTGTTAGGCTTCATTTACATTTGTTTTTCCCCTTGTCCTCCTACCACAACAACCTTGAAACTCCTTTTTTAAAGCTAAGACTCAGATACAAAATAAACTTTGAGATTTTGATGGATAAACATGTATCAATTATTTCAGAACTTTTTCTAATCTGGAACATATTCAGGCTTATGGTGTGAGCTTTTTAAATAAGTATGTCAACCAAACTTATTATTGGGATTTAGTGGACATACTCCTAGATGCAACAGTAGGGAGAATGGAAACTGGAGCAAGGGAAAAGACTATACTTAGATCACGCGAAGGGAAAATAGCACAGAAGCAGGGGGATAAGACTAAATTTACAAGTGATTCTAATAGAGCAGCCAGAAAGAAAAAGAGATAATCCAGAAATATTTGGTGCAGAGCTATCCAAACACGCCACTTACTCCTTTGTATATAATCCTACGAAAAATGTACAAAACCATGTGAGCGATAAAGACATAAGCCGACGTTAATCACTGAAATCAGTTCCTGTTGTTACAGGCTATTCTTCATAGATAAAACCAGATTTTGATAAAGATTTTTACACTTACAAATAAATTCTCAAAGGAATCTGAAAATTTGAAGAAAATTAATTCACAACAGAAAAAATAGATAAATTCAAACATAGTGGATTCCGTAAACTTCGTATTGATCATCCCTTCATTTAACTTTGTAACGGAAGAAGGTAAATATATATTAACAAAACTGTGATAACATGTTCTCTGTAAGAGTTCTAATACATTTTTATTCAATAAGCTCCTTCGAGGAGAGAGCATCTTTAACAAGACCAGAGATAGACATATTTAGCTTTCCTAGCATGATAGGTGAAAATTTAAGGTAACTGTTTCATGACAGGCTGATGAAAGTTGAAGTAACCAGTCTTTTGATACTAATGCCAAGTCAGTAGGCTGTTCCACTTGCAGCATTGCATTAGAAATCAGCATGAAACTAAACGTAACCTCTGAATGCAAGCACAAGAACTTACAGTATCAGATGTTTGTTTACTTTTCCCCCGGCATTACTACAGGAGTTTTCAGTATTATGAATATGCATTCAAGAGCTCACTCATAGAACAAATGCCAACTTAACACCAGATTTAAGAATCTCTGTTTTCCTAGCATATTACATACAAGAAGCCAGCGAAGAACAAGACGTGGGACAGAAGTTGATCTGCTCCTGCTGTACGTGAAATTGTCAGCTACTTGTTAACCAAGTTGGTGACACACCATCCATCCTTAACCGTGCTACTCTCCTTGACTGCTTTCTGGTTCTGCTGGTATTAAGCCTTTATTGTAGTGGCAGTAAATGAAACAAATAATTGTAATTTCTTGAAAAAGTCCATAATCTTAACAAAAATAGTTTCATGAAGTCTAAAGACTATGACCTTATGAAACACTGCCTTTTGCTTTTAATAAATTATTCTCAAATGTACATTAAAACATACAGTGCCATTTCTTTTAAATTTAATTATAACAATTAAAAGGAGATATGATACGGATTTAGGCGATTCTAAACCGAGTAACAGTCAAAGCAATATTAATATTTCATCATGAGTTTAGGAAGAAATTCCAGAATTAAGGAAAAACATCCCCTTTCCTCAGTGTAGAGCCAGCAATCCATAAATCTGCACTTTATTTGAATTCTTCTATAGTTTTGAAATGCAAGTGTCACGTGGGATAGAGACCCCGGCTTTAAATACAAAGCTCCAATGTTTCTTCAAATCTGAGGAAATGCTGAACCTTAACTCAAATGGTTTGACTTTCATGTTCCAAGTAACTGAACTTAGTTTCCCTTTCCGTTCTCTCTTTTCACACATATACTCCTCTTCCCTCTAAATATCATCTAATTTTTCTTTTCTGATTACCCCCATGACTGCATTCCTTTATTGTCCCCTTCAAGTAATATCTTTGCCCACAGCACATGAATGACGACTACTGCACTGTCTTCCTTAAGAAGCACAGCAGTATATTAAAATCTAAATAACTAAATACATTTCTAGCAGGCACACGACATGAAAAGCATCTATATGATCTTACTGCTGCCAGATTCAGCTTTTCTTCTTTTCTTGTCACTTACTCTATTAAAAGTGCGTTATTGTTTTGGTTGAATAAAGGCAATCCAAAAATCCAAACCACATAATAATGATATACAGCAACATAGACTGAGCCACAAAATTAAAAATAAATGGAGGAATATAAGACACCTATAATTGTTTCAACCTGCCTGCAGACTCAGACTACGTTATGCTAATTAAGTCTTTTTGCAGTTTTACACATCAAGGAAGATAGATATATTAACACAAAAAAAAAAATCTCAGATCCGATCATAAGATTCCAGGAGCTAAAACTCATCTACCCCAGCTCTGACCCTTTGTCAAAATCTGATCCCAGTAATGCACAGCAATCTGAATTTCAAGAGGTTTCAGTGCAATTCACAATTACCCGATAATTCACACACTGTAAGCCTGCATGTACAATTGGGGTCTTTGTGTACAGGAGATGGGAACACTGGTTTTGTCACTTAAGTACCATGCACAAGTACGCTTCAGGCATCAGTTACGGTTAACGCACAGGAAACCAACTGGTTATATTTTTAAACATTATCCAAGAAAAAAAGATTCTTTCAAGGACTTGTTTGCCCTAGCTGTTTTATTTAAGATCAGTTCCCATGTGTGTGCTAGAAATAGAAAATATTTCCAACTGGTCATTTTTCTGAAGGAAAGGAATTTTTATTTTCTTAGTACTCTACGTTCCCTCACAGAAGGAACGCTGAAGTTCTCATCTACAAAGAATAAAGTGGCTATTTTTCATTCCCTCCACTCAAGCAACAGAAAAAAAAATGAAACTACAACTTACGTTAGACCGCAGAAAAATAGAATACAATTTTACTTTTGGGAAACAAAAATAAATTTGGCCCATAAATCACTTCTTAATCCAGTAAATTGAAACAAATTGGGAAGTATAAATCTAACATTAATCTAAGTTTTCTATTGTGTCAAGGTTTCTGAGTGTTAATCTAAACTAGAAACTTCTGAAATTTTAATCTGAGATCATTTGTTGGACTTCATAATCTATTTTTCTGAATACAGTCCTCAGTAGCATTTTATTCTAGTTGTCTTGAACACACTGAGCTGCACTGGCAGCAATGTCAGTACAATGACTAATTAAAATCTACAGTGCAATCCCAATTAGCCAGTTCAGCTCTCAACTAGTATGAAATTATCATAATTCCTCGGAAGGTTAATGAAAATATCTTAAAGAATAAAGGGAGGATACCGAGAATCCATGCCATATTCTGGTCCAAAATTCAGAAAACAAAACAACAACTCTGAAAGAAAGAACATTTGTAGCATTCACTGAATAGGGATAAGTACTTTTTCTACTAGCAGGCTACTATATATAGTCTACAATTGCAAATAAAATCTGTTAAGTTTAGAAATATATTTTCCATTTTTAATAGAAAGGTTACTGCACTATATGAAGTTCTTCACATCTCTTTTCCTGCCTTAATTTTGTTTTAATAGATATATTTTTAATTCTCCATGTACTAAAAAGACCCTCATATTTCATGGAAACAATAGTTTCAGAGAAGTCACCATATTAAATGTGTACCCAAAGGGTACTCAACAGGCAAGATGTCAGATTCATTACACAACCTTTGTCGTTCTCTACTTTCTGAATTCTTTGCAATTTTATCACTCCTTTACAGTCACACAAGGGGTTAAGAACATGGCAGTATTGTATGGTGCAAAGACTTTATATTGTATTATACCAAATAAACCAAGTAGGTACACGTACAAGAAATATTTTCTTTTTTGTGTAAAATATTTACAGTTACGGTACTTTTTGCTTGAATTCGTATTTATTGGTCATATTGCTGCAGCATAATATTGGTCATATTGCAGCATAAGCTGAATCAGGGTTTGGGAAGCCTGTTGTAAAAACAGAAGCCAAAACAGCAGTGCAGAATTTTGGAACAAAATTGTCTTATTTTTCTGAACTGTAATGAACAATACCCACTTGAACAACAACAGAAGCACAATGGAAGTGAGTCATTCTGTTTCCATACTGTTCCAGATAGCCACTGTCTTTCAGCTTCTTACAGTGGTGTTGCATGTACAAAAATAAAATAATTTTTTTTTCTTTAATTAGGTGAGATTTTCTCTGGCATATCCTCTGCCATCTCCAACATTTAATTCCTTACCAAAGACCTTCAAAAATGTCTCAGAATAATTTACTTTTGTAAAATTAATTGAGTATGTTGAAAATTGGTGTAGAGGCACAAACCACTCAATTTTAGCAAAACCCAGCTTTGTGGATTTGCACTGAGAATTTTTTTTATCAGCCTGATATACCTTTAACCTTCTTCATGTGTCTTTTATTCTGTATTAACATTTATTGCCACAGAAGTACACATTATTATCCTGTATGTATAGCACTTGAACTGTAAAGAACAAGCTAAACATAGTCAGCCATCAAAACACCAACCTTGTGGGCAGGGTACAGCAGCCATCAGCCGTCAGCCTGACTTGGGTTTCATAGCTATCCAGTGGGCAAACAACTTGTTGAACAGGAGGACATTCAACTGTGCTGCAATCCACACTGAACACTATGGAGGAAGAGGAGAAGGAAATTCTTTTTACTCATGCTTTAGAAGTTTTTTGCTAATTACTTCATCATAAGCAAACAGTTATGCATCAGCCTTTAAATTTAAGTCAGAAAAATTATCTAATGAATGCATGCTCAGTAGGTAACATTACAAAAAGACTTCCATTCTCTTTTAGATTCACTTTCTAAAATCATTGACTTGGGAAACAACTGAGCTAATATTAGTTAATAAAATTATAGATGTTAGACAGGCAACCTTAAACAATCATTGCACCTGTGAATAATATTAGTTACCAGAAAGACACTAGGTTACTGAGAACGTAGTTTCTCCACAGCTTTTGAAACAACAAACAATTATTTTTTTTCCAATTTAGAGAGCAAAATACCTGGGTTATAGGAAATAAAAAAAATACACTATGGATTTATGCCTGCACATATAAACTACATTTTTAAGGACTATTCTATTATGTTGTATTGTTTAGGTATTTATATATGGTGAAAATGAAATGCAAATGACCAAATCTACCTGCATTAACAAGATGAAGAATTCCGCATACCAAGTAAGACTGATGGATGCTTTTTAGAAAGCAACAAATGCTTAGAAATGCAAAGAAATCAGGCTGAATATACATTTAATCCTATGAGCCATACTCAGGAAAGTAGAAACTCATCTTTAATCTTATTTGGTCCTGAATCTCCCATGTTAACAAACAATACCAGCTCAGTTATTATCTATTTGCTATCCCTTATCATAATTACAATAAGAAAGAACAGAATAAAACACCATTCCCTCTATAAAGAAATAAGCTACCTACTGACAGAGTAGGCAGGATGAACAGAATGTTATCAGACTGAAAATTACACAGTACAATATCCCCGATTACTGATTAAACTTCACGTCAGTATTGACACTATTACAAAGGCTTAGTGCAGTGCTACAGCAGCTTGGCAAAGCTACACCACACTCCTTGCAAGAGCTGACAACTTTCAAAGTCCACTTTTCTGTCCTCTAGTCCTACATTTTTCAGGCTTGATCCTCAGAGGTACACAGCAATAATAATTCAATGGGTCACCATGAGACATCAGTCTCAGACTTACTTCTACTTAGCATATTGTCACGGTTTAAAGCTGGGCTGGCTATTAAATGGATGACAGATGCTCTGTCAACCCCCTCGCTCCTCAAAGGCTGGGGGGAAGAGAAAAGGGAAAGAGACTTACGGGTTGGAAAAGTTAAAACAGCTTTAATCTAACTACAATAATAAGGTATAATAATAATAGGAAAAATAATAATGAAATATATACAAAACCAGTATCGAGCTCCCCTGCCCAATGGCGAATACGTCACCCAGACGCTGTGGGGCATGCCCTGGGAAAGTCCCAGACTGTACTCAGCAGCAGCAGGCAGGAGCTGGATTCAGGAATGCAAGGATCGGGATCAAAGGCAGAAGAATTGGACAGAGTCCTCCTTGGACACCGGCCATGGAAGAAGAGAGCGTGACCCTCGTGATCCCTCAGCTTTATACCGAGTATGACGTGTATGGGATGGAACACTCCCTTCGGTCAGGTTTGGGTCACCTGTCTGACCTTCTCCTCCCCACCTCTGGGTCGCAGGTGTGACCACTTCTCTGCTCTTTCATTTCTGGCACATGAGAAAGTTATCAGTGTCAGGCATCAACCTTGGTCTCCACGGGCATAACTATAAGCGAGAGCCTTTCTGCATACCATTCCTACTGATGTTCCAGCACTAACTATAAACACTGAGCCTTATCACTGCTAGAAGCAGCTACTGTCTGGAAAAACATGCAGTTAATTTCAGAGAGTGCAGCTGCTCAGAAGAGACTTAACTAAGAAGTTACTGAAAAGAAAATTGGTTCTGTCCTAGCCCAAACCAGGACACATACCTCACTATGTGTTGAAATGAAAGCACAAGTTCAATGAAACCAGTTTGTAGCTCATTAAGGTTAGGACCAGCACATTTGTCCTGAAGACCATTAACTTTCAAAGCACATGACTATGTGAGTACCCTCTGTATAAGCGATATTCAGAATCTGACTTTTTCCAGTTATTTAGGAAACAGAGCCATCTGCTAAATCAGAGCAACTGGACAAGTTCAAGAAGTTCTCACTGAGAAATGCACAAATTTAATTAAGGTCCGTTTTGTGGAGCAACACAGAAAGTTACTAAATTTAAATGGAAATATTCCAGTTACTAATCTCAACAATGACAGTTATTGAAGTGACTTTTACATCTCTTCATAAACAAAGATACCCATTTGCCTTTAAGACAGGAATACTCAATTTCATAATATTTCACTTTAACAAGCTCTATAGTTTTATGTTCCATTTTATTAACAAACAGCATGGTTGAAACAGCTCTTCTGTAAGAAATACACATCTAGTTCCTCCATTATCACAACAGGCATTGAGAGTCACAAGCTTGTCAGTATTGCCCAATGCGATCAACACAATGTGCAGGATTCTGTTGTGCCAAGTAACTACCAATGTCCAGTTTCCTAAATTTAAACTAGTAACCTTTCTACCTCCCTGGATTCAAGGCCCCCTAAGCTTTCTCCCCAGGTAAGTGGTCTGGGGAAAAAAAAAGCCGAGTTCTACCAACGAGCTCCATATACCAGTAACGACAATGAGCGAAAAACCACAAGGAAACTCCCTTAATCACACCACCAAGTCTCAACTAAACAGTTCCTAAACAGTTCAAATTCTTTCCAGCAGCTATGGTGTGCTAGTACATGGCTCACGAGCGCTGCAAAGCAGCTGAAACAGTCCTTTATTAAAAAAGCACCAACCTAAGAAAAATTACAAACGAATCCCAAATCAAGAGGATTCAAATAGAAAATTCTCATGTATTTAAGTGGCTTTAGTCACACAGTGGTTCCCCTGTTTGATTTGACTTACCCTTTTTTATTTCTTTTATACTGATCTCTTACTAGTACCAGAGAGCCCTTCAATTCTTATACGGATTAGTAGGATTTGGTGAACAAAGGAAACACTGATCTCATCCACTACCCACAGAACTTTGTAATCCACACTCATATCCCACCTCAGCCTTCTCTCCAAACTGGGAGATCTTTATTATTAGATAAACAGCTGGGGTTGGATTGGACCCTCTGGGGGTCATCTGGTCCAGCCCCCTTCCCAAGCCAGGCCACACACATGTGGTTGCCTAGGACTGTGTCTAGATAGCTTTCGAATACCTCCAAGGGTGGAGACTCCACCACATCTCTAGGCAGCCTGTGCCAGTGCTCGGTCACCCTGTGGTGGTGCAGACCCCCCTCCCTCAGCTGCGTTGCTATGTCAGGACCAGCCTGCATTGTACAAGTGCAATGGGCTGGGACAATCTGGCACTCTCATCCTGCCTGCCAATGCAGTGAGTTGAGACATGGGAGTATCTGGTACCTTCCTGTCCTGGGACAAGCATGGTGAGTTAGGATGATCAGGCACTCCCTGACTATACCTGGAACTCTTGTTGCCTGGGAAACATACCCGAAACTCCTGCTGTCTAGATCACAGCTCACCCTAAGTGGTGCCAGGATTACCTCACAAGAATTGTGGCCATAATAAAAAGTATTGACCACAGTCAACCAACTTGCAATCCTATAAATAGTGGTTCCAAGTGAGGCCCTTTGAGCTCTCCAGGATCGCAGCAGGCTGTGACTGTGCATCTCCCCCTGAGTTGGGACGCCTCTCAGGGCAGACGTTCACCATGTTTGAGGTAGTTTTTGCAACATGATTTGGATCGTCTGCTGATAGAAGCTGACAAATGAAAAGGTAATTCACTACAATTCAATTTCACGGGGTTTTCAAAGATCATTTAGTACCAAAATTTACCATAATCTGCAGATAAAGATATCTTAATCAATGGTTAATGTCTATATGTGAGTGTATGAGATTTAATTTAGGAAACTTTGTTGAATCTTCAACTAAGTTGTGTTGATTATAACAACTCTAGTGAAATTATATTGATGATTAAGTATTACTAGAAAATCATACAATCTAATGTTGTGATTTATTGTAATACTGTTAACTAACCTTAAATTGCTGCTACCTCAAAGTTACATAGGACCCATAATCCTATGTTGAAGCATTACCACTGAAATCCCTGTACCATATTCCTAGAGTCACAAACCATCGACCAAGTCCGGGACTAGGAGTGGATCCAGCCGCATCTAGACTACTCTATGAGAAGGAGTTTAGAAAGCAAAGAGATCCATTCTGAACCTCGTGACTCAAGGATATCCCTTATCTTCTTTCCCTAATACCAGTATAATATCACTCCAACCCTATTTGATTTTCCCCAATCTCCGTGTAAATCACCTCCATGACCACCGTGCACATCATTCTAAAACGCTACCCTGACACAATTTTCTTTTGTATGTTCCCTTCACATAGTAAGCAGTAGTGAGCCTTGCCATCAAACTCTGTAAATTAGCATTTTCCTTTTTCCTAATATCTTTGATGGTGATTCTTTAAGCAGCCCTTAAGATGTTAATCACTTTCCTCCGTGACACATCCTCATGGTGAAAAAGTGTTTCCTGATGTTCAGAGGGAATCCAGTTTGTGCCCACTGTCTCTGGCCCTGCCATTGTGCACCACCAAAAAGAGCCTGTCTCCAAGTTTACACCCTCCCTTCAGGTATTTATTATATGCATTGATGAGATCCTCCTGAGCCTTCTCGTCTCCAGGCTGAACAGTCTCAGTTCTCTGACCTGAGAGATGACCAGAAGAGAGATGAAGAAAGATAAGAGATGAAAGATATTTGAAGAAGGAAAAAAAATTACTACTTTTTTCAGAAATAAATGGGTTTCTCAAACTGGAAAAAGTATTGAGCCAGACTTCCAGATAAGCTGAAAATATTGTAAAGTTACAGAACAGTCTATAATCAGATTCTTCATTACTTAAAAAAAAAAAGTCCCCCAGATTCGCTGTACTACTGTCCTAAAAAATAAGACTGCAAACATTTGTCACTGAAATACTAGTTTTGTTTTCACACCTTACTTTGATTCCAATAATTACAAAGTGCACTTCTCATGAGCCAGTTTGTTATAAGCTGGTATTACATATTTTACTATAAGCTAAAAAAATTAAAATCCTGTCTAAAGATAATTATTTGTGTCTATCCTAGAAACTTTAAGCTTTAAATATACAGCTTGACAATTTATATCTTCAAGAACTTGTAAACATGTTGCAATTTCCTATCAGTGAAGACACACCCAATGAACCTTTGCTTACAAGTCTTCAGGAACTTTCTCATGCACTTTCTCATGCACTGAATTTGTACGCAGTAGCATCTGAGAGTTACTCATTTTCCTACGAGAACGTAGCAGAAACCCTACCATGGTTTCAGACCCTGACATAGCTGCAAGTAACCCACAACCTCCTTTGTAGACTACAAAAACGAAGGTCTCTGATGACGAAACTGTTCAGGGTCAAGATCTAAATAGCTACCTATGCATCTAAACGTCCAGGATCAAGGCAGTATTTGCATCTCTGATGCAACACAGTGGCTCAGCACAGGAAAGACTTCATATTTTTCCAGAAGTCACAGCTTTCTGAAGGTCCAGTTCAAGGGTACACAGTCTGCTTCTACAGCAGCTACGACACATCACATAACACCCTTCGCTTTCAGTTCAGATGCATTTCAATTGGTCCCTCATGAATAATGCAACGCAACAAGACTACATCTGATAATGTTAGTTACACTTTCTTGCTCTGGGAGAAGGAGAAAGAAACCATGGAAGTATCTCTCCATGACAATGCATCATCCTTTTTACATTTCTTCACACTTCAGAACATACTAAATGCAACCAGAACAGATGGCATTCCTGGAGTTTCAATGCAGTTGTGTCACTGTCTGAACCACTTCCTTAACTTCCCCATCACAGGTATTTCCCAACATGGACCCCTGCATTTGCTCATTTTTTTCTCCTTCCTCACAATCATTGTCAACTTACAAGCCATTTATGCAGCTCCATTAAAAACATATCTGTAATTCTTCCCCACTCATTTTCTCCACTCCTTTCCCAGTCTCATCTTTTAAGTCCTCTGAATATCAGCTTCTAACAAAGCATCTAATAACACATGTATTATTTCTGTAAGCAACGGTGAATAAAAAAGTTATTGTATAATTCTATTTCTCTCAACTATGTATAAAAACTTGATTTTGCTGGCCCTTGTCCTCAGTGCAAGACTGTAAAAATTCTAGATCTGATTTTCAATGCTGAAGCCGTACCTGGGTGGAACACAAAGCTACTTCCCTGCGCATCATTACACATTACCTCCTAAATCTTCCTGCTGATCTCAGACTTCCCATCAAGCCCCAAAATGCACAGAATTTCCCAAAGAAATAAGCCAAACAGCAACATTCTCCTTACAATTGTATTTAAATCAAGATCTAGTAACAGAAAAAACTCTCCACTTCAGTAAGAGTAATTTTCAGGCCATGCAGGCATGCTACAGAAGGTGAGTGAATGAAAGCTCGTTGAGAAAGACAAATGAGCATTCTTTTCAACAAAGGTTCTCTCTAGCATGTCAGACTTCTCCCAACGCTTTCCCCAAGGATGTAAGAAACTAAGAGACAACACTCCCTGCCTCACCATATACAGCAAGTTATTGATAAAGGTACAACAAACATCTGTTAGGTAACTGCCAAACTAAACTATTTACCTTTCTTTATTCAGAAATGGTAGCTAGAGTTTCTATCACATCATCAAACTAACTTTAAATTAGATTTTAACTCCATCTTTAAATAAACATGATTTTAGAAACATCATTGCTCATACTGTTTTAGCTTCTTAGCAAAAGAGGAACATTACTCCCACAAATCTTGTTTCAGGTTATTTTTATTTTTACTGTTAACACATTATGCAACTTCATTTGAGACTGTTCATTCAAACTATAGTTAAGAAAAAAAAAATCTTATTTTTGAAAATACTTTTTAAGAACTGTAACTCCCAGCTAAATTCACTGGTCATGTACAGCCAGTTACATGCAGCTTGCAGGAACAATGACGAGACCACTTATCTCCAAGCTTAGCAACCTCAGCAAAAACGAAAGGGACACAACATACTTGTTCTCAGTAGGTACTACAACTGTGCTGAGATGCTTGGTGGAGCAACGGGTAAGAACATTTAAGACAAATTAATACAGAGGTTAATAGACAGGTATGACTAAACTACTAAGTGTCTTCACTGTTCATTTTAAGTGAAGGCCCATGCCTTTAATCGCTGTATACCTAAAGTAAAAGGGGTAGAAGGTAGAAGAGGAAGTTTGTCTCAAAATGAAAGATTTTTATTCTAGCATTAAGTGTTAAGGAAATCCTTCCTATTTTCCTTTCAGTAACCCAGTTACCAACCACAGTATCTGAACACATGCAGTTCTCAGCAGAAGGCTCCAAACTCAAATGCCACTGTAAACTGGACAGCAGCGACATCTTATTTAAGGAATAGAAATAAACACAATTTATGTTTTAAATGTGCAAACACTTTATATTGGCATAAGGCAGCACTGCTATCATGGGAAGCAGTTCTCCCAGCTTCTGGAAATCTGTTTCCACCAGACAGCCCTTGATGATGCAAAACCCCTATGCAGGCTGGTTAAGCAGCACAGAGGTGCAGGAAGAGCACTCTGGTAGCAGCACTCACACAACTAAAGTTTTTAGGTCTGTGAAATATGGAAAATAGTTTTCTCTGTTCGACATGTAAACTCTAGAGACATGCTGGCACTATTCAGGAAAACTAGTGGTATCAGCCCCATAAGAAACTCTGCATGAACACTTATCTACCAGGCCTCATACTGTACCTTGTACCATTTTTCTCAGCAACGTGGCATTGAAAAGAGAGGAAACACGAAACAGAGCACTGCTGGTTCAGTTCCTCTCCACCTCTTCTTTCCTACAATTCTTCAGGATACAAACTCAAACTCTGAAGACACAAGGTTTATTACTAGGCTTACCATGGGCTGAATAAATATTCCTGCTATGTAAGGAACATTATCTGACTTCACTTTATGACCACTATTTCAGCAAATCCACATAGATAATTCACATAGCGTTCATACAAACATAAACCCAGTTATACGCTACTACATATACAGTAGTACATGTAGATACCCATGGAGAATAAATGGCGTAAAACAGTGTAGGAGAGGCAGGATGGACAAGATTATCTCCGGAGTCATCTAGTGTTCCAACCTAAATTATTCTATAATTCTATGAGCCTACGGATATATAATCTCAATAAAACAAGATATTCCATTGCCTGTTCTTAAACAAAGAAATGTATTTAAAACCACTGTCTGAGTGGTAAACATGACAGAACAGTTTAGATGGAAAAAAACCAGCCAGGTTCATGCTGACTTGCAAATTTAAAAATAAAATCCCTAAACTTTCTATCAGAAAGGAAACATTAAAAAGGATTTAATTATTTTTTCAGTCTATAGTTTTCTTTGTATATCAAGTACAAACTACGTTGTTTATACAAGTACAGTTTACACCCTTTAAAAAATAAGATTCCTCTGAAAACCGAAAAAAGTTCAGATTTGCACACACTACACTCCTCAGTTTCTGAGTCACTGCCTAAAAACCACACCTTCATCATCTCCCAGGGTAGAGGAGAACTCTCTGCTTTCCTTTAGCCTCTCAATTTCTAAACCCCGTTGCAAAGCCCTACACTTCCCTTAAATTCCCTTAGTCTTCTTCCCCAATCTCTTCAAAGCCTCTGCTCTTCTACCCTCCTAACATGCATCTTCATTTTCCCAGTCCCATGTACCTTTACCTCAACTCCCTACAACAAAAAATACAAACTTCAGAAAACAACATACACAGTTACATAAATCCACTCATGCAATAAATAACCACGTATTCAATTTGAAGATTCTGTAATACCAACAAGCTGAAATCAACCTTCAATAAGTAACCTACAAAGGTAAGTTTGGACTGAGTTATTTGCAAACTCCAAAATGGGAAACAGCAGTTGGGAGAGCATGATCAGAGCTAACATTTATTTTGAGAAATAAAGAAATAATCCAAAGTCAGTAAGATAAAATTCAGTAAAGGCATCCTTGAACTATATATAGGAAGAATTAAAATGTACAAATATAGTGGTTCAGTAGCAGCCATGCTACAGAAAGATCTTGGGATCAGAAGATTTCACAAACTGAATAACTCTTGCAAAAGAGTCAGCTCTTGTTCAGAATTTTGCATGGAAGACAGAAGTAATTATTCTACAGTAATTAGTGCTGATGAAGACTTACACAAAATAGTAGTCTGCTTTTGGACAGCACATTTTAAAGACGTGGATAAACTTAAGAAAACTTATGGAGGGGCCATATAACAAGGAAGGAATCCAAGGAAACTATACCATAAAAAATTTCAGCTAATTCTAGATGAAAGATGACAAGATTGACAAAGTGTTCCAGAGCAAAAGTTTTTATAAAGACTTGTTCACCAACTACTCAGGATAGAGAACCAAAAAGTTTGCTTAAACTTCCACATGGGCAGATTTGCATTAGATATTAGGAAAAACACAATGAGAAAGACTAGAAGATACCATGACTGTACAAACTTGTTCTGTGGAGGATTGTAGAAAATGTTAAACAAGCATAGGAAAAGCACAGCCTAAGCATACTTGAACCTGTTTGCATATAAGATTTTGGATTATACAATTTTATATGCCTGTTTTCATCCCTCTATTTTTATTATTCATCTTTACCAAAGCCTGGATCAAAAAGAAGAATAAATTATATCTTCCACTTCACTAAGAATAACAAATCACAAGAAAGGGTGATTCATGTTCTCATGAAACAGAAAATGGGTAAATACTGAAAATATTGTAGTCTTTCACTATGTTCCTCCACAATTCTTTTGCTCTCCAGTTTTTAAGAGTCATCACTTTGTAATCTAGAGAAATCTTAAAACAGAAACCTTAATTCCCTGTCCATGCACAATATATTCCTACTATGAAAAACCTTTGTATAATCTAATCAGTACATAAAGTATGTCGCTTTCACTAGTAGCATCCACAGAAATACAATATTCTTACTAGGCTACTTTTCCCTTGTTGCTCAGTTTAAATTAATGTCTGAAGAAAAAAGAGTAAAATTTATTATAACATTTATTTTTGTTAATAGGTATTGCCCACATACAATCATTTTAATTTTGAAGAACAGAAGACTTTAGAGGCTATACAGGCTTTATTAGATGCAATTATAAAGGTTATTGTGCTTGTCAGTTAGAAAAAATTGAAAAATGGGAAAAAAATCATGCCCGCTTTTACCTGGTTTACATTCATAGAGATCACAGCATTCCCCTGGCTTTCCTGATGCCTTCGAAACCAATATATTCAAATAGCCAGGTTGGCAAACCTTCCTCAAGCAGCCTGCAGGATTACACACACAACGGCTCGGGAGTGGACAGCATTCACCAGGAGGAGCATAGCCTTCAATTAAGATGGAATCTTCCGGACAGCGAGGAGAAAACTGGACTTCACAGCGGGCCTTGGAGCAATCAGGTTTCTCTTCTGAAAGGGAGAGAAAAATCAGCATGCCATGAATGTCAGTAAAACACTGTACTGAAGCTGTAAAGATAAGCTCAGATAAAGCTCCCTTTCTTCTCCCTCCCCCTAGAAAGATAAATAAAAAGAAAAGGAAACTGCTGCTGCTGAACTGATGAGCAAAAGTTACAGAATATGCTTTAAAAAAATCTTGGTAGTTGCAAGATGGCAGGTGCATTATGAAATATTTTACAAAAATTCAAACTTGCGCAGTGTGTGTGACTGCCGAACCCACACTGCCTCAAAAAACAGCTGTGAAGCTACACATTTGGCCACGACATTAAGAAACAACTTGTCATATCATGCGCAGCCCTGATGTTCACACCTACACCTTCAGTTTCCTACGACTTTCTACTATGAGCAACAGATTTTAATTGATGGGTTTATTAACCTTGAATGACCTGAACTGAGATTTCACATATTCAAAAAGCCTGTTAAAAGTTCAACAGCTAACATATTTAGAGAGTCCATACATTAGCAGAAGATTTTTCCTGTACACACTCCCAATGCTCACTTTAAGTGTGTTGTTACTACGTGCTTCAGTGGCTGGAATAGTAAAAGAGAAGAGGTTTGACTACCACTGGCTGCAGGCACTAGAGGTTTGAGGCACTGGCTGCAGGCACACAGCAATAAGAAAAGGAATGTTGAGGAGCAAAGTCAACAAGCTGGTGGGAATGATGACAAGCTGCACAAACCCTGACATAAAACAAAAAGAACGAAGACACAGAAGGTTACTGGACAACTAGGTAACACTCTTCCAAAGCCTGGAAAAAGAAGTCAAGATTCTCCATTCTCAAAAAAATGAATCTTAATTCTGGCAAAAATGTTGTGTTATGCCGTCCAATGACCAAGCTACGCTTGGAAAAATCAGACCACTCCCGTGACTGATTTACACTGTAATGCAAACAGTGAGAAACTTGCTCATATCCAAGAGGGTCTCACTTTGCTCAATATACCTGAGAGCTGTTAAAAAACAGGTGGATTCAAGACACTCAGAGCAGTATCTTTAGGTCAACAGCACATGGTGACTTAAGTGTTTGGAGGCAATGCAGGAGCCTTCCCAGTCTTGACCAGAAAAAAAACCCTCACAACAACAGAAAAATCAAGACCTGAATTTATAAACTGTCCGTACCTCTCCTTGGTTACATGCAAGTTTGTAAACTAGATGGTTCTACTACAAATGTCACTATTACCACCACAAAATTAATCAATTACTTTGCTTGTCATTAAAGTTAGATGCAGAATAGTAGAAACAAGTAAACACAACACTAACTTTATTAATCTGATGCTTAAGCTACGGCCATTTTAAAAATGTATCTCTAGTGATAATTCCAACGACTGAATAAGTTGCATCAAATATGAACATTTCTAATAAAAAGCCAAGTATATCTTCTCCAAGACTTTAGTAACTCACTGTTTTTGGAGTTACTGAAGTTAGTGGATATTGTGTTAGGGTTTTTTAAACTAAAAGCAACAGAGCAAATGTGTAATTCTGCCTCGAAACATACAACTGAATGTCAATAATAGCAATTTTTTTTTTCCAGAGGGTCATTTTTATACTTTGTTTTTGTACATATTCTTTTGAATTCTAGGTCATATTGAAGAATCAAAGCATTTTTGCTTGTCTACATGGTTGATTTGCTAACTGTGCTTTAGTTTCATTTCAGCTTAGAGGGATACAATGCCTAGACACATAAGCACTAAGAAAAATATTAATCTAGGTCTTAGCATTAGTAATTGCAAACAGAAATAATGAATATAAACATTTGTGTCCATTTTAGTTGGCAAATGTAGCAAAACAATCAAAAAATAATTGAATGTATTTCTTTCATGTACAAGTACTTCACATTTTCTCTTACAAGCAGCAAAGATTACTAACTTAAACGTGATACTAGATAGTGTCATAAATCTTTCCTTACAGTTAAGACCCCCACTATTTTCATCTGTCTTTAAAATAGCCTAGTCTTGATATGTACTTTGCCTAGAATTTTAAATAACATTTGTAAGACCAATTTTTTTTAAACCTACTCTTATGTTCAGGTTCTTACCTGCTTTATTAAACACATTGTTCAGACTGAACATTACTGGTTACAGACGTTCACTGCAGAAAGTTGTATAAATAATAGAAAACACACTAGTTTCAGTATTTTATGGATATTCTTTAGTTTATGGCTGTAATAAAAGGCTCGATATTTTTGCTTTTAAAAATCTTTTCATTTTCCACCGCATGTTGTTCAATCACGCACAGAGAAGTGATAGAACCGTAGTGTAGTAGCAGCCCTTGAAGTTCATGCTCATGACAGACCCTTAAATTCACACTGTTCATTACGTGATCTGCCCTAGCATTATGCATCAGAGGCTTTCTGATTTTTGTGACTAACAGATAATCCCATCCTCATGCAGTCCCTCTTGTGAAAAGGCTTTGTATTATACATATTTTTAAAAGTTTACCTACTATTTTTACTTGACTGCATTTACACACATACATATATCTACATCACAATAAGTGTTTCCTTAAGCACTGTTTGTATTTGACCAATTCAAGTCAACTTTCAGAAATGCAAGGTTTGTCAGAAATGCACGTCCAACTGTTGAGATTCAGACTATTTAGGACTCTAGACATATTTATTTTGAAGACCAATGCAAAGCCTACTGTTTGATTTAATAAGATCATCTAGCAATAGAGAATCGTGACAAGTATTTTTGTCGAAATGTTCACTTAGGGTTTCATAGTTATGATCTTTGATAGTCTTTTCCACATTAGAGTATTGTGCTCAATGTAATTAACTGTAACAGAATACAATAGGACCCTACTATTAGATAAAACTGGCATCACTTTCAGAGGAAATGGTTTAAACACAAACAACCACCACCTTGCAAAGACATTTGTGTTTTAATATCAGGTTGCATAACACCAGCAGATATTTAGAAATCAAGCTTTAGTTTTTCTTTTTAATCCAGTGTTGCTGTTACATCGCTGTTACTTTTGTACTTCACAGTCCTGAAAAATAAACAAACAACCCCCCCCCACACACTACTACTTGTGTACTGTGCTTCCAAATTATACTCTCAAACTCCATACATGGTAAAACACTCTTTCCAGCATACACATGCAACCGAGCAACAGGAAAGTTAAAATATACTAACCCAAGCTGGATCAGCCAGCAGACAATTGTCCTTCAGCTTCCCTAACTCCAGCCCACAGCAGAGTCAAGGGCAAGTAAAGAAATTCTGCAGACTACGTGATGATTTGGTTCTTGATTTAGATGTGGGTTTGATTTTGTAGAAAGGAGCAAGTAGCTAAGAAGATACATGATTGACAGTATTTTAACTGTTTTCTTTTAGAGCCCCTACATGATACTTCTTAAAATAATCTTTATCTAAAACATGAAAATTCAGCAGTTCCCAGTGTAGCAGTACTCTCAGTTAAACAGTATTTCAGTAAAAACTTTAATCAGCTAGCATCACAGTAGCCTGTGTCCTGAGCCCAGCACCTGCTGCAATGTAAGAAGGTGGGAGTTCTGTTTCACTGCAGTTTAGTATAAGCTGATGAGAGCTCCTCTTTTTGATACCAAGCTTGAATAAAAGACATTAAGCAACCATTAAGAAAAGTTTCAAGGTTTTTCTTCTCGTTATTGCAGCAAATGGCAAGCATACCCATTTCCTCTGCTTACAGGGATAACGGTTTGTATACGAGATGTATTTCTACAATTCATTGTACTAAACCTGTTTACCTTTTCATTACTTGATCGAAGAAGGCATCAAAATTGAATTTGTTCTCAAAACAAATTACAAACATTAATACAGCCATAGATGTCACTGCTTTAGCAAGATTCTGCATTTAATTCCATTACATACAGCTATTTAAGATTTCATCAAACAAGAGGAATCGTTTAATAGCTCTTTCTTCCTTTATTAACAAACCCTTGCAAAAGGAACACATAAGAAAACATGCCAGAGCAGGATAATTAAAAATACAACAGACTACCTCAGAAGACAGAAAGGTAGGGCAACAGCAAGCTGCATTCCACAGAAAACAACTGAAATCCCTAACCAGTGATATTTTTGCTACTTTATCCCTTTTGTACAGCAAACAGGCACTATTTCAAAGCAGCTTCTCAACAGACCAAGGTAGATCCACAACAATAAACTACTGCTTCTCTCTCAAATGCACACATGCAGTATGAAGCACTGCCACCTGTCTCCCAGGTGTTGTTTTAAGCTACTGTCTATTACACAAATTAGGCTCTTCCTAACCAACACCTTCAAAGTCAAACAAGATATCAGGACTTAAACTCCATTTTATTATCTTAATTATAATAAATACAATACAAACCATTACTACGTGTGCCTAGAAATGGGAGAACTTCTTTTTTTTCAAAGCAACATATCGAACCTAAAAAATGAGACTTTCGAGGAAAGGGAGAACTATATCTGTGACTTACTATTAAACAAATTAGCACAGCAAATACGTTAAGATACTTATTCATGAATAAAGAAGCATCTCAACACACAGATTACATGGTAAGGAGATATGCACATGTCACTTTATCATAATCCATAATGCAGACTCCTTCAGAAGAACAATTTCATATAACCCTAACTATGTGTAGAAAGACAGTAAAAGTGTTTGTTAAAGCAGATTTCTGGTTTTGTAATTAAGAGTTTGTACTCAGGACACTTATCACATAATTAAACCATGTTTTTATAAACATTGTTCTACCTCTACCCTTGAAGCAGTTGATAGGTCTCATTTAATATGTTGACCATTTTAGCAAGGCAAGAAATCGCTTATACAACTCACCAATCAATTTAATGAAGCGAGGAGTTGTATACACTTTCCCTGTTTGTTTTTCACAGAATCTGACAGTTAATGGAGAAAGCATATACAACTTATCATATTTCAGTCTCCCCTTTAAAAGAAAAAGAAACCATTAACAATAAGAAAAATTACTTGTCAAGGATGCATCCATCAAACTTCTCGTAAATGAAGTCTGAACAGATAACCTACAACCCACTAAGAAAAACTTACTTCGGTAAAAAAGTTGCCTTTATGTTCAAAAAAGCAGTGTTTCAAATGACTACACAAAGAACAGAAACTATCAGTTGGGTTGCTGATGAAGTTTCTCTGCGGGATACGTTCTCTTTATAGCCTTTCATCAAACACCACTGAAGTGGGAAGCGTTCTGGTATCTCTGACATCTCACCAGCCTGAGCCAACAAAGAATCTCTATAGAGATAAAGGAAGAGTCTGGATCAATCAAGCTTTTACAAACTAACTATTCTGAGCCAGTCAATCTTCTCAATAAATTCAGAAATATATCTGGAAAGATAACATTTTTAATAAATTCAACACAATCCAAACAGGAAAACTGTCATTTTGATGAATTCAAAATAAAACTCCTATCCTTGTAAACAAACTTCCTATCTAATCTAAAAGGCAGCCTTACAGACCATTTAATATAAAATTATTCAGTTTACCAGTGACAGTGCTATTTCTATGTATAAAATTACTACATGTACCAGATTTGCATTTCAAGACAAACTTTACTTTCTGTAGGTCTGATGGTTAGCCTTACTAGTTGTTATTTTCCAATCGGTCTGCAGAAAGAACCTGCCTTTACTAGGCACATGACAGAGGACACCCTACAATTACCAAGAACAACTGAACCACAGTTCAGTTGTAACTGAACACACTTACAGTGTGTAACTGTAGCAAGTTACAATGTGCTGTGTGCTTGACTATTAAAACTTTACAAAATCAAGATGTCTCAAAAACATTTCTCATTTTCATCTGATTTTCATCTCAGAAACACACAGGAAAGTTGTAGCATCTCAGAAGTCATAATAACGTTCAAACTGACCTTTCCCTGCAATGACAGTATATTTGTTATTAAGTGCACAAGGAGGAGAGCAATCTTGAAGTGACGGAATAAAAAGAAATCAAGATGTGGATTGTGGGGTTTTTTTTCTTTGCCATTAACATTAGAAATAATCTGTCATAAAGCAACGGCCATAGAGTGAGAACTTTCAAAGTGTCTCCATATAAAAAGCTACTACGTATTTTAAAAATTATGCTTCCCATGACCTTACAAAGTTATATGGGGAAGTGGAGGTACAATGGCAAAGTACTAAAGTCTCTATGTTATAACCAATGCTTCCTCTGAGAGAAGGTAACTTCTTTACCTTCCTGAAAGATTTATACAATACTCACTCAAACTGGTCACTAGTTAGAGATGTTTTTATTAAGGTGATCACTGAATATAGAAAGCCTAGATCTCAGTGGTTTTTCGTTTGTTTTGTTAAAGTAGAGCAACTGTAACAAAACCCACCCCAACATACACCCCCACCCGCCCCTGCACCTTGGCTAGTGCCAAAGTAGTACAGAAATTAAAATGGCTCCTAAAGAAGAATTAAAAACGTTGCTTTCACCTCTGCATCAAATTCTTTTCCTTCATTATGTTTGCATGCTCTGCTTTGACACGCAGAGAGCGTATATGCCAAGTTTAGTTAACGAGAAAAGCAGAACAGTTAGAGCACTGGTTAGCACAGCAAAAGCATCTTAAGGTATAACCTAGTGTGGGAGAATTGGAAAAGGAAAGCCCTGATGTGGGTGGGACAGTCTTCTCATTCTTCAGGTGAAACAAAACAGATGCGTGCTTTTCTGCCAACCTTTTCAGGGAGGGTTTTTTATCATTTTGTCAAAACTTTGTGTGACCAGAGATGCCTTTACTCAGTCACCATAGAAACGAGGACAGAATGTTTTCATCCAAGGAGAAGGCTGAAGAGAACTATCAGAGACTCGGGTCCAAACACTTCTGCTGATTTACTTAAACTGTTCTACAGCTGCTTCTTTAAAAACAAGTTTTTAATACTTACACGTATGGATATACATATGTATATACACAGACAGAGAGATAACAACATCTATTTTTTTGGTTAGGTCCCTAAGAAGAATATAGAAGTATTTTTAAATAACTAGCTTCATATTCAATTTTTCAGAATAGTTCAAAATAGAATATACTTTATAAAGATGAACATTTTGTATTACTAAGCAAAGTGATGCACAAAGGCCAGCACACATGCTTTGAAGACATACGTTGTTCAGCTTCCCATTCTTGTTTCATTGTAAACAATTTTTGTGAAATCTAGGCTAAAATACAGCCACTTTCACTGTACAGAGTTACAGCCATCACTGAACACATTCCAAACAATAGGCGCACTGTACCGTTATACAGTGGCAGGAAGGAAATATTAAAAGGATTAGGGGTAAACAAGAAAAATGATTACCTAGCTGAAGCAGTCAGACAGACAGGGATCGATATCGGAATGCAAAATATCCAAAAGGATTTTCAAGGTTCAAAAGGACAGTTATAGTAGATTAAAAAATGAGATTACCTTACACATACAATATGCACAGTACTGTATATGGATGAACTGCTACAAATAAAAAAAGGAGCTAGAGCCTGACCTTTTACCTAAAACTGAACTTTATTTAAAATCCATCCTGTTTTTTAAACAGCTTCTGCTTCACTTTCCAGCATTCTGACACGCTGAATTTTACGTACTGCACAGTGGGAGCAATCTCTCTCACCCATATTATAGCCCAATCTTCTTGTAATATAACAGCAACAGCCTGCAACTAAACTGAGTTAAGAGAGTCACACGTAAGATGACAGTCATAGACACAAGTTTAACTAAATATGCACTTGTCGATATGCATCTTTGCAACATGGCACAAACTACGGATTTGTCAAAGGTTTTTTGTTTCAAGGACCAAATAACCAGGAACAAGGGTTATACCGCTCAATACAGCTAGAGCCAAGAAAGATAATAATCCCATTTGGACAGCAAAGCTATCAGGACATTATAATTCCCCTTCATGAACTTCTTTCTTTTCCTGTACTGAAAATATTACAAAGAAATGTGGCAATTCAAAACCACACACCAGAATTGCAACCAAACCTTAAACAAAGTTGTTATCTACCAAAGAAAGGGTTTTAACAGAATCAGTGAGGATTTATGGGGTATTAGACACCCTGCATCTAAATGCAAATGCAAGTTCCATGAAACTAATGTTGTTTGTGGCAGTAGTTGTGTTTGAGTTCAGAAATCCCAACTCAAAGCATTTCTCCATTAGGATTAGAAATGATCCCTGTCTGGAAAACTCAAAGGTAGTTTTCCTTTTCCTCCGTTTCATTTAAAACCTGCTTTCAATGGATATGTATTAGCATTTTTTAATATAAATTAACAGCTTGATACCAACAGGTTAATCCAAACCTGTAATAGAAAACACTAGTTTTGACAGAACTGTCCATGCAGAGAAGTACACAAGCCCAGCCCGCTGCACAGCAGACAGGTGGAGGTGTGCCATCCCAGAAACAAGATCCATTTCCACTGGTAACTGCATTGTTTTCAATAGCAATAAAGCACCTTTAAACTTCAGTATTGAAAATCCTTCAGAAGTTAGATGGAGAGAAGAGCAAATAGCTACCTGCAGTCAGATTTGCAGCTAGGCTGCCTCCATTGGGAAGGGGTGGCAGGGGAAAAATGTCTTTTCAATACTGTCATGCCTGGAATAACATCGTGATTTCTGTAAGACAGCCTATTATTCTGGATGAATGACACTACTCCTTCTATTGGTCAATCTTATATTGGCAAATCAACTGAAATCTCCAAAGAAAGAAAGAGTATGTAAACAGTAACGAAGTGGTCTTAACTCCAGAGCCGAGACTTTAAAGAATGCCAAAACATTTTGGAACTAAACCAAAAATGAAGACACTAAATTCAAAACCTGTATAAACTAAATACACTTCAAGGACTTACAAAAATGTACACCAGTAGTAAATTACCTAAAGCAGAAAGTATTTTTTACTGCAATGATATAAGCAACTGCAATGCTGAATATGTACCAAAATTATGATAAAACACAAATATTTGGAACAATTCTGCTTAATATAGCTTAAGAAAAATACAAGCTAGCTGACACCTGGAGAAATAATCACAAGTATTCACCGAAAGAGAAGTACTGCAATGCACACCTTGATGTGACAGGGAGAAAGGGATTTGAATTTGAGCATGTAACTTGCACCCTACAAAGGACAAACACCGCTGGAGGCAGCTCTGGACGTAAAGACTGCTGAACGACACGCTATACCACACAATCACATCCAAAGTTGTAGTCTCAAATCACTGTTTCCTTCCTAATCGAAGTCTGAAAACACAACAAGGACTCAGAAGACACTTGCATTTGCAAGAAATGCAAACTACAACCAAAATAAATACATGATTTTACAAAGGAATGAGAATTTACATATGTAAGAAGTCAGCAACCAAGATAAAACTTGGAACATCAAGAAGTGCAATTAGTTTTCTAGAACTAGATTAAAAAAAGCAACTGAGTAGTAAAAATTAACTTAGAAGTGACGGGTTTGATATTCAAAGCAACACAATGTTTTATTATTAGTGAAACTGAATCAACTCCTGTCTGTCCTTCAGTGTTTTGTTTGGTTAATACAAATAAATTTAAGATATATGCTTTCTTCAAGTTCTCTGATCTCTCCTAACAACAAAAAACCCAACCCAAACCCACACACAATAAAATGAGGACTTAAATACCTTAATATACTTCTGGAAAGTGGACTCCATTATGCAAACTAGTTTTCCTAGCTATTATGTTCAAGGACCTCTGTATGTTTGTTAGCAGCTTAACCACATATTTCTTAAATTCTTTCACAAAAACACTCAAAATGCACAACATCACAAAAATCACCCCTGTTCAACATTTCATTTTTCTCTTTACTAACCTATGATACTGCTGTTATCAGAAAGTATGGAGAGAGGCATAGTTTCCTTCTGTTAGGCAAACAGAAGCTGACTACTTCCAATGGTGAAGGCCAATGCCCAAGTGTTTCGAGACATTTTCATTCTCCAACTGCTATAAAAAAAATAATCATTGAATTATAGAATCATTTTGGTTGGAAAAGATCAAGCCCAACCGTTAACCTAGCACTGCCAAGTCCAGCACTAAACCATGTCCCCACACCTACACATCTTTTAAATAACTCCAGGGATGGTGACTCAACCACTTCCCTAGGCAGCCTGTTCCAGTGCTTGATAACCCTCGCAGTGAAGGAAGTTCTCCTAATATCCAATAATATCTCCTAATATCCAAACCTCCCCGGTGCAACCTGAGCCCATTTCCTCTTGTCTTATCGCTTCCTACCTGAGAGGAGAGACGGACACTCACCTTGCTGCAACTTCCTTTCAGGTAGTTGTAGACAGCGATAAGGTCTCCCCTCAATCTCCCTTTTCTCCAGGATAAACAACCCCAGTTCCCTCAGCCACTCCTCATAATGTTCGTGGCTCCAGACTCTTCAACAGCTTCTTTGGACGCGCTCTCGCATCTCTGTGTCTTTCTTGCAGTGAGGGGCCCAAAACTGAACACAGTGTTTGAGGTGCGGCCGCGCCAGTGCAGAGTACAGTGGGATGATTCCTCCCCTAGTCCTGCTGGCCACACTGTTTCTCATACAAGCCACGGTGCTGTTGGCTGCCTTGGCCACCTAGGCACACTGCTGGCTAATATTCAGCCAGCTGTCAAGCAACACCCCCAGATCCTTTTCCTCCAGGCAGCTTTCCAGCCACTCTTCCCCAAGCCTGTAGCATTGCACAGGGTTGTTGTGACCCAAGTGCAGGACTCAGCACGCAGCCTTGTTGAACCTCATCCACTTGGCCTTGGCCCATTGATCCAGCCTGCCCAGACCCCTCTGCAGAGCCTTCCTACTCTCGAGCGGATCAATGCTCCCACCCAACTTGGTGTCATTGCAAATTTACTGCGTGCACTTGATCCTGTTGTCCAGATCTCCAATAGAGACATTAAACAGAACTGGCCCCAATACTGAGCCCTGGGGAACCCCACTTGCAACTGGCAAAACTATGAAACGAACTAGGATTCATCTCTCGACTTCTCTGGGTTGGCTTCTTCCTAAGTTCTTCTAAACAGACTCTCTAAATTTAGAATTTAAATGCATTTCTATTATGTAAGATTTTACATGTTACCAGAGATCTTGCTGAATTCTTTTTAATTCTTTTTAAAGATGAATATTTCTGTTAAATTTGCCTCCCTAGAATGAATTTTAATACCAACTACTGTAACTATTGCCTTGCAGTTCATCAGTTACCAAACTTGCATCAACTTACTGAACAAAATTTCTATGCATTACTTAGGAAAAGAGAGCTCTAGCTATAATAAAAAGAAATGACAGCAAAGCAAAAGTGGTCATTATCATTTTGGGTGAAGTCTATACTGACACAGTGAATTCTTATGTAAAAATTCTTGGTGCCTTGCAGTGAAGAGATTCTACAACATTTTTACTGTATTTCCAATTACAAGAAAAATTGTCAACATTAAAGAATTTACTAAACGGCTCAGTCTTGTAGAAAAAGTAGATATGGGTTTTTACTAGATTTGTTTTTGCAGAGAAATGACACTTTAAAAAAGCCTAGGTAAGAGCATTTCACTGAATACAGGGATGGTGGATATTCCACATAAAACATTATCTTTTTTCCAAAGACAAAATCTTATAATAAACTGCCACTTCTGACAGTTAAAATGCAAGAAGCACAAATAAGCAGTGTATCAGAAGGCTTGGTTGTAAAAAAAGTTAAAGCACTCTATTCTTTCATTCTTATACTGGAGGTAATTTCTCATATTCCATGTAAAAACGTGTAATATTTGAAATATAATATTCTATGGAGATAGGCTTTCTTGAATCCATAGAACATGTGCACTAGGAAAAATAAAAACTAAATAAAGCACTTAAACATCACACAATTTATTTTATTGAATTCCAAGTTCCTGTTTGCAATAACTGATACAAGTGCTGTTACAAGGTTTCTGCTTTTTTCCTAACTATCAATCACGCAAATGCAAAAAGAAACAAAACCAGTTTGTTGGGAAAAACAACATCAAAAGAGAAAAAGAAGCATATGCAATTTTCATTTTAGTCTAAGATCTAAGCTTGAGAAGACAGCTGTCCAACTGCACAAAAGTTTGAGAACTGACTAGAAAAGTAGAGAGACAACTGAAAATTTCAGAATCACCTTTCTCTTCCTGCTTCCAAACTATAGCAGTATCCAAACCAGAAATATCTACACAGTTAGGAAAAAAAAAAGTAGCATAAGTCACACGCACACAGGTGTTCATAGCCATCCCTGAAATGGACTAAAGACCACAAGGAACCGCAGTATGGAAAGGGCAAAGAAGTTGGTCCATTCTGCAACACTGCCATAGAAAACCCATTGTAACAAGCCAGATAACTTTTCAACACAAACTGAGAAGCATGCAATACCCACAGTCTTTATTCCTCACATAGTCACTAAACCAGGTGCTGCACATGGCTATTCAGGTACATAAGTAAAATAATCCAAATAAGTGACAGCAATTAAACACAGCTTCACATCAATCATACATTAAATGATACTAGATATCACCACCCTGTTGCAGCATCCCTTACTCTGCCTCAAACCAGCAACAACCCACAGAGGGATTTAAATGCCAAAACCACAAAAAAGCAGAAAGTCAGAGCTTACACAGCATTGAGCTTCTGTTAACACTACTACAAGGATATTGCTGACTGCAGCAGTCATTAAACTTGGACCCATCTCTTTCAAGCTGGATGAAGGCCAACACCTTTTATCACGAACAAAAGACAGCAAGTCTGGAAAAAGATCAAAAATTCTGTGTCAAATATATAAAAATAATCTCTCAATTTCAGAATACTGTTGGCTGCAACATTCTTTAATTAGATTCAGTTCTGATCTCACTTGAAGCACAAAGTTGAGTATTAACTAACTAGAAAGCTCTTTTCCAACAGCAGCTTAAAGGGGAATGATCTAGATGACTGCAAGTATGGTAATCAGTTTTTACCAAGTGTATTCTTTCATTTTTCTTTTTAGCAGCACTATCAAACTAGAAGAGTATCACAAATTACCCTGGCTCAGAAATTTATTTTGATTCTTTACCCTCTGTTTTTCTTATTCTTTCTTCTTCATTGCCCTTTCCTCTTATCTACTTATTGTTTACACCTTCTTTAACGCAAATCCCAAAACTATCTACTTCACACCTTTTCTAACTTTTTGTCTTTCTCACTACACATCTCCATTAGTATACTATACAGCAACATACTTTCTTTGTGTAGCAGTCTACCTTAATACAAAATAGGATTTTCTCTTAAACACCAAAGAAAAGTATATGGTGGTATTTTGCATATCAACATCCATGACACAACTAGAAAAGGAAAAAATTAACAACTTCAACTGCGGAAGTATTTAATTAGCATAATTTCTAAGGGCAGTTTGACTAAGCCTTGAATGTAGCATCAATTCATGATCACTAAACCACAGGTTACATACCTCTGTGAAACATTATGCATACTGACAGAAGTTACTGCAGATTCTTGGCATGTACGGTTGCACTTACAAATGAAGTGAAGCAAATTAGAATTATTTCTAGTAAGATTTCCATGATGGCACTGCTTGCATAGGTCTCGGATTCAGTCACACCCACACATTAATCCTACATATAAGTTTGCAGCAAAGATGTTATTTTACAGAATATAAGGTTCAGACCAAATGCATACCAGTTTACTAGTAAACCAGTCAAGTACATGAGATGGCATTTAATCCACAAAAGTGATGTTAGCATCTCCAAAACAGGAGAGAGCCACCAATGATGTACTTGAAGAGCTGACAGGCTCCTCACAGAACAGGACAAACTCTACAAGTAGGCAGATGAAAGGCACAGTTTTGAATGATAATCTCCCAGAACCCCGAGGAAGGTTCTGTACACTCTCACGTTACAATGATAGTGATCCTACGTGATTAAACGCACTCTGGGAGGCAACACAAGCAGGAAGACCAGAATTTTAATTGATAGCTCTTGTGAACAAAATTATTCTCACACTTGAAACAGACTAACAAAAATGGCAAGAAAAAAAATATTTGAGGTTACCAGCAAATACTAGGAAATTATGTCTCAAAAGATGCAACGATCCTTACAACCAAGACACGGCACTGATCATATGAACTCACGCAATACATTTAAGAAATCCAAAGGTTGAGAACATATTCCTTTCTACAGGCCAAACCGAGAACTCTTACTGCAGAAGTTCAGCAAAGCCTGAGGAGTCCTAACAAGGAAAGCTTGCTGACATCCAGCAAGGTAATACTTGAAAGCAAAAGCTACCAAATAGCTTTACCAAGTACCATAAATGCTGATGCTTACGCATCCCGGAGTGACATTACTTCAAACACTGTGTTTTCATTGTTTTTCCCCATTTGGCTGGAAAGAGACACCAGAGAGAATAAAATCTAGTATCGCCACATGATGAGGTATCTCACATGTCACTTGAGATCCCCCCCCACAGTACACCTTAGTAAATGGCAGTCCTCACAGTCTTTCTATTAAACCAGCAGCAACATAAGTAAATGAGAAAGCATGAAAAGTGTTTCTCTATACTCAAAACCAGATCTTTAGTTAAAGCAGTTGTAGGTGTAAATTGCTAATGAAGGCGGTATTAATAAGGTGAGTTTTAAAGGACACCTTTCTGCAGCATAACTCAAAATGCACACTTTTTTTTCATCAAAAAGACTAAGTTGCATAACATACCACCTAGTACTACTGCTGACAATCAAAGACTTCTCTAATCTTTCTTCCAATCAATGCAATTCATGCATTTTCTCAACACAGAATAAATACTTGCTTTCATGCAAATCTAGATCAAGACTTATAAAGATTTATCAGAAATCTCTGCAATATAAGCATGCAGGAAAGACAAGATTAAGTAATACTGATATGTTGATAATGGTAAAATAGGATGCAAATATGTCAACTCTGTCATCTGCGAAGCATGCCTTCAGAATCTCATCAACATAAAAAGAAAGAATTGAAATATTGCATAAAAAAAATCAAGAAAATATACATTTCTTACCACATGCATACACTCCTCATGCACTGTGTCCCATTAATGTCTTAGGTGAATGCTTAAAAGGAAGCAAAGCTAGTAAGTTCAATAAAACTTTCACACCCTTAACTTACAGTACTGATTCTAACCTTATGCTTAACCCACCTAATGTCCTGTGAAGGAGGTTTTTAAATTAATATTTAACATGCTGAGCTTCTCCCATTTCACATAATTTTCTTGAATCATGTTGTAGATCTCAAGATACTTTGAAATAGCATTTAAGCACCAACTATTTCTGAAAAAAGTAAAAAAATTAAATAGTCAATGTCACATTCTAGCCACAATTTCTATTATGCTGAAAAAAGTAACACTTAGATCACACATAAAAATGGACAGTGTGACAAGCTTAAATAAACTGTGAATGCACAGTTTAAGAAATATGGAAAAAAAATCTCTTCGGAAATACATTATTTGTCCAGGAAGATTTAAGAACAAATGTGCCTTTAGCATAAATTGCCTTAGAGGCTTGACTTTGTAATCAAGGACTTCAAAGTACTTGTGTGAACTTATACTGTCTCGTGTCCTGCACATTACCATGTAGTAACCAAGAGGTACTGACTGAAAAAAGAAAAAAGAAAACCCATCAAAAAACCCCCAAACAACTCCCCCCCCAAACTTCAAACAATTAAAAAAGGATCACAAGAAGAAAACAAAACAAAAACATACCAAAAGAACACAGATGCTTATAAAACTAGGTAATCAAACCAAGAGACAGTCAATGGACAGAAAGGATGCTTCAACACACTGAAAATTCAAAAGACCCATCACAAAATTTTATCACCGCATTCAACTGAACTGAGTTTCTATTCCTAGTTTCAGTAATTCAGACAAGGTATTTTGCTCCTGTTTCACTTCCCAATCTACCACTCATTTTATACACACAACTGATTCATAAGTGCAAGTGAACTTGTTCTGCAAGTGGTATCATGTTTTGTACAACACAACTCTTTTTTCAGTCAAGATCCCTAGGTGCTACGAAAAGGAAAAAAAAACCCCAACCAAAACCCACCCAACTGCTTGTTGTGTCTGAAAACACTACACAACTGCTAGAAAATCTGAATACTCAGGAAAAAAATGCACAAGATCTTATTCAATTGGAAAATTGCATCATAGTATACTTCCTTGACTAGAATCGGCTGAAGAGAAGTTAACACCACCAGTTATGTGTTGTATCA
>VZSC01011107.1:363810-494787 GCA_013398225.1 Steatornis caripensis | reverse complement strand
CCCGCCTGGACGCGTTCCTGTGCCCCCTGCTCTGGGGGCACCTGCTTTAGCAGGGGGGGGTGGGCTGGGGGATCTCCAGAGGGTCCCGCCAACCTCTGCCATTCTGTGATTCTGTGATTCTGCCTGCTGTCCCCATTCCTCCTCCATCTATGCTGCTCTTGCTTCCCAGAGATGCCTCTGCAAACAAGGTGGTCCTTGTTTCAGGCTGACCCTCCCTATGATGGTGAAGCCAGCACATCTGAAAAGTGACAGTCCCAAAAAACAACACAAGGAAATATTTTTTCTGGTGTTATTTCAGATTCCAGGGAAAGAATTCATTTAGTATGGAGATTCAAAGGCAGCATTTGGCATCATTGGAAGAGATGCTATGGTAAGCTCTAGGAGCAGAAGTAGGAAACAACTGTGTAGATAACAAAGTAGTTAGGGAAAGGGTAAAACAGACGAGAGGTAAAATGATGCTAGAAAAATGTAGTTAGGGAGCAGATCATGAGAGTGATTTTACCTGATCTGTCAGCCAGCGTGGTACCCTTCTCTGCATGACTGGGTACCAAAGGGGACCCCCACCCAAAGCTGGGGCCGGCAGTCACCAGGCAGGGCTGCTCAGGCTGCTGTTGTCCCTGTCTGTAAATGTCTTTGGACATTTCTTCCCCGAGTTTGTGAGGGGACTTTGCATCTGGAAATCCTGATTCCTGCAGTCCTGAGGAATCACATACTTTGAGAAACATTGTTTGACTCTCTGGTGTCTTCGCTCACTCCCTGTGTCTCAAGCAAACAGAGACAATAGGTTTTTTGAGCAAAAAACCCTGAACCCAATGCCAAAAATATATATTTTTATGCTCCTGCAGGAGTGGGAAGTAATTCTATTGCCCTGACACCAGCAAATTCCTCCCCACATGGGTGACTCTTCATCGGTTCCTACTGCACATCTCTAGGATGAATTTGCAGTCATGAAAAATGGCAGGATCTGTCCCAACTTAGATAAGTTGTGCATTATTTAAAGGTTACTGAAAGGTTGAGAATTCCTGATTTCCTGATGCTTGGCTGGAAAGAAAGCCACATGCTTCAGCCTTTTGCAGCGCAGAGGACTGAGTGTTCTTGGCACTAGGGCAAGGAAAAAGAGGTGAAGTCCTGGCCTGACATGGGATCGGCCATCTGAACGGGCAGACCTCACAGCAGTGAAACCAATTGAACCTACCCTGTCAGTAAGTCAGGTGCTTTCTGGCTGAGTTACAGCATTTCTATGATTTGGGTCTGGCCAGGCAAGTCTGCTCTTATGAACAGTCCTAGTTCTTGTAAAAATCTGAGCCTGCCACCATGGTGTCCAAGGAAATCTGATCTGGTTTGAATTGGCATAGCATTATAGGAGATAAAGGCCCTCTCCTGATAAATATCAGATTATATTTGCTAAAACAGACATCTTTCCCAGTCTTTTCTTAAGTAAGATCTTCCACCGATCGGACCTGAGAATGTGTCATATCTTGGTGGAAATGATCTGACGGAAAGCATAACAAATTCTCTTTGTTTATTAAGCCCACAACAGGCACAGTGTGTTTGTGGAGACTGTGTATCAAAAATCTTCCTACGCCCTGAACACACTGTGAAGAGCAAGACTTGTGTGTAAGTAGAGAAAGTGCTTGCTGCAAGAGATACATGGAGGGCTGCGGGCTCCAGGAAGGAGCTGCATTTGCTGACAATGCCTTTTGCTGGGTGAAGACCTGCCTTTGGAACAAAATAATCCCTTTCTTCAAGAACTCTGTCCAATGTGTCGTTTCCAGCCCTTGGCTAGATGCATCTTCGCAGTCTGTGATGTATTGACTTATGAGTTATGGTGGAAATCAAGCCTTCCATTGCATCAGAAGGTAAGTCCACAGTAAATGAATGGTTGTGATCCTAACTCAGCAGGGTGTGATTGCTCGGCCTGCCAGAAAACCCACAGGAATGCAATGCCTATTTGTCTCTAGCGAGGTGACAGGGACAGCCCCCCACCCTACCAGGAGCTCTGCAAGGGGCTTGCACCAGCCTTGAGGCTGAGCTGACAGTGAGAAGCCCACATTTGTCCCTGGGTGCCCATAAGACTTTGGCCCATGGAGAGACCTGCGAGCGGTCTGAGAGGAACCACTGGGCATGCCAACCTGCACGGTCTGCCCAAAACGGGGCTTGTGCCTGGAGGAATCTCTAATGCACAGCTCCAGGATGCAGATCATAGACCTCTGTCCTTATTCTGTCAAAACCTCCACTCATTTTCATAGGTTTTTTGATCTGAACAAGGGCTTCACAGTCCTTTCCTGTTCATGGTTGAATTTCATCTCCTTCCTTTCTGCACAGCGTGCTGGTTGCCTCCTCCATCCCTGTCTTGTTCATCAGACTGGGAAATTAGAAGAGCTGTGTGTGGTCCTGGCCAGCTCCTGATGCATGCTTGCTCCAGGAGAAATTGAAGTTTCGAAGGTAAAAACTGTGTGTGTGTGGAGTGGGGCTTATTTTTCTTGATACCAAAAATGTCTGGAAGAATAAATTTTGGCAAGGAAATTCCTGCACAAGCCACAGGTCACCTGAATTCCCAGAAAGGCAATGGTTGGAAAGCACAAAACAATATGTGAGAAAGTATCAGACGTGGAAAATGTACAATAGTGGTTCTTAGGCCAGACATGTTTGAAAAGTTAAAACTCATGATCAGTTCTGCCATCCTTTTCTGCCAGGTGATGTGAAATCTGATGTTGAGACTGGCCAACAGAAAAAGGCACAAGGGCCCTTGCACTGGGATTTTCTGTTACAGCTCTGTGTTGAGAACCAAGTTTTTCCCCTTTCCTCCAAAGGTGACTTTCTTTCTGGTGGCCGCACTTGCTGCTCTGCTCCCTGGCCCTGATCCCCTCTGGAAAGCTCTGTGAGGCAGGCCTGGGACAAGAGGTCAGAAAAGGAGGACAGATTTAGTGAGAGAGCTTAAGCGGCAAGCTTAAGCTGGAAGCTTGATCTCCTGAAGATGGTGATGGAGGGAAGAGATGGACGGATCCAGACCCTAGAATGGATCCAGGCCAAGGCCATGCTGGTGTGGACATGTGTTCCCAGTGCTGGCCACCACAGCCTCCCTGTCCTGCCCACCTGCGTCATGGAGAAGACAACAGGAGTGCAGTTCTGCTATGCAGCTTGAGGTGGGGATGTCCCTGCTAGAGCTGACAGACCAAGACACTGTTACAGCTGACTGAGAATTGTCCGTCTTTTATGCTAAAAAATAAACAAAGTCAACAATACTGAAATGGAACATTTGGGCTCAGCTGTGTTCAGTATTTACATACGCTCAGCTCACACAGCACAGAGATCTAATGGCCCATTCTAGACAGACCAAGTCAATAGCTGGACTACATATCCTGTGATGAGCTACTGCCTTGTTGCATTTCTGTCTTGTGCTGTGGGACCTGGTGATTACGTTGGGTGGGAAGTATCGGACGTGTCTATAAAGGAGGCTGGGACCACGGGGCACTTGCATGGTGAGCTCTCAGCAGCTTAGCCAGGTGCAAGTTCAAGTCTAAACACGTCAAAATGACGTAAAAAATACTGCTTCCCAGGACACTTCATTCTATGAAAATGCTTTGATATTTCAACATTTTGTCCCAAGTCAAACAGAAACAAATACTAAAATATTGGAAATTCCTGTGGGATGAAATTCCTGTGAAGTTCGTTTTTGCACTTAGTGAAAGTAAATACAAAACTGCCTTGTGGGTGGTTTTTTGTTTTTGCTCGCTTAATTAAAGTTTCCTGATTTTTCCACAGTATCAGGGATGGTTTAAAGAGCTTGTTCCCTTCAAGAGCCATTGCAAGCAAATAGGCCTTGAGATTTCCCCATGGCGAGGAGGGAGATGTACATGGATACCCAGATTATTAGTGAGCGTAGTCCAGGGGTGGGGAACAAAACCTCCTCCTTGTGTGGTTATGGGCACCTCTTTGCAGGGCGCTGATTGTTGCTCTAGTTTGCTCGCTGCTTTGCATCAATGGGATACTGTCAGGAAGAAACAAAGATACGCATTTTTAATTCATTTTCTTCCTGGCATATGTAAAATGTGCTGCTTTGTTGGAAAGCTTTCGGTTTATTTTTAATAGCAGCGTGGGACATCAGGAAACATTCAGATTTCAAGCCTCGCACAGTGGCAGAATTCACATTTCAATGAGGTTTGAGGGAAGGCTTCCTTTGGCCAGCAAGGTGCTCGCCAGCCCTAGCGTTCAGCTGAGCGCTTCTTCCTTCTCCTCCCTGATCCCCAGCTCAAGTGACGATGGCTGGTATGTCTACTGCTGCCTTGTTTGGCAAGAGTTTAACACTAGGCTGGGCCTTTACAAAACAACTGGCATTTTTGGCAGGCTTAGTCCGTCTGCCTCTTGAGATTCCTAGTTTGAGGTCCAAACTTCAATTTTTGTTCTGCTTCAGAGTTCACAAATATTAGTGAGTTGTGATGTCACCTTTTCTTCCAGAATAGGCCTTTCCCATGAGCCAAGGACCCTTAACCTCTCTAGCACTCAGCAGCGAGATCGTTACCCCTTGTACTCTGTACAGCAAACAGCACAGAATATAACAGGGGCATGTCATTGGCCATTTGTAACTAGCAGTGCACGGCTGTCTGGCAGCTGGACCTCGGCTGTTTCTGGCAAGCCCTTTTCTATGTACGTGAGATGCTCTGATCTACTGATTACATCTTTACTGAATGTCTGCATGGGTGGGAGAGGGTGTCTGGCAATGCATCTCCATCTCTCAATATCCCGCTCAGACTTCTGCATCTTTGCTGTGTTTGGAGTGTGTGTGTGGTCCTCTGAATGGGGTGAGTTTGGGGGTATCCGTGCTATCAGGGTGGGCCACACAGGTCCCCTGCTTTTGCAACTCTTCCATCATTCGGGCTCCCTAGCATCAGTGAGTGTTTCCCAGTCTGGAGCTGAGGTAGCAATTCAAGACGGTCGGCACTAAGCACAAGTGGACTGTTATCTTGAGCACAGCCTATTCCCTAGCATTTCCACCATGTTAGAAACCTGCTTATTATGTTTGTCCTTGGAAAGGAAAATATTACATACAAGAACATAGTCCCAGGTTCATAATAACTGCAGGGTATAAGCACAATATTTACAATGTGGTAAGCATGGGGAGACACAGAGGGAAATGAACTTAAGGCTCTTTGTACGTTTGGTGGGGCCATGGCCCCACAGCAGCACAGGTCCAGAGAGGCGACCTTCCCAAATGACTTTGAATCCACTTGTAGACACAGATTCGCTTGAAAATTGCTGTGCTTCCTGCGTGTCTAATTTGGGATTATTGGGACAATGCTTCGGTAACTTGAGCAAGTGGTTTTGGGCTTATGGCCCTCTGAAGGAGCTGGGGTGGCTCCAGAAGGCACAGCTGCTTTCGAGCCCTTCTCTGTAGACTGATAGGGAACTGCGGGCCCTCAGGTGGCTGTCGCGGCTGATGAAATGACTATTGCAAAGACAAGTTATTTATGGGAAAAGCTGGGAAAGTGATGTGTCTTAGCCAAGGAGACAAGTCAGAGAGCCTCTTTTGCAGGGGCAATTCCTGCTGCAAGCCAGAGCCTCTGCCAGTAGCACAGCCTGAAGGGGTGGATGGTTCATGGCAATACCTGCCGTTCAGGGCACCGCGGCGTCCACCCTCTCCGGCAAATTGCAGTCTGTTTTCCCAGAGCAGTCGGAGTAGTGTCCCCTCAGGACCATCGCGTCAGCAGGTGACAAAGCTGTTTTGTTGCAGACCAGCCATTTGTCTTGTCTTTGCAGAAGAGCAAGCAAGCACAGTTTTCACGAATGGCGTCGTGCGCAGGGGAGGTGCTGCTTTGAGAACTACGCATCACACAGGACTGTCTCTGAAGGACTGGTGCAAGTTCGACAACAATTGACACGATGCCTCAGCGCTTTTGTTAGCCAGAGAAGCAAACCCAGCATAAATGCCGCCCTCCCCATTGCCACTTCAGCTTCCTACAATAATCCTTCCTGTCTACACCAGTGATGAGCTTATACCTGCCTGTTTCAGTTGCTTCAGTTCTTGGGAGAAGTTAACTGTAGGAATTGTCAGGCAGCAAATAATATTTAGGCATGGGAGATTATTTCACTGCATGGCAGGGTAATTTGAGGCACAGACTTACCAGCAACTGTTTGAGTTTTTTCAGCCTTGATTCCATTAAAATGCAATGTGTGGTGTCACTTTATTACAACACGTGCTACTAACCCACAGGAGCAATGTTCTGTTGATGTTATGGTACAAAAATACCTTAATGCTAGATTAAGCACAAAGTAATTAAAACTTTTCCACAGAATAATTAAACCTCTCTGAAATCCCACGTGCATGAGGAAACTTCATCCCCAGCTCAGGTGTGGCAGAGTCAGGAGGGCAGATCTGATTGATTGATTGATTTATAAACGAGTGATCCTAGGCAAACTTGTGTGTGCTGACAGCACCTTCACACACACACCGAGCTCATTGCTGCCATGGTCCAACAGTGAGAGAAGTGACCATGTCAAGTCCCTTTCAAGACACTTCACTTTTTTCCATGTTTTTCTACGCAATGTCCAAGAGCTCAGCAGCCCTGAGGAGCAGGACTTGGGAGTGTTGGCTGACGAGAAGGTCAACATAAGCTGGCAATGTGCACTCACAGCCCAGAAGGTCAGCTGCATCCTGAGCTGCATCACAAGAAGCGTGGCCAGCAGGTCGAGGGAGGTGATTCTGCCCCTCTGCTCCGCTCTCACGAGACCCCACCTGCAACGCTGTGTCCAGCTCTTGGGCCTCCAATATAAGAAGGACATGGACCTGTTGGAGTAGGTCCAGAGGAGGGCCACGAAGGTGATCAGGGGACTGGAGCACCTCTCCTGTCCTGAGGACAGGCTGAGAGAGTTGGGGCTGATCAGCCTTGGAGAAGAGAAGGCTCTGGGAAGACCTTGTAGCAGCCTTCAGCACTTGAAGGGGCCTACAAGAGAGCTGCAGAGGGGCTTTTTACAAGGGCATGGAGCGATAGATGGGGAGGTAATAGTTTTAAACTGAAAGAAGGTAGATTTAGACTAGATGTCAGGAAGAAATTCTTTACTGTGAGGGTGCTGAGACACTGGCACAGGCTGCCCAGAGAAGTTGTGGATAACCCCTCCCTGGAAGTGTTCAAGGCCTGGTTGGATGGGGCTTTGAGCAACCTGGTCTAGTGGAAGGTGTCTCTGCCCATGGCAGGGGTTTGGAACTGGATGGTCTTTAAGGTTCCTTCCAACCCAAACCAACCTAGGATTCTATGATTCTATGAACTGGTTGCTCTTTTGTCCAAAAAGCGGTGTCTAGCATGATAAGATCTTGATTGACTTCTGGAGAGATAATGCTAACGGCAATAATATTGATGCTAACTAATGGTTCAGAGAAGGGACACATTGCAGAGGAGGGGACTAGATTAATAGAAATAAGACGGATATAGAATTGGAGATATTTGTTGTCATTGTTTTCTTGAGATTGCTAGAATTCAGGTTTCACTGTCCTTGCTAGACACAAGAATAGTAAATAGTTTAAGCATCAGAACAACATACACATTACAAGAGGAAGAGGAATGGAGAAGTGGCTTTGAAGTTGCATGGAAGTTGTGAGATATTGGTATGCTGAGCATGAAAATCTTGTCAGCAAACTCAAAGAGTCCAGGGGTGGGGGATGGCTGGTATGGCCAACATAGCCTTGGGAACATACTTCAAAAATTGAATTCATGGGACGCTGCCACGGTGAGAGAAAACAAGTAGTAGCAGCTATTGCTGTCTGCGAGATTTTCCTAAGGGGACCAGACGGTTGGGAGGCGAAGGGTGAGTCCCCAAAGTCTTGCTCGTACAAGCTTTTCCCAGGAGGACGGCCCCTCTGCTCCCTGCCGTTCTCATGGGCACGAGGTGTGCGTGTCAAGCGGTTGTGATCAAATGCATCGCCCTGAAAATATGTTTTCCTGCCCTGTGTACGGACATGCCCATCTGAATGGTGTTTGGAGCTACATAAAGTGACTAAAATAAATAACAGTGAAGAAAGCAAAGCTGACACTGATGACTGCGAAAGAAACATTTTTTTTCTTGGCAAAAAAAAAAAAGTCTTTTAACATATCTATTCCTCCCTCAGGCATTGAAGAATTTTCTCCCTGCTTCATTAGCTTCCCCGCTGTGCTCTGGTGCATGATTCAGAGCAGACCTGTCCCACCATGTATGCTTCACCCTACTCCAGCCTGATGAACTGAGCGGTCCACGGGGTGATGGAAACAACTCCAGGAGAGACTGTCCCATGCAGGGAGCTGCTCCTACTGGGCTGGAAAGCTCTGCATCATTCCCTGTATTGGATTTAGCTTTGACAAGCCACGCACTGTCTCTTAAAGGCTGCACTAACTATGCATGCACATCCTTCAGCTGGAGACACTTCCTGGGTTCACAAGTCCCCCTGTGAGAAATCTCCATTGAATCCATACCCGGAGCACGCCTGCTTGTGCAGTCAGCATGCATCCCTGCTTCTCTCTCACTTTCTTCTGCTGGTAGGCTTTAAGCCATTGGTACCATACTGTAATGAAGTTGTTAATTTTTACGTACAAGCTGGAGTGAAGTTGTTATTTTTTCATGGTGCAAGGCGCTGTGCAAATGCAGAACACGTAGGAAAATGAGCAGAGGTCAGCTGGTGCTGAGCTGGGTGAATCAGTAAATGTGCACATTTTTCTTTGTGGTTTGTGTTTCTTTTTATCACAGAGAAGGTAGTTTTGTTCCTGAAACAGGGGGAGACTGCCTATAATATTGCTGGTATTTGCTTAACTACCTTCCTGTGAGTGTAAATCTTCCCTCTTTCTTTCTCTCAATGGGGGTAAAATATTCAGCAAATGCCCTTTTCCAAATCAAGGATCAGGTATATCAGCAGGCACGAAATGAATTTTGCATTGAGTTTGGATCTCCTCCTCTGCAGGGGTCTCTGGCTCTTCTAAACTTTCACACTTGATAGCTGAAATCTGCTTGTGATTAAAGGAGAAAATGAAAAGCAGACGGCTGAGGTGAAAGGTGGGGATTGCTCCGTTTTACTGCCCTGGATGCGAAGGGGGTTGATATGCAGGCCACTGTAGAGAAGCTCAAAAAATTCTTTCCTATTTCAGAGACTGAAGGGAGTATCACATCTTCCAGACAGTGTTGATGAAGGACCGTACCCAAACTGTCTACCTACAGGATGCAGCTTTAGCATCACAGCAGCTTCTCTGTGTAGGGATCTGAGCAGAAAAGCTGGGTAGTAAGTGCCCTGAATTGCCCATCACTCACTGAATATTGGCCACCGTGATAGACAGGTGCCTACTGGGGCACTCTGGGCTAAGCCTGATCTGTACACCATTCGAATTATTTTCACAGGTAGAAGTATCAAAAGAAGAGTGAAACAGAAGAAACCAATAAATTAATGAATGAAGCCTGCCCAGGATCCTGCCACTTCTTCCAGAGGAGATACCTGAGACCCTGGTGCAAAGCGATGACGTCTTGCTGACATCAGCAGTCCTGGCAGGAGTCGGGAGGGCAAAACAAGATGCTGCAATTTTTAAGCTCAGGCCCAGGGTGATGGAGTGGGAGCAGCAGACACTGCTGAGGTACTTTGGTACCTGACGAATTGATTAAAGTGGCAACATTTATAAACAGAGGTGGAGAGCCAGTTCCAGCCTCTACTTTTTCCTTTCCAAATCCTTCCCCTCCTGATTCACTTCTCCCAGCTTGGCTGTGTGCTGGGATCAAGTTGGGACTTGCGCTCTGCCTGGGCTCAGCAATTGCTGCTCCACGCTGCGGACTTCAAACCAAAAGCCGAGCAAACCCACTCCATCCGACCAGCACAGCCTTGCAACCCTGGGGCCGTCGTCCCTATTTCAAGTCTTATCGCAAAGGGGTATCTCTGGCCTGGGGGATGAGGCATAGGCCAAAATACAAAGGGGAAGGTGAGAAGTTTGAATTAGACAAGTGAAGCAAAGCTTTGCCTTGACTTTTGTGCTAAGCACCTATCACCAAAATAGATGAATAATGTTTTTGCAAGAGTTAAAAATCGTTACCAAACCTTCCCGGACAGGCACTGATGAGCGCTCACGCAGCACAGTCATCGTTCTTGTCTCGACCAAACTAGATGGTTTCTTGTGGGGACATGGGATGTCTCTCTTTTCAGCAGAGGGGGATTTAAGCATATTAAACCACTGTGTTTTTACAGGCTCTCTGAAGTGCACAGCCTGAGACGTCCTGCTATGATGATCAGTCAGACACTTTATTCGAGTCAGTAGACGAAGGGGTGAGAAATTATTAAGAGGATTAGCTGCTAGTCCAAATACATGTCTGCTGGGGCAGCCAAAATACTGCTAGACGCAGGGGATAAAAAAGTGCTGGTTCATAAGCTTCCTTTTGTGTTGTCTACAATTTCATAAATTGAGGATTCAGAGTTCATAGGGGAGTTAAAGCAGTGAAGCAGCAAAAGGGTAGATTTCTGTAACAGACTCTTGAAAGAAAATAAAATAAGGAATACTATCAAAACGTCACTTGCTGTCACTATCCATGGGGCCAAATCCTGGCACAGACTGAGAAGGGTCAGGCCAGGACCCTGCCAGGTAATCGCAAGAGGCATAGCCGAACGGAGAAGCACGCTCTCTTCCCTACCTCTTCCTTCAGCCATTTTAATGAAGGGCCAAACTGAAGTCAGCCAACGTTGTCTGAGGCCCTGAAATATTTGCAGAAAGAGTATTTTGGCTAGGTTGGGAAAAGTCCCAGGCCCAGTCCCCAGCTGAAGAGGCTCCAGGTCCTCTTTTGCCCACCTCTCCTCCCTCCTGCCAGCAATCTCTCCCTTCATGTCCTGGGATATACTTGCTCCGGACCTTGCCCTCCAGCCGAGCCAAATTCCTCTGAAGCCTTTTATTTCTGAGCCAGTCCATATTTCTTTTTCTTTTATGTGATATAAAACCAAGGGTGCAATTTGTTCAAATTTCCACAGTGGTTCCTGCCAGAACAGAGGTAAGGGTTCTTGCCTGCTTGCTGTGAGCCTGAGACCCCAGATCTGCATTCCCTTAAGAGCAAGTAGACACATTTAGATCCCATGCTAAACTTAACTCATGGCTACAACCTGCCCCCCCAGACCCCACCTCAAAACCCCAAAAAACAGATCTAGGATGGCTGACACTCCAGAATTCAAGACCAGGAAGATGTAAAGTGTGGTTTCTTAATTACACATTGCCTGTGTATGAGGCTAAGACAGGAAGCAATGAGCATAAACTGCAGGAGAAAATCAATTTGGACATTGGGAATAGTAGAAAGGCAGTGAAGCACTGAGAGTGTTAGCCATGGGATCTGCTATGGAGATCTGTGGGAACTGATTTAGATCTTGTCTTGGGGCAGCAGAAGGTGGTACATGACTCCTGGATTTGTTTTCATCCCTTTTCTATGAGTCTGTACCAAGTTTTTCCCTAGTTACAGCTGGAAAATTTTTCACTCCTCTTGATCCCAATGACTCTGTTATTCTCTCTTGTCATAATGTAGGCCGAGGCAGTTTCTTTTCTGAGGAAGGTAAAAATATCTCCATATGACAATCTGTAATCCTGAATTCCTTTGGGATGACCATAATGATACAAGTACAGCTATGATTTATTATCCTCTGTGCCTAACACATAGATGTCCCACTGTACTCTTTGTTTGGACTTCATTCATGCCATTCCCATGCTTTGCTTGCTCCTACCAAACTTGTCGATTTTGGATTTGGATTCACAATGTTCAAGGAGATCCACTGCCTTTGCAGCCTGGTACAGTTTTCTTCATCAGCCCTTTGACTCCTATGGATATATTTTATGGATATAAATAAAGCTCATTCTGCAGTTCTTTTCGGTGTGCTAAATGTAAGCAGGGAGAAAAAGCAACAGATATAGAAGCATAGAGAGTGGAAGGAAAAAACCTCTCATTGAATTGTCAGGACCAAACCTCTGCTCTACACCAAAGCTCTGCTTGTCTGACCTTATGATCATTATCCAGATCATGATGAAAAGAGAGATCACATTCTCCATGTTTGTCAGAATTCATCAACATCTACCACGAAGAGATGGACAATATTTCTTAGTTTAAACCTGGCTGGTGCAAAGTTGTTTTCCAGCTTGTGAGCTGTTTTTACGAGTCTGTGGGTAACTTGATGTCTGTCAGAATTATTCACATTATTGCTATTAATTGTAGCTACCCAATTGCCATTTTAACTGTCTGCTGGGATAACACAATATTCTTGCAGCATGAGATCATGACAGATATGGAAAACTGAAAGAGAAAAACTCCCAGCTCTCAGGAAAAAACAGTGGGATTAATCCTGATCATGCTGAAGTCTACTTACTACTGATTTCAAATGATCTGGTGTCCACACAGGCCTTGCTTCAGATCCGTAGGATGATCCCACAAGTTTACATTTGTTCTATGAATTGGTCTACAAATGTTCGTTAGCCAGTACTGAGCCCTGTTAAATCCTTGGGTGTGCAGGGATAGGCTTTGCAAGACAATAATTGTTTGAAAATTCCCAAGTAATGACATTTGGGATTTCCTATTTATCCTGAAAAATAAACTGTTTAATTAAAAGGAAGAGTGGAACTAAAATGATAAAGATGAGAAGACTCTTCAGTAGGTCATGTAGGCTATAATTTGTTGTTTGGCTCAGTCTGGTTCAATGAACCCTCCCGCACTCAGTGTCTCAATTAGCTCTGAGTCTCTAGAGCAATTTTGCAGCATTTCCTAGATAGTGCAGTGGAAAGGTTTGAAATACTAGCTAGACATATCTGAGGCTTTCTTTTTTGCTTTTCCTACTCAGACTCAGGGAGAGGGTATAAGGGGAAGAAGACAAACCCAGGCATTTTGATATCTCTTTCAGAATGATGCTGTTTAAAAATTTGCTTAATCTTATCAGGGCAGCCAGAGCATCTGCTGTCTCTGTTTGTGTTCTCTTACACAATTACAGGAAACAGCCAGAGTGGTGGAAATCCTGAGATGACCCTACCAGAAACGAGCACTGGCTGAGCTGGCTGTCAAAGATCACCCTACAGTTCCCCTCTGCCTGGCTCCTGGTTTTCGCCTTCAAATGCAGGTGAGATTTGATGATCCTGAATCTTTCCCACAGGGTGGGGAAGACTTTGGCTTTCTCTGACTTCAGTGGGGGACTTCTGGGTCCATTGGCAGGAGCACCACCTTGGCGCTCCCCTCATCAGCGTCTCCGGGACCCTCTCACAAAATGTGACAACTCTATTTCTCTGAATTGTATCTGCATCAAAGTATCAGTGCAATTATGAAAAGCGAGAAAGAAATCCTCAGATATTTCTAGACACGTGTCGGTGTCTTTCTCACTGGACTGAAGACCTGGCAGCAGAGACGAGAAACCGTGCCTGCATCCAGTGGAGGGCTCCAGCCTCCAGTGCCCCAATAGCTTTTATGGTCCAAAATCGAGGTTCCTATGTGCGTGAAAGGATGAGGCTGATGATAGTCTACTTTTCAAAAAAAGAGGCAATTCTGTAGGGTAAAAAGAAGGGGTTTTTATTAGATTACTTTATGTAGATAGAAAAATATCAATAACTAGTTAGACACACGGGTCCCACTTCACAGCTGATCTGCAGAATGACTTAAATTCCCCAAAATATGTCAGGTCAGTTGCACAAGAAGGGCTATGAGCCCTGCAAGCTAATGTGTATTTCCAGCTATGCTAGTTACTACCTTTCTGAAGTTTGCCTATCACTGACTGCGACAACTAACATGTTGTCTTGATCACTGGGGAGGTGTGTGTGCTCACAGCCCCCGCTGGACAGCGAGGAATTCAAGCGAGCAGAGACCTTCGCGAAAGCATGCTGTGGGACATGAAGAATAACAGCATTCATTGCTTTGAGGGAACCTGGCAGGATGGGCAGTTCCCCTCGTATTTTGGCACTCCTGCTTCTGATCTGGGGACCCTGAAGAACTGAGAGAAAAAGAAAGAAGAGGAGAGGGTAAAAAACCCAAACCCTTATTATTCAGACTTTTTAAAACCTCCTTCAAAGGGTTGGTTTGTGTTTTGGACATGTCTCAATGTAGGTTGTCATTAGTGACTGACTAGCTATATTTGAATAGATCCAAGTGACAACCCCGAGCCTTTTCCCAGCCTTTTTTTCACTCTGGTATGTAGAAAAAAAAAGGTTGATTGCAGTCTAAAATACATCTGCAGATGGTGTGCCCTCCTTGGCTCCAGCTGGGNCCCTCTCCTCTCCCTCTCCCTCTCCCTCTCCCTCTCTTTGGAGGCTCCATCAGTGCGACCTTGGGGTATCTCCTGCCAGCAGAGGCAGGATCTTGTCCATGCTTTGCCAAGGTCTTTCAGGTCCTTGAGATGCAATTATTATTTCAAATCTATTGTGAAATCTTCAGGGTCATGACTCAAAAAATGATTTTCCATATGGAAATAAGGATGAGTTATTTCAGTAGATGACAGACTATCCAGCACTATAATCATAACACTTTAAAGAGCAGATAAACAAGAGTTATGGGAAGAACATAAACTCTTATGTTTCAGGACATAACTATTGTGAGTCAGGAGATAATTCTCCTTTCAGGCCATTTATTCTGTAACTGGTGGCTGCAACTGGAGCCGGACACTGACAGAATCAATAACCCATGGCAGAGGCATCTCTGATTGTTTNATTGCAGTCTAAAATACATCTGCAGATGGTGTGCCCTCCTTGGCTCCAGCTGGGGCTCAAAGTGAGACACCACAAAATGCCTATTGTTACTAGCACTTTCTGCCCTGCTATGGTAAGACACTCTATTTGCTCTGAGCAGATTTGGATCCCGGTTCCTGTCCCTAAAGTTTTCATATGAACTTTTTTGGATGGCACACCAAACTTTCTGAGGTTTGCCAGTTTCTGATTATAGGCTGGCTCTTGGGAAGGGGAAAAAGGCCATAGTACCAATTCTCATCCTGCCCCAAATGTGGGCTGCATCCCAGGACCCCTGAGGTCAGCAGATCAGTAGCAGTGGATGTTAAAGGGAGTAAGAAACCACAACAACTCGGCTGAAGCCCGTGGAAGGTGGGTAAAGTTCATTGCTGTTACACTTCCAGTAAATCAGGGATTTGGATCTTCATCCACAGAGGCATTTATGTCCGTGATTCCCAGTGCATTACTAGCTATAGCGCAGGTTGGGAGCTGAGTCCCTAAATAACTGGTGGCTGTGAGCCCATTGCATCAGTGTGTTCAGATCTAACATTAGTTGTGTTATTGCTGTATACTGAGATCCTGACCGGAGTCTGCCCTCCTTGAAATAGAGAAAGAGACATATAAGAAGAGATTTATCTGGCCAAGTGTTGAAGTTTACAATTTGGAGGCCTAAATCGGAACTATAGGCAATGGAAATAGTACAGACAATACAGTCAATAGAGAGTGGGACATCACGAAATAGTCACCTAAAACTGATCTCCTGAGAAAGCCTCTTCCTCTTCACCAATCCCAAAGGGAGCTGGAATGACACCAGTGTTATCAATGTCTAAATTTAGGCAGGAGGTGTCCCATCCAGAATGGGAGGCAATTCCTTCTTCAAAGAGGTCATGTTGTATAGTCAAGACAGTTTGGGCTGGGAAGTGAAAAGCAAAGGCAGTGAATTTTAGTTAAGACCAGCCAGAAGAGCCAGGAGTTGGTACCAGCCGTGTTGATTCTCATGTTTNGAGGCTCCATCAGTGCGACCTTGGGGTATCTCCTGCCAGCAGAGGCAGGATCTTGTCCATGCTTTGCCAAGGTCTTTCAGGTCCTTGAGATGCAATTATTATTTCAAATCTATTGTGAAATCTTCAGGGTCATGACTCAAAAAATGATTTTCCATATGGAAATAAGGATGAGTTATTTCAGTAGATGACAGACTATCCAGCACTATAATCATAACACTTTAAAGAGCAGATAAACAAGAGTTATGGGAAGAACATAAACTCTTATGTTTCAGGACATAACTATTGTGAGTCAGGAGATAATTCTCCTTTCAGGCCATTTATTCTGTAACTGGTGGCTGCAACTGGAGCCGGACACTGACAGAATCAATAACCCATGGCAGAGGCATCTCTGATTGTTTGTTACTTTCAAGTTTTGCAATGAATTCATTGAGATAAACAAACTTTTGTTTTCCTCTTGCAAATTCGACCACCTCCCCACTTCTTGTATTCCCATACTTTATATTCCTCTTGGCACAAATTGTGTGCTTTCAGTCAGCGTATTTCTGCTTTCCAAGTCCGTAAGCCATGACTTGGGGGCACAGTCACATTTACATCCATTTGCAGATGGCCTGCTTCTAGCAGTGACGGTCCTTGGGTTTTATTTTTTGCTGGCTTTATGCTCAGGGACAGGCACTGCTCAGTAGGTCTTTGTGATTCTAATCTTTTTCATACAGTTTGAGGAGCAATGAACTTGAAAAACAAGATCCCTTTCTCCGAGGAGTGAAGGCACCTGAATTTAGGCCTGTCTTTACCACCCACTAAGGATGTGCGTGACACTTTAGAGAGGGCTGAGAGCAGTGTATTTGTCATCGCTGTAATGCCCTTTGTTGTTTCCATATAGCTCCCATTTCTGTAGGCACCATCTGTTTGTTGTTTTTTTTTTTTTTTTCTCTCCGTCATTGCAGGCTTCAGGAAATGCCATCTTGCCAGGTGGCACCTCTATTTGCTACTGCTGCAGCAGCTCTAGAAGCAGGTGCAGTTTGTGGCATAATGTAGCTTTGTGCCAGCCCATTACAAGCCATGGCCCATTCAGGGACTTGGATGGGGTTATTGCTTTAGCTCAGCTCCATTCGAGACGTGGGCATTGCATCTGAAGTGCCACTGGCAGCTGACTTCTCACTTTGATTTATGTTAACCTTAGGGCTGCTGGTAATTACATGCGTGTTCTTGTATTCAGGAAGTTTATGCAGTCGCCAAGGAGCAGGGACTTCTTCATGCAACACCGGGAGGATGAATTGTTCGTTTTGATGAGCATCTCAGACACTTTGGGGCATATGAAAAGGCCTGCCTGTGTGTTCCTGCTTGTGATGGCAGAAGGACTGGTGGAGGAAGAATTTACAATAATACTGCGGCTCTGCTTTCCAAGAGTTTCTGAACTAATTTGCTGGTATTTCATCAGCCAAAACGATACATGCAAAGCAATGGTTTTGCACAGTGTGATTCTTTGGCTCATTAACCAAGTCGGATGACCAGCTGGGGTTTGTTGTCTTCTTGGTACCCCTTACAAGTGCAAGGGGAAGAGTGGTCAATACACATTTTTCCATGGCACTTCATCTCTCTCTGCTTCAACTGAACCCAAAGTGCCACATCAGAGAAATGGTCAAAAATTCTTCTCATACTGACGCCTCCTCTGTGAGAGCCCAGAAGATGTCGTTTAGCTGGTGTCTTACATGGGAATTTCTGTTCTAGTCTGGGCGGTGACCGTTAACTCCTCTTCTAAGCTACCAAGCTACCAAGCATTTCATATTTTGGATAACATTTCTTCAAAAAAAGTGAATTAGAAGTTGATGTTGTGTTTGCTTCTCATCCTCACTTGCACGGACAGTCAGGGAGTCTTGTATCTGCTTACATCTGCTACTGCCCTGCTGCACACATCAAAAATGCCAAAGTGGGATCCCACCCCGAAACAAAGCTGAGGTCTTCTCAGCCCATCAGAACTCTCTTAGCCTCATTTGTCACGTTCAGTGTAGCATTTCCATATGCAATCGAATACCAGGTGGTTGGCTCTTTTGCTCTGCCCCAAGTCACCGGGTGAGTGTGTGGAGCAGACTCCCGGAGGCTGCTTGTGTTTCATGTGTTGGATTAAACCCCTGCAACAAACACCTGGGCTGGACTCCTTGAAGGCATTAAACTTGGAAGGCAATACACTGAGTTTTCCCAGAAACCATCTCTTCTGTCACTGTCAAGAACATCCTTCCAGTCCTTTGTGGGTGCCAACAAAGCTGTAAACATGGAATCTGTTACAGTCCTTCAGCATCTTTGTTTGCACCTGCCCCAAATACATTCACCTCAACACCTTCCCCGCATTGCCCCAGTGCACAACGCCTCACTTTAATGCAACTCTTCATGCTAATAGAGAGAACTCGCTGGATTGTCTTTTTAAATTGTGCAAAATGCTTGTACCCAAGAGACAAGGATGAGCCTAGAAACGGTGTGGAAAACACTACCTTTGTAGAAAATTTAGAGAGTTCTGTATTGTTTTGTTTCTTCAAAATAAATCCCAAATTAAAGGCACCTGCCAAGTCTTGTTTCTCTTTCTGGGCCTGGTGTAAAGCTCCACAGAGGTGTTGAAATAATTGCCTTTGGCCCAAGAGACTAATTTTAATTTCTACTAATTATTTAGGTACTTTTAATACACAGACGTGCTATTGCATGGGCTGTAAGCAGAGTTGGTAATGCCACTAATAAAGGTCCAATAATGATTTTAACCTATGTGAAAAGAAGGATTATGTGATCATTCCCTCTGCCCATCCCTCTTCATTTTTTTTTTCATTTGGCTAATTGCAAACCAGTTTTGAGAGAAGGAGGGAGATTGTCAATAAAATAAAGTTCCTACAAATTCTGTGAAACTTGATGGCTGAGTAGAGGATAGAGATGCATGTAAGTGTCCTGAAAATGGGGAGAAGAGGTCAGACTTCATCATGTTCAGTCTGTCTGTAAGCACATGGCTCAGGACAAACCATGGTGTATTTTGTTGCTTCTCTGGTGGGGCAGAGCAGAAGGCACAGGAGGAACAAGGCAGGTTGCAGGGGAGTTATGTTAGCAGCCAAAGGCTGCATGTTGAGGTGAAACCACATTTCCTCAGTCTTGATGTTCAAAGAACAACTTGCTTAACGTGGGCAAAAGAATGTATTTTTCCCTTGCCTTGTGCACAAAATCACCTGAAACGTTTTGTCTCAAATTGACTCGAAACATTTAACCTGCAGCATATATCCAGAGCACAGCACTTCAGCCCACACAGTTAGTCTGGCAAAATAGGAAGTGATTGAAAGTAGGCTCTGTTCCAGGACCATTCCAGAGGAGACCAAGAGCTGAAAGGGACAAGCTCTGCTACTTGTTTTACTCATGCCTGACCACTTCTGCAAAATATCATTGCATTGCTGGTTATTACGATCATCCTCCGCTCCAGACAGGTAGGTCTGTGTTCGAGTAATAGAAGTTGTTTCCCAGAAGTTATACCGAGGCTCTTCAGAAACACAGCTGTACCGCCTGAGGTGTTGCACTGGCAAACCTGGGGTGGGAATATTGTTGTGGTTGAATTTTGTGTGTGTAGAAGGAAGTGTGCCAGAAACACCAGAAAAGGAGAAGATGGTAGCAGAAAGCCCAGCGCTGCCACAAATCCGCTGTCCGTGAAACCCCAGCTGACCGCGAAGACTGTGTTTGGAGCATAGAGTTCACCAGAAAAAGGGAGCAAGAGGCTGGAGAGAGGCTCCTTTCTTTTTTATTCCCACTATGCCCAGAGGAAATTGAGAACATGAACTTTCTCTGCAGATAAACAGGACTGCATCAAAACCCCTCAACTTATTTAGCATCTTTCATAATGGAAACATTCCCCGTGATCCTAAGTATCAGCTCTGTACTGTGGCTAAATGATATTGCACTACACTTACAAATACATGAAAGAGAAATATATTGATCTTTAAATATAAATTTATATATCTATAAATATATATATCTTTAAAATAAAAAGAAAGCCACTCTGTACTAAGCATCGCTTCACAGGTTTTTGAGGGGATTGTACTTAAATTTGTGTTTATTCTGATTTGTCATGTTGGTTGAGATACATGTCATCAAAAGTAGTTGCATGGAGCATAGGTGTTTCCATCTAAGCTGGACTCCACAACTTCTTTTATATCCGGGGTATAATTCTGCTTATCTGAAAATAGACCTTTAAAGTAGGTCAGACAAGTCTCGCCTTAAAAATCATCTGCTGAAGAGCCCAGAGGTGGACAGCTCTACCTTGTATGCATCTGAAATTAGGTGAAATGAATTCCTCCCCTATTGATCACCAGGTATGTGGTGCCTAATGCCTGCGCTGGAGTGGGTGGTCTGATCTATCAGGTCCTGGGCTGGATGACAGGGCTATTTGCAAGTGGTTTCCACGAGCTGTCTGTGTAGTTTCCTTTGCAGCCAAATTTTAGCTTTTTATGCCTTAGACCCTCCAGCCCTGAGCGTATGCTTGTCTTTCTGCAGGAGGTGTGTGTGATGTGTCTCATTTCTGGATTTTAGCAATCCAGCTGCTGACCCTGGGCACTGTTTTGCTCTCTGTGGGATGACTGGTGCCACTGAGTTTGAAGTGTTGTCCATTAACCCAGCTCTAGGAGGCTTGCAAAGGAAGGAGGGTGGTGTGGTGAAAGCACCCCACTGGGTGGCAGGAGATCTGAGCTCGGCTCTTCACTCCGCCACAAAAAAATATTGCTGTTGATCTTGGGCACATTTCTTACGCTCTTTGCTCCACCACAGCTTCCCCATATGTAAAATGTGAATGATTTTTACCTAGCTGGCTGAAAACTGAGGACCTCATAACTGGAACTCGAGGAACCTAGAGGGAAGCTCTGGTCTGGATTTGCTCATGACAAAGCATCTACTAACATATTTTCAGCCAGTGCCTGGCAGAGCAGAAATGTTCAAAATTCTGTTTAAATAAGCTCTTTCATCAGATGAAAGAACATACCAGGAACTGGTCAGCAACATGCTCTGCAGAGTGGCCCCTGAAAGGGGAGCGCAGACCAGGGACTTAATAGCTTCCAGGTAACGAGAAGGGTGCAGAGCTGCACTGAAATGAAGTCGGTAACAGAGGACCGACCCAAGGAGCTCCTTACTTCACAGTAATCCCAGGTACCAGCTGCTGGTCACCTCTGCAGCAGGAGGTCCAGGGCAACAAGGCCATTGCACTTCACTCCGCCAGTAGATATCAAACAATAACCAGCGCCAGAAAGTTTTCGACTTTAACTGGCGTGAGTTAAAGGCTTTGGGCAGGTTGGGCTTGGAATTGTTTAGAATGAAATTGATTCCTTTTAGCCTTTGAGAGAGTCCAATTTAAACTGTTTAGCTGAGCAATGTGGAAAATACAGCAGTTTAGCTGTTATGTGGTCAAACTGAAGAGCAGACACCATTTACAGATATTGCTGGATCCTTAACTTCACATCCTCTCGGAAACACTGTACTTATTACACTTTCTAGCGTGTGTTGTTATGGCCACCAGCGATGAAAATCCAGCCTGTTTTATCCATCATGTTTCTTGGCTTCCATGTTGCTTATATGTCTTCTACGTCCCTCAGTACATTTGCTGCAGGGCAACACATGTTCGTCGGAGGGTTTTCACCCTGGGCAGAAACGTGTGTGTTTTGAGACAGAAAAGCAGGAAATACTTCTGCTAGATGTCAATGGCCTTACAGTTTGTGAGGATAAATGTGGCCACAAAGATTCTTATGAAAAGAAAAAACGTTTCTAAGAGACTGAATACTTGTCCTTTTAACCCTAGAGCTTTTTAGGCTGGCTACGATAGCATCTTGTTTTACTTCGGATGTCTAGAGATTATATTAATATACGTAATACCCAGTTTTCTGCATTGGACAGTCTCTTTGCCCGTCCTACCTGAGAGATGGTTTCTGCTGGCAGCATTGAAAGTGGCTGATCTGTGCAGCCAGGACAGACAAAAACCAGAAGCTGATTTTTTTTTTTGCTCAGACCCATTTTTGCATCAATTCTCAGCTGCCATGAAATGATAGAGAGTATGAATTTGTGAGCTTTGTATTGGCTGAGAATCTGACCTAAATTTTGGACAATGAGTAATATAGACAAGGGAAAACGTTAATTTGGGCTGCTTTCTGGAAGGAAAAGGGCATTTCTTTCTTTGCAGCTTCCCTCAGGAGCTGTGAAGGTACATGGAGGAGCAATGAGAAAAAAATAAGAAAGGGAAATTCAGGGCAGTTGCTAGTGAAGTGAGGTGTTAATCTTTCCCCATGAGGACATGATGGCTATTTCTCAGCAACATTCAGAGGGAAGAGAAAAGAGATGGAAATGTGAAGTAATAGAAAAGGCAGGTCTGTTCAATGGGCACTGTCTTCACTTGGGTATAAAAGGAAGAAGCGCAGTGGAAAACAAATAAAACATGGGTCCCTTTCCAGAAGAAAATAATCCTATGAGGGGACTCTGACGCTGGACCGACAGTGCTAATTGCTGCCTCAAAGGCATAAGAGCCCCTGCTTTGAGCAGCTGCGCTCCTTGACAGGATGAGAACTTCTGCTGCCCTACCAAAATGAGCATGTCGGTTCCTTGGTGAGGAATTTTATACCAGCACTGGACAGAACCAAGAAGAGGCATAAACTTATCCCAGCAGGCAGTAAGCCTGAGTGACCTTAGAGGCATTTTCCATTCCTGTTGTCTCCATTTTGCACTGGAGTGATTAAACCTCAAAGTGGTCAGTATTTATCCAAACATTTCTATTCTGAAAAACTGGGTTTCTTGAGAGTTTTCCTGCTGTCTCTTGTGCTGGCAGTTGGAAATTCTACAAGGCCAGCGTTGTGTAATGTCTCCTTGCTGCCACTTCCGGCCAAACTCTTAGGAAGTGCAGAACCATGCAAAAAAGCAAACAAAAATAAAAGCCCTCATAGCAAGACACTTCAAGTAAAGTCAGTCTGAGAGTCTATGGGAAGATCTACTTGAAGCTCTTTGTCCTTGGCATTGAAGCTAGACCCTGTCCCTGCTATGCATGTTGCTAGTACAGTGCCCATGGCTGTTTCTTCCGGAGCAGACCATGCCCCTAGCTGAATATGGGTGGCACAAGGGGAAATTGCCTTCTCCATGCCTTCTGCCTCTGTTGATGGAGATGGGGTTTCCTACCTGTCCGAGTACACTGCCCCAAAGATCGTAAGTGCCACCGGAGTGATGATACTGTGACAGCACCATCCTCTCCCTGGGGTATTTATGCAGGATCTCACCTGTGCAGCAGCTGGTCTGAAGTCTTCCAACCAACTCTTCTTTCATTATGCTTATTTACAACTTCCTTTTCTTTAGGTCAGTAAAAGTTGGTTTCTTGGAGCTACGTTTTTTATTAGAAAGGTTTTTCTGGCACAGGATTGCCTGCCATATCCTTTTCTTCCTGTGAGTGAAAGAAATTTAGAAAGTTTGATTTTGATTCAGTTGTAGAGCAAAAACAATATTAAAAAAGCTCAGAAAAGATGAGCTTGTTCACTGCTATAATCACAGCACAGCCCCTGTGGCAGGACCCAGATCAGTTTCTATCTCATTAATGTTAGCATGGCTACTATGAAGGATGAGATTCAGGACTAACTGTGACAAGACACACGAATGTAGAAGTTTCTAAACAATCACTTAATATGGATATCCTATTGTTTAATCTCCTGAAAATAAATATGAACTTTCCCATTTAGACTGCCAGAGAATCTGGTAAAAGAATGTTTAACCATTAATTACTATGGATGGAGTTATAAATTAGCAGTCTCTCCTGCAATAAAAACCATGTTATAATCATCATGGAGCCTGAGCAAGCACTCCCACCACTCATGTTTTTCTGTATCTAGTACAGGTTTAGGAGACATTACCTTAATCTCTGGCTCTGCCAGGTCTCCACTAAAGAACGGCACTGCTACTCTTCACGGTGCTTTGAACTGGCCGCGTGTGCCTGGACCGGTGTTGTCTCCATCCTGGCAAGGGGAACCTGTCTGTCTCAATCACAAGTAGCATTTTTCCCAGGAACTATGGTTTGGTGCCCTGGAGAATTGTCTCTCCGATCCCAGAAATGATGACTTGTGTGAGCAGCAGTTGCTTTTCCACAGCCAAGGACATGCTGTACCTAAAGCTGACATGCATCAGCTCTGACAGAAGAGTTTTTATTTATGGAAATGTTTGTAGAAACGTAAATTTAGGTGATGTTTAAAACAATTAAGCTTCTGTCTTGGTTGAGTCCTTTGATCTCAGTGGATTAGTAAGACAGTAGCAATGTTCTCAGAGGGATGAAGCTGCTAACAAGTGATGGCCACGTTAGATGTGCAGATGTCAGGGGATGGCTGACAGGGATGACGTGCCATAAGGAAAGAGTAAGGACAGTATAAAAATGTGTATTTGTTTGGAAAAGTCTATGGAGGGAGAAAGTGGGTCTTATTGATAAAACATCGGCCTAGGACAAAGAGCTGGGTTAAATACCAATGCTGGCACAGACTTTGGGTATGAGTCCAAGAATAAGTCATGGGACCTTCTGCCCTGGTTCTCAGCCATAAAATGGAGATGTGAAGGAGGATAATAACAGCTCCTTTCCTTTATCCCGGCTTTGTATGTGTCAGATCAGGAATCTTGGGGGAAGGGGCAGCATCAAAAACAATAGAGGCTTGTTCCCCTTTCAGGCCCGTGACTATTACTGTACAACAGACACAGGTTGTGCTATCTGAAGGCTTCTTTCAAGGTTGTTTCGTTGAGACCAATGTTTAATTCTAGGCTTTAGAAATGGAAAATGAAAAGACCCAACTGTTCCAAAGGTCAAATTGTCCACCTGTCCTGGGCAGGCTCCTAGGCTGATTTTTCAGATTGCAATGTAATGTTTTACTTTGCCTAGAGGCTGAGATGTGAGTTCAATGACAATTTGCAGAGCAAACCAGCAGCTTGATTGGCAAATCTCTGAAAGAGAGTATGAGCTCAGCAAAACCTAACGTTCCTTCTGGAGCAGCATTTGCTTTTAGGGCTAAGTCATTTTTCTCCAGGACTTGCTTTCACCAGAAATGCTCTCACATTTGGGAAGATAAGTTATACTTTGTGATATAATGAAAATAGAGAGGATGATTTCTAATTCTTGACTTCGTATTTCATTTTGATTTTTTGTCTATTTTTGTTAGAGTGAGAGCACTCAGGTAGAGACAAAAAAAAAAATAGTTCACTCTTTTCTCCCCCCATGTTTTTCAGCAGGAAAAATATTTATTTTCTTTAGTCCTGAAATGGAAGCAGCTCAAGCAGTGAGAAAGGGTATTGATTAAATTTTGAAACAGAGAAGTTGCTCAAAAGAGTTTGGTTTTTTTTTTTTTTCTTTTCCTTAAGAATGTCACATTTTTGCCATAAAGTCATTCTTGAGTAGAAACGTTTTTGGGAAAATATTTTTAGCTGGTTGTTGAAATATATTATTTTTTTCTGCATTTGTGAGTTGGTCTATTGCATGGACTACAAAACCATAAAGAGTATGAGCTACTCTAGATCACCTCTGTGGGATGGCCATAACAGTGTTTGTATAAAAGTCCTGAAAATATGAAATATTTCACTTATAGTTATTTTAGAAATATTGATAACAGGCAAGGCATGGGTTACCGAGGAGAGAGATGTGCTTATGCTTTATCTTCGGTCTGTTCACAATCTGAAGGTAACCTTTCCGAAAACTTGTAAGAGGATAATAAAGCAGAAGATCGTATAGAAGAGAAAAAAGGATGAACATGTGTAAAAAAAAATTAAGAAAACTCCAGAAAACTTAAGTTACTCGAGATCAATATACAAAGTCTAAAAAAGCATTGCATATGGCCGATAAATTTTAATGTTGTTTTGTTTCCATTTTAAAATATTATGAAGTTGTGCAAAGCAGAATTCCTGAGGCTGAAGGAAAACTCAGGTACTCCAAACAAACACTGTTTGAAGTGAATGGTTTTTGGCAATGTGTTTCACGGTATGTATTGAATAATTCAATCCAAGATATTTTGATACCTTGTTTTAGGAAAAGAAAATGCTGAGGATTCAAAGTAAAATAAGACTGCGGGGGAAAGAAAATTAATCTGTTTTCTTGGAACATCCCTCAGAACGTTACAAATCCTGCAGAAATTTATGGGTAGCCAGAAGCATCAACCGAAGTCCTCACCATTCACCAGCCTGTTACCAAAAATCAACATTAAAGAATATTTCCATGTCACATTGGTTTGTATGATAATTTTATGATCTAGAGACGTCAAGTTCAGACTAGCTCCTTAGGAATGCCACTCTCCAAACTCCCCTGAAAATCCTCAGCATCAGGCAGTACTTTGTGTTTTGAAAGATCCGCTCATCAATCACCACTTTACAATGTTAACTAATCCTTGCAATACCATTGTCAGATGTGGAAAGTTAAGGTAAGAAGTAGTTAAAATCCAAATCACAAAGGGATCCCTGGTTGGCTCTCAAGATAACAATATAGAAATCATAGGCATTTCTAAACAATAGGCAAAGCTTGAATTCTAGAGATATTTAGACACATGCCACTGAAACCAGGAGGTGATGGGGAGATGTTTCTACTTCTGCTACAGTCAGCATTTCGAGTCTTTTCTCTCTTCTGTACCACAGAGATGATTTATATGTTTGTGGGCGGTATTACAGAGCTATAGGAAATACTGAAGCCCACTAAACATTTGGAATGAGCGCACTGAAAGTTGTCATGCATTATGTGGGATTAAAGTTGAGTACTTCTAGCCAGACTCTCCACTACTGAAAGTTAATTGGTGAAACTTGATTTTATTGGCTGGCAAAATGCCTGTGTACCTTAGCTGAAGGCCAGGCATATGGCTTGCTTGCTAGGCAGAAGCAAGAGCATGTGAGAGTTTCAAGGCTGCTTTCATCCCTCGTTTTGGATTTCAAGATCTCATTGGTCTTTAGAAGTTGGGAAAAAAGATGAGAAAAATCACATTATTTCTTTCAATTCCCCGATTCAGAGGAGATTGTGGAAAAGCCTGTAGAAGCCCTAGATGATCAAAAGGACTAGCATGGCCAGGGGACTCCTCTTTCCTCCTCCAGGCCTGGGCTGGATGCAGCAATGACATGGATGCGAGGTTTGGCTTTGGACAGACGAGAAGTGCACAGTCATGTCCATGTGCTTCTAGGATGTGTTAAATTTTATTTGAAAAAGAACTCGAATTAATTCAGATGAATTGTTCCCAAAGGTACCTATTTTGCTCCACTGGCTGGGACAGAGTCTAAAGACTGACCCTAGTTCAATGGGATGAAACCCAGCCCAGCTGCTTTGGCAGGTTCATTTTCAGGAGCTTGTATCCATGTGAGTTATTGAGCCGTTAAACAGCTCTGATGATGGTCTAGCCTGAGGATGACTTTGCATGAATCAGCAGCAAAAGCAGAAATCACCGGTGCTCCAAGGTTTATTTCCCAGGTGTAGACAACTTCCTCCGCACCTTGTCCGCAAATAGGATGCGACGGGTCATAAGGCTCCTATTTGGGGTCTTGTGAGACTACTTAACTTTTGGGACTGCCATCAGCATGGTGCCACTCCGTGCCTGCAGGGATGGCATCAAACCTGACGGGGCTGCAGCCACAGCAGCAGCGTTTCTTGCCCAGGCACCAGGTCCACACAAATCCTGCCATTTCTCTGTCACACCGGGACCAGGAGAGGGCCTTGAAAAATGAGCCTGAGAGCACAAAGGCAGCAGGGGAAGGCTCCTGAGGACCTTTCTAGAAAGCTGAAAACAGGAAATGTTTAATCAAGCTATGAGAAAAAAAATAAAACAAACAATAAAAAAAGACAGTCTCTTTCTGAGCAGCCAGGATGTTTGTGAAATCCCTGCTCCGTTTATTATGATGCTGAGTTTCAGCTGGCTGTTTTATTAAAGACAGCTGGGACACATTACTTGCGCATTAACACTGAGCCAGCTTTCATTTTAAAATTTACCCGTTGCTGGGAGCTTTCCTTAATGTGTTCCTGCTGCTGCCAGCTCTACAATCCACACCAGCAGCCGCAGGGGAAGATCACCTCGCTTTACCATACTTCTTATTTCCGGAGAAAGGCCTAATAAAAATCAGCCTGGCTGATCAGGAGCAAGATGGCCCCTCTCCTTGCTGTGGCTCTGAGGTGGAGCAAAGCTTCCTGGAGCGAGAGGTCGGCGGTGCATCTGCCAAGAGGACATCTGCTTGCGAAGCAAAACCCTTAACACTCATATGCAACTCTCTCTTAATTGCTTTCCAGGGACATATTAGAGCTTTTTGCAATGTAAACTGTGTTTCAGTACATCACAAATCACTGAGTGATGGCTTCAGCGTAGATCGTAGTGGAGGTTGGCGAGCCCTGTTGTGAAAGCGGCGGGGAAATGAGCCGACGTGCTCTGGCCGGTGCAAAGGTTTGTCTGTGCAGCACGGCAAGAGGGATTGCTTGGGGAGCCTCAGCGCCCGCCTAGGGCTGGGGGTTTGACAGTCATGGCCTGTGTCCTCCAGCACATGACCCGAGCACACGGGGTCAAAATGCTCTTCTCCAGGATCTGGGAGATGACTGCAATCCCTCACCCCAAAACTTCTCTGCATAAAGAAACAGTCAGGTATGGATGGAGAAAAGTGAGCGTGTCTCTCATGCCCCCAGCCATGTGGTTTAGGACATCAGAAGATGTCCGGCCCCTGCCTGCCATGCTGGTCCCAGTCCTGAGCACGGCTGTGGAAGAACTCTGGGAACATAAGTGTAAAATGCTGGTGTGAATTTAGGTCCCAACTTTGGGAAGGAGTCAAAGGGGCAATGTTCCTATGTCCATGCTGCTTTTTAGCCTGGTCTCATAACAGAACGAGACTTGTGCCACGCACGGTATGGGGGGTGTGTGTATGTGTATGTGTTGATGTAACAGGTGTGTTCCCTAACTAGTTTTGAACTCACAAGCCAATTTTAACTAAATGCAACAGAAAGGTAGAAATTTCAAACGTATTGAGTTCTTACGAGTGTAAATGAGCCATTGGGTGGGGAAGAGAGGCTCTGTTAATGCCCTTATTAATATGCTGCACTGGGACCTCGGGCTTTATTAGACACTTGAGAATCCACATAAGTGCTCTCCAGTAAGTATTTTAATTGCAGAGGACATTTCCATTCTTATTTATGTCTTATTAAATTTTAGAGTGTTCACGCTTCTCCCATGTCCAGGAACAGGCATTTTTCTTTCGCATGGGACTAGATAGCTGCCTATGAAACAAACAGCCCTGAGGATGCGTTTCTTCTTGACATATCTTAGCCGATACTTAGTTAATGTGATTTCATTTTTCAGCAACACTGGATGCTCCCTAGTGCAGTAAAGAGATCAGAATCTTTTATCCTTTCCCCCCACCTGCAATTTTGTTAGTGTTTTAACTCACAAAATCACACTAGTTCCTCAGATGACTAACACCCATATATAAAAAGAAAGGTTTTCCTCCCTTAGGCGTCCTTGTTTTCGTTTGTCTTGTTCTCATTCATTTGCACTTTGGGAGAGACTAAGTGCGTGTGCCATCTCTGTACTCTTCATTATTTTGTACCGTATGCCTTCACGCTTTGTCCCCACAGAAAAAGGGAACCGTTATCAGCCCTGGCAGTATCGTCAGTCGTGCAGAGCTGCCATCCTCCTTCTCCCGGTGAGGAGGTGGCTGCGGTGCCCAGCCTGTTATAACTATCTGTGAAATCCCTCCTTAAAACTCACTTTTGCCATGGTTCTTCCAAAGAATTTGTGAACTGGTGAGCACTAACATACTGAGGTTGCTTTCTAGGGAGCCACTTTGTAATGTCTCATCATTTCCCCCTCTGTCTGCATCCTTCTGTTCCCTCTTACTTTAGACTTAGAACATACCTGGATTAGAAACTGTCTGCAGTAAGTGCTATCATGTTTTTTTCCTGTAGCAACTAACACAAGGCCCAAGTCCAAATTTAGAGTTCATCCATGGCGACACTACTACTTTGAAGACATCTTGCCCTTTGGCAAGTGTCTCCATTAGCAAATCTGGTGCAGATCAGTATATAAGATCCTTTGTTGGTTTTGATGCAAAATTAGCACGGTTAATTCAGCTCGCTTTGAATGGTTCTTCAAGTTGTTGCAGACAAAGCAGGTGAGCAGTGTCCACGTGGTCAGTTTTGCTAGATCTGCTATTGATGTGATCTTCATAAGGGAGGGGGGTGACAGACAGCAGATGTAAAGTAGCATCTTAAACAGGCCTCATTCCTCCTTCAGCAAACAAGCACCTCTGCCTTAAAGCATCTTTATACCAGCATAATAGCACCTGAACTGGGTCTTGTGCTGATGGAGCAATACAATTCTCACCCACCCCTAATTACTGCAGTACAGAACCTGTTCTTTGGCCAGACTCCATGCATCCTCCCTCTAAGATATACACCTAAAATCTTTTCACTCTTGTTAAAAATGTTTCTCTGTTTTTCTAGTAACTTATGCAGGTCTGAAGCCCTCTAGTTCCTCTATATCCATTCTTACCACCATGCTCAATAAGCAGGTCTCAGCAAGCGAGGGCCTCGCAGAGATCTCTGGGTGGGTGACGTGGAAGAAGGAAGGCTACTTCAAGGGGAGAGTTTAGATTGAAATACTGTGCAAAAGGAGTAAACTATAATTAAGAATAACAGTATCCATTCTGCATGTGGCCCTGCAAAACGATTGGCATGATTTTGGAAACTCATTCTACACTAAAGGAGTCTCTAGCCCTTGATGGCACCTGACAGACTTCAAACTCTTCTCCTATGACTGAAATTAGTGTGAAGCCGCTGCTGTGTTCTGATGTCAAGGTGGCTACCCAAAAGGTGCCTCAGCCTCAGAGCTGTGCTGAAATCATAGCAAAGAAAGGAGACCGTTCCTGAGGATCAAATTCAGCAGTGCTGTGGTTGCACATAACTATTTAAGTTTAGTGTAGCAGCACTCTACAGAGGGTCTAGATGTCTGGGAAAGCCAGAGATGTATCAGAGCCCTCAACAAACTGTGCTTGGAAGAGAAACCACTGAACGATTGGAAAGTATTTATCAAGTTCATTCAATATGAGTCTTAATAGTGTAGAGGTATAAGCCAAAATGGGGCTGATATGCATATAGAGATTCAGAAGGGTGTATGTGTGTGTGTAGTTGTTTAAGATTTCCAAAAACTTTCCTCTCCAGGTCAAAAAGCATGGATTGGAAATCCTTATGAATAATTTTGGTTTCGCTGGATTGGCACTTCTCAAAGGGAAACTAGTTGTCTGGAAAATTCCTGATGGTCTTCGAAGACTTTGACATGAAGCAAGGCAGAAGAGGGAGGAGCTATGCTCACAGTCCTCCAAGGAGGCAGCTAAGGACATACGTGTTCCCTCTCAGAGGCTATCAGGGAGTTGGCTTGAGCTTCAATGAAATATCTCACCAGCTCTAGGAAATGTGCAGAGGTGAATGAGTTACCATGTAGTAGCTCTTCTTTTTGGGTAAAATTTTCCCTTCACCTTGCATCCTGCTCAAGCAAAGGGCTGGGTCATGCTATGAACACCAGCCTTCAGGCAGAATGGTCTTTTTTGCAATACTCCTTTAATTTCACTGCCTTGAACCACCTTGTCTTCTTTAGGTCTTCCATGACTATGCCATAATACTAATCTGAATAAATATGAACATGCCATTTTATACTGTGTCCCTGGGGGAATTAATTACTGGAGATAGGTGTAGGAAGTAGCTCTGCAGTTCATTCATTGCAGTTTGCTTTAATGAATTCAAGAACCATTGGGTCAGGCCCTGGGCTTGAGTCAATCTACATAGCTGTACATAGCCAGGTGATGATCTGCCCCATTATTTTTCTCACAGTGCTGAAATTTGCCTGGGACACTTGATTTAACATTTATATCCTGAGTATTGCAAAAAGTGCCAGGAGAAATTTATAACCACAAGTTAATTAACCATGAATCAGTTAATATTTGGGCATGTGAAGTGCTACATACATGCAAGGGATTAAGCTGTCAGAGGGAACTCTGGTTTTAAATCTCCCAGGAAAGTTGTCACTTCTGGCAGCCTGCTGGTCTCCAAGTTAACGCTGTGCAGGGTGACTGCAGGAGCACTAATTTGGGGAGAAGGTTCCTCTTGCTATTTTTTCCAATTTCTGGTGTTTGTCTATGGGATTCCTATCAAATAATGCTCCCCCTCTTCCCTTGGGCATCTACCCAAGACACCAAATTATCCTTTGGTTAGAGGGTTAATTGATGCACAGTTCTCTGGGTGAGATACACATGCCTATACTATCACAGCAATCACAGTGTGTCCTCCTGGCTCTGGAAGACAGACACCTGTAAGGTCTGCACAGACCCTGCTGTCTGCAGAGATTTTGGCAGCAACCAAGAGATGAGCTTGGCACAGCAGTGGGGATTCAGCAGTGAATTTAAGGACCCGTCTGCTATTGCTCCTCTTCCTGGACAGTTCTGCTGGAGGATTTATGCTCTAATCAATCCCACATTGCCTTTTTTCCTGAGCAGTGCTGTGAGGAGTTAGTACTGTGACCATCTGACATTGCCTCTGCTCCTGGCTGACCCGTTTTTGCCCTATCCCAGACCATACCCCGTAGATCCAGGCAGAGGTGAGCATCTGCAGGTTAAAGCCAGTTCCTTACACCACCTTGCTGCTTGGACCTCTGTGCTTGCACAGAGCTTTAAAAGAGCTACTGAACCAAGTGGTCAGCTGAGTGGCTTGAGAGGGAAAGGCACAGTAGTTTTTCTGCCAGTTGGCAAACCTTACTCGTATTCAGAGGGCACTAGCTATTAGGATGCTATTGCCTTGGTATGCTTTGGTATGGCAACAAAACTTAAGGTTAGGAATAAAGTAGGGTGGATTTTTTTAATCCTTTCCCTGGTGATGGAGGCCAGCCCAATGGTGCTGTTTGCAGAGCTTTGACTATGTTCACTCAGCAGGAGAAGGAGAGTCACACCAGAACCAGAGTGGGTTGTTAATGCATGCAGTAAACTCCTGCAGTTGTGTGTTTCCCATCTTCCGATGTCAGTTTGATACTATGGAAAGTCCACCCAGTGAAATATCGCTGCTGATGTGAGTCATTTCGGCTCCTCGCTGAGGCAGGGTCAGGCTCGCTGGCCCAGAGGCTGCAGGTGACCCGCTGGGGCCAGGAAGGGATTAGGAGCTGCGGACAGCAGCGCTGATGGCTGTGCACCGCGCTGGACCTGGAGGAGGTGACGTTACCTTGCCGCAGCCAGGAGCGCCGCTCGTGTTGCATGCCCTCAGCAAGCTCTTGGTCATGGAGCTTTGGCAGGCTCTGCTGTGCCTTAGGATGTTGACGTGGCTGCTCCAAGCTCCCCGAGGTGGCAACAACCTCATTGCACAGAGCTTCAAAGAGACAGGTTTGATGTAACAACCTCATTTTTTCCTGCCTATTTGAACCTGAATAATGTCTTGTGTGTGCAGCAGTTGCTGACTAACAGCGACAGTTTGCACAAAGAAAATGAGCATGAACGGAGCATTGATAAAGCTCTGCTAGACCCATTTAAAACAGGTGCTTTCCCAGAGCTAAAAGCTGATGTTAGGTTACTGGAGTTGTATAACTAAAGGAAGGGATGGAGCTGAACTTTCTTATGATAACCCTCTCTAAAATACTTGGAGAAATAATGTCTTCATAATGACGTGCCATTATTTATGAACTTTTCTATCAGTTTTCTCTGTTTTGGAGGTCAGGTTCACAACCCTTATGACATTTTTGTAGTGAGAGAAGCGGAATAATATTAAGAATGATTTGTCCTGCTAGGAGATGGTTTTACAGTTGTACATAGGTAGGCAAATGCCTCAGATAATGTCGTGACACCCATCATGTCCATTCACTAGTACAACTATATATGTATCTCCTGGTTATACTCAGTCTCTTTGGGCCCAATCTGGCTGGATTTACTACATGGAATAACAATTTATGTTTACTCCTAGGCCAAAGAGAGTAGTCTCATCCCCCCTTCTCCTCCAAGTAACTACATGAATCATTAACGTTACAGAGACTACTTGAGAATGAGCAAGTGTTATTTATAACACAGCCATTTTAAGCAAAACTGCAGAATTGTTACTGTAGGAGACTGATTTCTCAGTATTTGCGCTGTTTGCAAGCTTGGGCAAAGCAAAAAAATAACTTGTAAAACAGAAGACCAGATGTTGCCCTCTTACACTTCATGAATAACACTTCATGAAATCTGGGGACTGCTCCCAGAGCAAGACGCTGCTCCAAGAGAGCTGGAAGGGCCCAACTCTCAACATGGGAGTCGTGAAAGAAACACAGAGGTGGCAGCTCTCTGCGTCTTCTTTACAGAGTTGCTCTCCAGTGTGTGTCTACAAATTCAGACAGAAAGCCTTGTGGGGAGAACGGGCTGCCATTTACTTTATTCCTCAAAATATTTACTCAACTCTAACACCTACCAGGCCATCTCATCATGCATTAGACAGCGCTAGTCAAGAATGTACGTACTGAGTTCTTGACATGAGCACAGCGTGAAAGTTTTCGTGTGAGCAGGAGAACAGCGCACAGCGAGGGAGATGGATATCCACTTGGTTTCCCACAAAACAAAATAGTTATTAATGATTCCGCAAGTTCCCCTCAACACTAATTTCCTGTTTCATTTAATAGGTGGAGAATGTCAGTGTGTTGTGGACTTAAGGGCTCATTTTTTGTCCCTGATTCCAAGTCCCTCCTGGACCAGACCCTTACAACGTCTATGTGATTGGATACAACCCAGGTTGTTTACTTCTTGTTCCAACACGTGGTGTCTAACTTTTTACCTCCCTTGATCATAAATCTCTCTGCTGCCAAGAACCTGGAATTTCACCGAACCCACGTAGGAGCTGGTTCTGCGTTCCCTCACCCCACATCCATCAGGAGAAGCCTTACTGGTGCAAAGAAAGTTGCACTGACAGGAGATTAGGATCGGATCAGCTCAAGGCAATTTCCCCTGAAACAAAATAAACAAACAAAAGAAACCATTAATGAGTTGGCTGTAGGATGAACATAGCACTTGATTGGCAGAAGTTGCTGTCTACAGAAGGGTTTGATATATGGTATCATCATCAGAGTGATGGATGAAATTGCAGAGAATCCCCATATAGAACCACGAGGCACAAATAGGTCATTAACACTACTCCACCGCATTTTTCTTAAACCCATTAGCCCGCACCACTGTGGGGCCTTAATTTTTCTCTGACTTGTGCAATCGTTTCACAGGAAGTGGCTTCACAGGAGCACCTTCTGATTTAGCTCAGCGTAACAAAAAATCAGACTGCGGTCTCCTGAAAGAACATTTTAATTTCTGTTACAGCCTATCCCCTTGTGCTCAGTCTGTTGGCAGCTCAGAGCATGCACATGTATGCTTCTTATGAGATCTCTGATGACCACAGGGAAAAGGCCCTGGGGAGATGCTGGAAATGCATGTGCTATATGGAAACTATAACTTACCCAGGTGCACAGCTCTTGAGGACTCTGAACCTCTAAGGAGCTGAAAACTCTATTTCCTGTGTGGGAGGAGAAGGTTTCGCAAAGGTTTTAAAGTGGGAACTGAAATGCTTAAAGCATAGACAAGAAATAGGTATAATTTGCCTCGCATTCCTTTGGATCCTAGGTTTTACAGGGGTGTTCATATAAAAATCAATCAAAACGCATCTCCTGCAATGAAGACAAAAGGAGGCAATGAAAAAAAAATTCCCAAACAACCCACAACCACGAGGAAGTAGCTGCAGTAGGAAATTTGCTTTATTATTGCAACAGTGCCTAACTACGCCAGATAAATTTCAGCCACTACTGTGCTGGGCACTGCACTGAGATACAGTGGCAGCCAAAACTCATTACAAGGAACATGCCGTCTTAATAGTCAGGACATCTTACAACACACTGTTAGACTAATTTTCTTATATGGAAATAGTGTCCTTGAAACATTAAGCAACTCAGTGACACAAACCCAAAAAGTCACATTAAAATCAGGAATTAAATACCACTGTGCTGAATCCTGGTCTGGCACCCACTGCACCAGCCATTCCACCCCAGTGAGGGTGTGCAGCCACCCAAGCGCATCACAGTGATCAGTAGCTCCTGCAGATTTGTCTCCAAGTAAAAACACAATCCTCTACAGAGGCCTCGTCGCTTCCCTGTGCGGTGAGAACTCCTGCATGAAACCATACCTCCATCACCAGAAGAGTGGTTGGTTGGTTTGTTTCTCTGTTTGGTTTTTGCAAGCAGGACCTGCTCCAGCCTCTCTCCCTACACACCTCTGCCTTCACACAGCCTTTCTGAATGCAGCTCGGCTCATATCTGGACTTCACTCAGATGCACTCTCCTTGTTAGCAACATTAGCTCCTCTGCTGCTGGCATCATCTTGCTCGTTGTCTGCAGAGCAGCAACACCTGTTTTCTCTGCAGGTATGAAAGTCTTTTCGTTACCCAAGAATTGCTAAATACCTCTAATTGCCAGTAGCAGTATAACAATCTCAGCTGGAAGAACGTGAGCTGGGTAATCCTTGTCTGTGGGTGCAAATTCTCAGCCCCAAACTGCGGAAGCATGGAGCAGTGCCTGGTGAAAAAATGTTGTCTGTTGTTGGAAGGAATGGTCAGAGACAGCGCCCGCTCAGGCTGGGAGCCTGTGTCTTTGTGATGTGTGGAAGAGCATATGAAGAAGGCAAACACGATGTTGTTTCTCAAGAACATTTTCCCTCCTGCCAGTAATTTGCAGCTTAACTACAAGGTACCTCTTGTATTTAACAGCTCTGTATTGCTTCCTCTTCCATCAATTTGCCTAGTGGCGTTTTGAACCCAGGCAAATGTCTGATAACCAGAGCATCCAATGTTGCAGAGTCCCAGTTTAACAAAGAATTTTCTTCTTGTGTTTGAACCTGCTGTTTTTGTGTGGTGCTTAATTGTGCTTTTATCAGGAGGGAAAGTGAGCACGTGCTTTTGGTTAACCCTCATACACCACTCTTGAGCTCAGAAGCTTCCAGCACCTCCTGACTTGTCCCTTGTAGCTCGGTTGCGGCAGAGGCCAGCAGCTGATGAATTCAGCAGTCCCACTTCTCTGAACTGCAGGAGGTCTGAGTCATTACTATTTATTTTCTTGGTTTTTCCTCCTAAAATGATCCTTTTTTATGATTAACATAGTTAATACTCAATTAAATGCTTAAAAATGTAGATAAGCCGCTATGTTATGACTTTCCTAATCCTTTGCTATCCTTTCCCTGCCTCTTCCAGCCTCCATAGTGTCTTGACCTTCAGTTTGAGAAACAGCTTTACTGCACAGCAATTGAGACAGTAGGGAGCATCCATAAATTGCCTTTTATATGACTGAAACATTTATTTATGATCAATCTGTTTGTGGTTTGAAATAAATGGGACTGTACATCTCCTCAGCGGCTCTTTCACAGCTCATAGCGCAGCATATCGACACCAGTGGGCTGAAGTTTACCAAGTCTTATGAGATCAGCGAGTATTAGATATGCTTCAAGTGTTGTCATCTCACTGAAGTGATGAAGTTTCTGCCTTGGAAAGAGCCAGGGAAGGCTCTGTTAAACGTTTTCCCCTTCTTTTGATCTTGATCTAATACTTAGCCTGGTTTTAGAGATTTGGAAACTGAAGTACAGAGACTTGGGCTGCGTCAGAGGACAAACCCGGGGCAGAAACTGGGCTGAGTCCTACTTCCCCTTTTTATGTTTTAAAAGCAAGCTCAGAGCTTACTGAAGATTCAGAAACAGTTTGCGAATCATTAACTGAGGAGCGTTGATTAATACTTCATTTCACAGAAGAACTGGAAGCAAGGTTGTTTCTACACCTGATTTAATGAGGTAAAGGGGAAAGAATACTACACGCCATCTATCTCAGATGCTAAAAAATATAACTTAAATGCTAATGAAAGCAAAGGAACCTCGCAGCACCACTGGCCATGTTAGGATTTCTGGTATAGCTCATAGCCTGGCATTTCATTTCAGCAGCAATGACATACCTAATGCACAGCAGAGGAAATTAGTCAGGTAATACGGCTTTGAAGCAGAACCAACAGTGAGCACAGTGTCAGATGCTTTGACTAGTAAAACACTCATACCGAGGAATGCCAAAGAAAACATGCCTCTTCCGCAGATCTTTTCACTGCTATTTACTCAGCATAGGCTGCGAATAAATAATAAACAGTAGAAAAACTACATGGGATTAAAATTTGGTAATGACAGACATCACAGGCAGGATGTACAGGCTTGACTTCTTCCTTAGTCACGTAAAACAGAAGCAATTAGAGCTGGTTGGATAAACGTGGACAGAGCGTTCTCACTGGGAAACAATCCTGTTGAAACGTGAGTACTTTGCTAAGTCGCACAGATATTTTTAAAAATCCTGTGCTGGAGGAAAGATAAGTTCTCACATTATCAAAATGAATCTCAATAAAACAGAATAAATGGTGATTTTTGTTGTTCATAAGTAATGTTTGGTTTTGGATTTTTAAATTACATCATTGTTGCAAATACCCCAAACAACTGACTGACACTGTGTAATCAATCCTAAAAGCTATTTCTTCTGTCAATGAAGATTTCTCCATTTACTGAGTGGTAGAAAAGGAGGGAATATTTTAATGCAGCATGAAGACAGATGTCAGCTCTCAAAAAAGATTAGTGTCTACCGTCAGTGGTACCCAGGCCAGGGAGCAAGCTCTGGCTCCAGAGAAATTCAGTGCAGGCTGTTTCACAGCAACCTCTGGAGCGAAATGTCTGGGTCCACACTGCGTGTCCAGGAACAGAAATCTTTGTCCTTATTTATATTGTGGACAAATCCTGCCAAGGAGGGTGTCTCTGGTTGTTCAGCATATGCTGTCTGTGTGCAGTCAAGTTGAAGGGAGCATGGGTAGGTCTGCACCCACCTCACAGTATTGAATGACCGGTGCCCTATGGCCATCCGTGATTAACTGCTTCAGTTCAAGACTCACAGAAAACTTTAGTTCTCTCTTTAGAAGGCGGATCTCCTTGAATGGGATATGTGCCCTGCAAACTTTCCGACTGCACAATTTCTGCTCAGATTTGAGCCCATCGCTTCTGAGCTAACTGTTCTAGAGATGCATTGCACAGTCCAAAAAGATCTTTAGTTGTTGAAAACACTGCTGGCTTCCCCAACTTATTTTTCTGCTAGTCAAAATTGTCTGGAAAAGGCAACCAGATGTCATTCTTATCTCTTATAAGAAACGGAACGCAATCTATTGATATCAATGCCTTTCTACCTGGTACTCTTTGTCGGATGGAAGGTAGCACACAGCCAATAGCCATGAAAAGAGAGCGGCCGTGTGGTGAGATGAGTTTTCTGTTCTGCAGGCGAGCCAAAATATTGAGATTTTGTTCAATTGACTTGAATGAAATTTTCATTTTGTTTTAAAAGAAATTGTGACAAAACACTAGCACTGGCTTGCATGTAGTATTATGGTTTAGGCTTTAAAATATCTTTAGAATTATCTAAATGTAGCTACAGAGTGAGAATAATTTCATTTAACTTAATTTGTGTAAAGTGAGAATAATTTCATTTAACTTAATTTGTTTAAAGGCAAGCTCTCTTCGCAGTCCATCTAAAGATAGGCAGCTCCAAAGGCTAAGGTCTCTTTTGAAAGCATTAAAATGAAGTATTTTTGTGTCTAACCCAGTTTTTCCATAGCTTGGTGAATGCAACACATTGAAAAAACATTCCCAAATTATCCAGTTGTTTGGAATTAACATATTCAATTAAAATTTGGAATGGAAAATCCTTCCTTAGCAGCAGTTAAGAGCTGTTTTCAGCAGCTGAGAAGGCAGGTGATGTGGACACTGAAATTGCAGGACCAGTGTGGGTGGTGTGTGTGTGCACACGCATGTGATTGCAGCCTTGCAGGCTACTTGAACTGGGCATTTTCCCGTGACTGCACGTGTGCATGCAGCAGCACTACCCGCCTGGGCATGCAGGGCCCATAAGCCATGTCTCCCGCTGCAATGAGATGGGCATGGAAAATATATCACTCTGAAAAAAGCTCAATTTTTTGCTTGTGTTCATTTTAAAGCCCTAAAGAGGCACCCAGAGGTGTGAGTCTTTAGCGAAAGCTGAGATCCTTGCTTAATCGTCTGAGTCAAAGTGCTGATGTTTAGGAAGAGTGCCAGTCGTGACAAAACATAATGAAATGATGAGAATTGGCAATAATACAGTGTAGTGTGGTGCTTATTCCTGACAGCAATCCTGAAAGTCGTTTAGACATGGAAAGCACACAAAAAAAGCCATAATCGGACCATATGGCTGAGCGGTTCCTCTGGTGTCACTCAGCAGAGCTGTACCAACTTCTCTCTTGCAACAGCCGAGTGAGTGGAAAGGTTAGATGCAACCCGGAGAATTTCCACTTTTTTATTTTTTTGTAGAATTATCTCTTCTACCACTATGGAAACCTCCCATTATTGGCTTTCTGGGGGAAAATATGTCTATATCTTTGATCTCAACCACAGCCCACATGGTCTATAAAACTTGGAAAGCTGGAGTACTGGCACAGCTGCTCTCCCCTCATCTCAGAACAGAGCAGCCATTCTTAATATATATGTATTTTTAACATTCTTGTCTTGGGCAAGATACAAGGCACCAATGACCCAAATACAACTGTTGGCACAGAGGAAAATACTGTTTATCCATATATATTTGCTGAACAAAAATATAAACAAGTCAGGGAGCTAAATGGAGTGGAAAGCTCACGTGTGAAGGGAAGGTCTACAAGTCATGCCCCATGACGTGCAATGAGTTACTGCTCAGAGAAGGGTTAAGAGCTGTAAAGAGAAATAATCACATCTGTTTTTTTCAGCTAAAACGCGGGCTGTTTTCAGTTCTCTCTGCTCCAGATGCAGTTCTGAGCACCATCTCTGAAGTCAGGGGGTTATATCAGCAGAGACATGATAGAGGTGAAGAAAACTGACTCTTTCAACTTCAGATATGTTTTGTAGACCACTGAAAACAGATATAAAGCCAGTGTGAGAGTGCAACATTCCAGCCCTTGCTAAACTGAGGCAAAAAAAACCCCAAAAGACACATTGCTTCACGTTTGGAAAATGTTGATTTTGTACATATTCTGTTCTCATGGTCGTCTTGTTTGTGTCAACATCGGCATCCAGCCCTAGGAAATATTTATAAGGATCTTCCTTTTGCAAGGCCTAAGCATCTTGCAGTCAATGAATAGTTTCATTCACACGGTACTTCAGTAAGGGAAGGGGGCACAAAATGTGTTTCTAAAGGCTACAAAGAACGGAGACCCTGGTAAATTGATGATGATGTCCCTAAGATACTCAGTAAATCTTTAGTGTAGTTGGGCATAGAACCACACCTGTTGGTACCCATTTGAATGTCTGAATCACTGCAGTGACCTTTATTTGCCTGTCTTTTGTTTTCTGACCTTTATTTACCTGCCATTATTTTATTTACTCTTTGTTTACCCGCCCTTCTCACCAGTATGCACAACAACATTTTTTCCTTTTCAGGCAAAGAAAAAAACTGTGGCTTTGACAGCTTGTTGAAATATTTCAGATTTCCAAATATTGATAACATTTATCACTGGAATTTTGAATTTTCTTCCATGAAACCCCAGGAAATTGGGCTTTTTTTCATGGAATTCCTCTCTATTTTTAACCAGCTGTATATAGGATGTGGTTGGGGTAGAAGACTGGGACATGTTAGCAGCGTTTAAAGAGAAATCTTTGACATCAGACAACAAAAGGCAGGCAGATGGTGCCTAATACTTGTGCAGAAGTGAAGCTTCAAATTTATTCAATTTTTTTTTCTATAGTGTTGATTAAGTCTAAAAAGATCTGTGCTAAACATGGGCCACCTCATGCCTTCAACCCTTTGGACTATCCAGAGACAGTCCCAGCTCAGAAGTCCTGGTGGGACTGTCTTGTTGACACGTTTCATTCCTTTCAGCATTTTGCAGAATAAACCGTTGATTTCTGAGCAGCGAGCAAGCGTGGCTTTTCTCCTAAGGCTGCCTGAGTATCAGAAAAAATGAGCGTCAGTCTAGCAGGGTAACAGAGACGCCACAATACACCAGTGTTTAGTGTGTCTGGCGTCTTGATTTCTTTTGATACCTCATATGTTTTTGTGGTGGTGAGTGGGGAGGGCACCTTTCCTTCCTTGTAGGAAGTTCATCCAAAAAGAGGGAAAATGACGAAAGTGCGATTGTTCAGCCCTGTGCAAGCCACAGCTCTTGCAGGGCACCCAAACAGCCCTTTCTCCGCTCAAGAGCAGCAGAAGTGGTGCCAGGTTTACCAAATTATAGCTGGGTACAGCTCTTCAAAGGGATCCTTGGGGCACGTCACAGCAACACCATGATCAGTCATGATTTATGAATGTCTTGCAGCTCCTCTGCCAGATGTGCCTGCCCTTTGTTTTCTGCAGGAGCTGGAAGCCATCCACCCCGAAGCTGTCCCACGCAGAGTGAGCATGCACAAGAGGCAAGCTCTTGGAAAGGGAAGCCAGGCGTTTTGGAAATGGCAGAGCCCCTGGGCACTGCTCAGATGTCTCAGCTGCCTTTATTGAGCTGCATCTGCTCTTTACAAGCTGTAGGTTTCACTGATGCATAAGACGGAAGTTGTGAAAGGCAGTTGTGGCTGGGATTTGTAGGGGCTTGCAGGTGGTAGTAAAATTTTGGAGAGCTGACAGCAAGGGATGTTCTAGTTCAAAATCACAGAGAAATAACTGTGATCGTTATGGGGTTATAAAACATTCAAGATCCATTGAAGCTGATGGAAAGTCTCCCAGTGATATCTTGAGGACAAAAATAAAACGGGAATTTCTGATTCCTGGTAACACTTTTTGGCTGAAGGGATCCACACATGTAACTCTGCATTCATGTGAAATGCTGGTAGAGAAATACAGTCCACCTGCCTAAGACGTGTTGGGGAATAATCCTCCTAAACTGGGTGAAAATTTCTCCTCATAGTCAATGAAGACAGTTACCTCTCTCAACTGGGCAGACCTTCTCATTGTAGACTTCAAAAGTGCTTTCCTCTCTCTCCCCATAGTAGATGTACAAGCACTTGCTTTGGGAAGCCTGGTTCACTTGGCTTCTCAAATCTGCAGTTGTTAAGGCAACCGGAATCCATTCCCCCCAGGTTTACCCCTTTCATCCTGTGTTGGGGCTACTGGGATTCCAGTGACTTCAGCTAAGTTTTATCATCCCAGCATGGAAGCGACTCTGATGAAGCACACCCTAGAGCAGTACTGCAGGAGTTAGAAATCAGAGATAATAACACCATGGTGAAAATGCTGCAGGAAGCCATCTGACCCTGAGAGGAGACTTACATATGTGACTTTCTAGCATTCTGGTTCTCTTTTTTCTGTGAATTCATAATGGTTTGATGAAAAGGTAGTATAAATAGAAGAAAAATGTAAATGGGAGAGTGTACGCTGGAAAAGGCATGGCCTGGGGAGCACGTAGTGCAGGAGAGGACGTGCTTTTTTGATGAGTAATTAATACTCTTCAATGGAAATCAGCAGCGAGGGGAGGAGAACCTCTCCTTTGTGTTCCCAGGCTGTACACCGATGAGATCCTGTCATCGCACATCACACCCTGGTTAAGGCCAATATTGTCTCCAGACACAAGCCCAAAAGGTGCTGGGTCCCCAGCCTCTGTGGGAGAGGCAAAGCAGGTCTGATGGCACGTGCATTTGGGTTGTTTAAGAGGGCTTAGTGTAGCAGCATGAAAAATAACTGGTTTTAGAACACAGTGAACACCACCACACAGTGTGATGAACTAAGTGGAAATAAATGAGTTTGGAGGCAGCCCAATTTCTGTTAGTGGCTGGCTGTTGATTCCTTTCTAAATACAATTTCTTGGACAGCTAGGCCACAGAGGAGCCTCGCCTGGGACTTCCCACCTTTGTGTGCCCGGCTTTCTTTTATACAAGGCGAAGAATTCTGGAGGAAAAATGACAGCTGGAGATGTCATCTTCCAGGAATAGTAAGTTTTACTCAGTTTACATTCAAGTCGTTTTAGATGCAGGCAGTGGCAAAATGACCTGCCTATAGAAATTTATCATCAGCAAATAGAAAGGTGACAAAATCCACAAGCCCATCAAGATTTATTATTGCTGAAGGGTGAAGAATTTGCAGAAGTCGTAAGGAGAAGGGTGCTGCTGCCTTGGGTGCCTTCCATTGACCAAACAGAACTCACCTAGCAAGGTTATATATTATTTATTATCTTTAAAATATTTTAGATACAGTCCAATCAGTGGGTTAAAGAGCTTTTGGCAAGGTTAGCTCCACTGTTCTCTGTCCTCATGATCATTCAAAGCTGAATTGTTCTTCTGGGGACTCATAGCACTACTTAAATGCTGGTAAAAGCAATAGAAATGACCTCCTTTCTTTTGGGTATTTGATGGCCAATTTCTGACGTGTACCGAGTGCACGTGGAAGCCATGGGAAATTTTGGGCACCAGACCGGTGCTTTGCAGTTCCCAGGCAGTTGGAAATGGATGTGGTAGCCCCCAAATAACATACCCTGCCCAACCTCTGGCTGCCCTAAGGAGTGGGACGGGTTGTTGACAACATTATGTTGTGCCCTCCCATCATGAGAGCATGGGACTTGGTGGAAATGTTATCTGAGGACTGTGGGAAAAAGAATTTGGGGACTCAGGTTAGGCCTCCGGTAAAATGCAGAACATGAGAAATATTTGCGGAAAATCTGAGCTTTGAAATCCCTAGCTCTAACTGGTTTCTTGCTCACAGGTGTGAGACACGCAGAGGCCAGTTGCAGCCCTCTTTTCTTCCTGGCCCAAGACTTAGAAACAGGGTGATGAAGGTCGAAGACTTCAAAAGTATACTTTTAACACAGTTCACTTTCTTGCTTTATGAAAGGCTACTGCTGGATGCCAAGAGGCCAGACTGGTGACACATGTTAGGATGGATCTGTCCCTATATCCCCAAACACCCGAGACACTGAACAAAGATAACATGGATCCAGAGAGACACAAGGAGAGGGACAGAGTCCTGGGGTAGTATGAAAGAGCAGATTAGGTCTGGGCTCACGGTGATTGTCCCTGTCAAAACAGGGTATAAGCAGCAGCACGCACAATGTAGAAGATAGTGCGTGATGAGGAGGGTTCCAGGGGACCCGTCTGCATTGTTTGGAGAGAAGTTTATTCTTCTATCCTATCTGAGACTGCAAGATCCTGCACTCAGTATCTGTGTGTGCCTGTGTGTCTATAGGCAGTTTTTGGGCCCAGGTGAGAACAAGTACAGTTAATGCTAAAACATAAATGCACACACATACGCGCAGAGGGAAACCCGCTGATCTGAGCACTGACTGTCGGTCTCAACGATCGCTTCGGTGCCTGAATCGCCGTCAGCAATGTCAGCAGCTTGAAAAGGAGCCAGGAGCCCTTAGCTGCAAGAAGTGACGTGCTTTGCTGGCCGTGCCGGTGGCAGCGGCAGAAATCTTCGCCAGTGCCAGCAGCTGCAGCCAGACCCTCGCCATCGTGCCCCCACTCTTCCTACCGAGCGGGAAGGCAAACGCCACGCAGCAGATTTAATGCTAAACGACTCTTTTTCCCCATCCAAGAGCTGCCAGGAGGGACTCAGGGGCTGATGGGCTGTGTGAAAGGTGCTCCTGTCTGCTCAGCACAAAGCCACTTATCAGGGCCAGGAGGTGGGAAGGGGGAGAGTTACTGTACAAACAGTCATTCAAGATTAATTGCTTTTCATCTCTCGAGCAGGAATTGGCCTTTCAGCCCCAGGATACAATAAGGGCCTGTTCTGATTCTATCTTTTCAGGGGCCGTGTACAGCCAGGGGTGTTTGGCAGCGGCAGGCTGAAGTTTTTGGGAGAAATGAATCGGGTTAGCAAGCGCTGCCCTCCTCTTGGGGCTGGAAACTGTTATGATGCTAATGGCCATGATTACCGCATGTTTACAACCACAAATGGAGTGTTTGTGTCATATAATTTCTCTTCTCCCTGTATTTTGTGTTGTGAGTCCATTTTCACCTCCAGCTCCCGCTCGTCATGGTCTATCGATGCTTGTTGTGCGCTGATAAATCCCAAATATTTGATAGGGCAATTCATGTGTCTGAAGTCCAGGTCTTGCCAGGTCTGGTGCCTCTCTTATGAATCATGCAACATTCCGTGTTTCCTTGAAAGCTTCAGCAACTGGAGGCAAACAATTACATGAAAATCTCAACATTCATTGAAAAAATGCCTAGGCTGTTTGAGAAAAATCTTGGAAAAAAATAACCGAAAAGTGCCCAAAAGCAGAAATCAAAATAGCTGGTATTAAAAAAAAAATCCCAGTTTCTATTGTATTTAACTTAACTACTATCACAGACTTTTGAGCTTGATTCACTACTATGGAACACCTGATGGTAACAATCCTGAGGGCTTCTTCTGATGCAGATCGTACTGCAAGATCAGTGAAACACAAATCATGGATTGCATTATAGTGATGATGACTCTGGACCACAGGACTAGGAGGTCTGCTTGGGTCAGCAAGCCCAGAGCCATGCCTGGGTGGGCAGCTGTATCATAGCCATTGGAATCACAGCACATCCACTTCACACCAATGCGTTTCCCACCAGCCAGAAAACGTAAGAGCTTTTGTTCAAATCCCAGCTGCCTTGTTCAGTGTAACCTGCTGTCCTTCCCCTGGGACGGGCTGTGTTTGTCCAGCGTTGATGCAAAAATGTCAACCACAGAGCAGTCAAGTCCCTACCTGCGCCTCTGTCCCACCTCTCTGCAGATGAAAGGGGCACCCTTGAACCTGACAGTGTCCCTATCCTGCCACTATGTGTATGCTGATAACTGATGCCAAAAAATAGGGAATATCTTTCTTTACTGGGCTGAATTATGATCGCACCCTCCAAAAATGGCGTCTCTGCCTGCAAAAGAGTCAACAGGTAGTAAAGCAATTTGACACTGTTTCTGACGTGAAGTACTTACTTTCATTTGTTTTGAAGTTATTTCAGGCTCTAATTCCATTGTGCTGATTTACCCACACGTCTCCCTGAATTTGCACTGCAGGGGAAAAAAGAAGTGTTTCAGTAACTTAATTCAAAGCATATTATAGCGAGTTGCTGGCATAAATCCACACTGACTTGTGGCTGAGGTCAGTGCTCATCCATATTGACCCAGAAGGCAAATATAGGCCAAGTTAAAAACCAAGATAAATATTCTCCTTATGGGACAATACATCTTTATATTGGCTAGAAATCTCAAGTCAGTTTTTCTTATACCCTCAGAAGATAAAAACTGGAAAACAATAGAGAAACAAGCACTTTTTTAAAGAGTGGAAAGATACACTTTTTAAGGCAATCTAGTAATTTTTCTGATTTCAAAACCACTTGCCTTATTGGTTTTTGATCCAAACCACATAAACTCCACATAAAAATGCAGCCTGTCCCTATAGGGCATTTAAAAACATACACTCCTTAGCTCTTTTCCTTTGTCAATGTAGTATGTGTCAGTGTGCAAGAAAAAGACCAGAAATAATACAAATGATAAGAGGGGATTATCTGCACTAGTCCAGGAGGTGCTGTGGGATCCCACAGCTGGGGATGAACTGTGGTCTCAGGCAGATGACGGGGAAGTCAATGGGATCTTTGTCCCAGGTTCAGAGAGGCTTTCAATTGCTCTGCTCCTGCCTAGGGCCATCTTATGAGTGTGTGGCTAAAATTATGCTAGTATACAAATGTTTTCTAGCTTGTAGGCCACAGCATGTTACTGAGACCAGAATCACCAAAGTTCAGGATGGGAAAGATGTGGCATGCTGTAACTAACAATTTTTGCCATACTGTTCTCAGCCTTGTGTGGTTGGACTTCCCCTGTTAACCTAAGCTCAGGACACTTTGCATAGGGCTTCACCCCAACCCAGCTGAGATCAGCAGCAGACTTTCTCATCCACAGCACTGGGCTTTAAATTGGACCCATCAAAAATTTTGTGTCACTTCATTTCAACTGATGTCATCGTGTCACTGTGAATTCCTAAATAATTCTACCATCCCAGCAACAACATCTCAGCACTTTTTAGTATTTGTCATCTCATCTTTTGCTTACCTCACCTGATTTTTCCACCCTGACCTGGGGTTGTTGGTGATGTTCCTCTCTGTCTCCTGCGTTGTTGGATGCAAAACTGAATGCACTGCTGATGCAGATGGGCTAGATGAGCAACGGGAGCGTGGCAGCCTCCTCCCCTCACAAAGCTTTATTTTTGCACATGCAGCCAGGCATCCTTTGGGGCTTGGCGTGTTGTATTCCATTAAAGCAATCTTACCAGAGGAAAAAAGAGCTCTTTGTGACAGAACACTTGCAAAGTGTTTCAATGGCTTTCTTCTCCACGGTCCTTGTGGGACAGCACACGGGAGTCCGACCCTGTCCTGGGGAAGGCAGATGGACCAGATGACCCCTCCAGGTCTTTTGGAGCCCTGTTTCATATGGATGCTAGAGACCATCAACATCAGGGTCATCTTTGATCTCTAGCTTGCTTTTGTTATCAATTTTCTTTACATCATAAAACTTTGCTGCACCCAACAGGCTGCTGACCTTACTGTTTTGGGAGCATACGGAGTCATTTGTTTAGGCCATACGGTTATACCAGATGGCTATATTTGAAATCCATTTATCACAATCATTTTGGGTGGATTGAAACTGCAAGTATGTGACAGCTTCTTGGGAAGCATGATGATTTTCAACATTCCCATCCTTGATACTCCTGTGTTGAAATTTCTCTGAGTTAACTTCTAGAGAATTAAGTAATTGTCCTTGATAGATCTGTGCTGTTAAGTGTATTCTCATGCATATTATAGGATAATGGCTTTACCTATACATCCTGTTGACTCCATCTAGAGCTGCACAGCATATGCAGGTATTCCTCCTGCACTGGCTAAAGGAATTCATGTGCCCAGCTTCACTCCACCTTCGAAAAATCTGCCTTCGAGTTGCTAGATGCTCAAAACATGTCACATCTCATAACTCCTCTGTATGTTCCTAAAATAAAAATCCAGAACGGGTTTTGGATTAAATGTTTTCCCTTGGGCACTCTTAAATCATGTTAAAAGATGAAGCTAGAGGGAGGAGAGCGTTTTATAATTGACATTATTTATTTTCTTTTCCTTATGATAAAACCTTGATCCAAAACTCATTAGAGACTACAAGAAATCACTCCCACTCATTCGGTGGGTGAGAGTCCAACAAATCATGTCCAGAGGCCGTATGTGGAATCGTACCTTTCTGCTGACTCACTTGGACTTTTTCTGTACGCTTTTGTGACAGGCTTGGAGACCCTTATCATCTCCATCAAACCCTGCCGGGTGCTGCCGGCTGTAGCGGGGCTGTCAATCAAGACGGCGACTGTCAGGGTGCGTCCAGCGGAAGTGTTTATGAGGGAGCACACCTGGCGCTGAGTAGGTGTGCTTGTTCAAACAGTGCCGGGAAAGCTCGTCTCCTGACCAGAAGCCAAACGCCTCCCAGCTCAACGTGCCGACGTGCCGCAGCACCGAGACGTTTGCTTTCGGCTCACCTCCTGCCGCAGGCCAGCCGTGCCACGCCAAGTGATGCGGTTTGCCTTCAGAGGCTGCCGGCATGAAGAGATGTGCTTATTTCTCTTTTCCTTTGAGGCTGAACTTCCTTGGCATTTGCAAACACAAGATTACTTCTTCAAGAACAGAGAGGAAGAGAAACATGGGGATTAGGGAGGAAGCTGTGACAAAAAGTTCTGACATGAATTTCCATGCTGGCAACAACAGGAGGTTTCCTCATCTTTCTCTGCTCCTCCATCATGACCTTGGTGAACAGGAGCAATGTCTTTGGATTCGAATGAGAGATGAAGACCATTGTTCTCCTGACATTCTTTTCAGAACATGGTTTTGCCCTGGGGAAATGTTTTTTAATGACTAAGTCAGCAAAATCTTCTGATGCATGATGCTGTTCCTTCAGGGTCTCCATCCTATTTTTCTCCACCTGAAAGCCTCCTCTGCAAAGGATGGAGTAGAAAAGCAGATCTTCCAAGAGATGCAGAGCTGAAGGGACATTAATGGAGCAGTAGTGATACAAGTGGAGTACCTTATATGTTGTGCAAAGACTTTTATCTGCCATTTTAGAGGCCTTGGGTGGGGTTCAATATGACCAGGGACATGGAGGTGCAAGATTCCCTAGAGAGCAAGGTTGGCTCAACAGCCCTCCAGGTGAGACGAGATTCAGAACTGCTCTAGACTCACTTTCAGACCATTTCATAGCGCCTTATTTAGGCTATAGGACTCCTCCTTTTCCTGGTAACCCAGAAGAGCTGGTGACTTGAACTGCTCAGGTCATCTGAGCTGCTTCTTGGGCTTACAGATGACAGCTGCTTAAAGCACGGGGTGGGCAACACATTGCCCAGCCACAACAGAAGGTGGCTTTAGGGGCACGCATCCCATTTTTAGGCTGAGATTGTGTATGAACAATAGGAAATTATTGCCTGGTGAGCTCTGGGTTCATCTGTTTGTAAGATACTAGGTCACTGCAAACAACACATTTAAGGTTGCTTAAATTTTCATGGAACTGTTTACTTTGGGAGGGGAACCAGCAAAAAACCAATGGAAAGAATTCAAAAGGAGGAAATATTTTGAGCTGTAAGCTGTTTTCGGTCTGCCTGTGCAGGTAGTAGGCATGGTTGGGGATACAGTGTATTAAATCTTCCTTAGGTATTGGAAAAAGACAAACCTAGAAGAAGTCATTATTGTTAAACACTTTGTATGGAATTGGAGTTGGAGATACAGGAAAACAATTTAGCTTGTTGTAAACTGGTTTATCAAGTTATGTGGAATTGGAGAAACTCGCCTGATTTGCAGAATTAAGTGTTGGTAGTGAACAGATCTTTGGAATACCTCCGCTATAACTGCCTCCAGAAAATTAATAGGGAGCCTAAAGGAAAGATATAACATTTTAATCCCCAGCTGGAGAAGCCTAAGTGTCAAATGCCAGGATTGACACTGCAAATGGCTTAGAAAACAGCAGTGACTCAGGTCAAGGAGAACAAATAACCATGTCTGGAAATTGTCTCAGTGCCACTCATCTCGGTAGGAAATGCCACAAAAGTGATGATGAAAGAGAGCAGATTGCAACTTCTCCCTGGGAGGTGGGAAACCCATGGGAACGGGCTTAGACAACTTCACTAAAAAGAGCCAGACAACTTGTATTTATTATACAGAGTAATATATTACCTTGAAATTAACCTGTGTATTCACATCGGCCAGGTGTCTTACTGTAAGACCGAGATGGCATGGAATTGCAATGGAAAAAAAATATCCATCTATAAATACATGCATTCATCGTGGATAACTGACAGATTGTATCGCAAAACGTCCAGCAGCTTTCTTGACAGCTTGTAGGTTTTCCTCAACAGACACCATAGTTGTTTCATAGTTGACTCTCTGATCACTCTTCAGCTTTATCACATCTAGTCCTCACCAAGTTGCATGGCGTTTCCTGTTTACAAAAACAGGAAATCGCTGGAGCAGAAAGGGCAGGTTGCAACAATTCATTTATTACTGTTGTTTTTTTCTCTGCCCTTGCTAACTACCCTGAAACCAAAAGAAATGTTGGCGAGAGAGCACTCCATATCTGTGTGACACAGAAAGGCATGTAGTTCACTGCCTCGTGCTGGTGTTTGGCTACGCTGTCGTTTATCCATCCGGAGGCATGTTTTGCTTTACTCAGTGCCTTTATTGCCTGCAAAGACAAATACGTCTCATATATTATTTCTAATCAATGTGGAACTCAATGCAATCAGTGTATTGCTTTCTCCTCTCTCTGAACGGTGCCTGCAACTTCCCCAAAGTTATAGCAGGTTCGTTAATTTGACTACCTGATTTTGCAAAGGGGCACGATGTTGTCGTATGCTCTTCATAAAACAACTCAGAGGCCTGAATACGTTTTCTTGCCACCTGGCTCTTGTGAAGTGCCGGCCTGGTTGTGCAGACAGAGTCTATTTGGCCTCTAACCTGCAAGGCTGTGGATGGTTTAAATTCAAGTGCGATGTCTGCAGATGGATCTGGGATGATTTAAGGAGTTCAGTCTGAGCCTGCACATCCTGCAGTGTTGTACTTGGTCACACATGTTTGGCAGAGTCTTGTCCCAGCAGGTGTTGCAATCTGAGACTCGAAGTAGGGAGAGAACACACCAGCTTCAGTTGGCATTACTAAATTTCTCATTTAAATGTTGATTAAGCTTAAAAATGAAAAAGTGAGGTATTAGCATTACGAAGAAAGGCAGCAGAACACAAACATTGAACACCAGATCATTCTACAGCACAGCAGTGCAAATTGTGCTTCTCCTCATTCAGCTGCTCCGGTAACAAGGCTGTTAAGCATTAGGCTTCCAGAGATACCAGTATAAACTGCTATTGTAATTAGGCAGGGAAGGTGTTAAATGCAGGGGACACTTTCTGTGGGTCTTAGCCTAGCAGGTCCTGCTGTTAACTATAAGGGTGACAAGGGCACATCCCCTCAGCCTGGGGCAGGTGGTGTTGAAAGAGCAAGACTGAATCCTTTGGGTAGGTGCTGAGACACCCCCTACACCCGCCCCGTGCTCAGGGCCAGTCTTTGCCCGTGGACCTGTCATGGGCGGCAGTGGCCCCGTCCAGTAGCCTGCTGGCACCCATGGGCTGAGCTCCTGGCTCTCCCAGGCTGTCCGGAGAAACTGTCGTGAGAAAGGGCCTTTTTCTCGGTGCTTTAAGGGTTTTCAACAAAAGAACTCGAAAGGGAAAACCGACAGCGTCTGCTTCCAAAGGAGGCTTGGCAGCACCATCCTTGCAGCGTTGCAGCTTGTGCCACCCCACTGGCTTGAGACGTGGCCTCAGGCAAGGTTGCCTCAGCTCTGGGTGGTGGTGAGCTGTGAATATTTTCCATGAGATTAAAAAGAATAAAATTAAAAAGCCCTAATGCCAGAGACAGTTATCTCCTCTGGGAGGCTTTCCCACTCAGGGCAGGGTCCTGCAGCCCCCGAGCCTGGCGGCAGCTGCCATGTAGAGCTGGTGTACGCAGGGCTGGGGAGCCAGCGTGCTCCAAACACTGACAGTTTGTTACCTGGGATTTTCTCTGAGGAGTTTTGGACCATGTGGACCTGGAACTGGTTGGTCCTGTGTACTTCGTTCATAACCAAAAGCCTTTTCTGACTTAGTCATCTCCATCCCAGGGTGCCCCAGCCGCTGTCCACACTCCAGGGCTCCCGCTATTTCAAGGACTTTTTGTCCACAGCCCGAGACTCCTATTATTTTCCATTATTTGAACAACTTCCTGGTGAATGTAAGGGAACTCAAACTGGCACTTGGAGAACACAAGGACAGGAGAAACTCCCCTCACCCCTTTCTTACCCAGACCCCCTGGGATGTGGCATCACCTGTTTTTTGGGGGAGAGCATTTTTCCTTCAGTATCAGCCTGTGCTGCTGTTGGCAAAAGCATCAGTCATCTCTGCGTAGCTGTGCTGACACACCGAAACCAGCCCCCTCTGCTCTGCCCTCCCTGGCACTGGCGTGCAGGGGCAGTGCTGGCTGTCCTCCCCTCGCTGGCAAAGCCCCCTGCTTTCGCAGCCAGCTTCTTAGCATTATAATAGGGAAAAACAGGGAAACGTAGTTATTCTGGTGTGAAACTGGAAGGAAAACCCCAGCAGAGAACTGGAGGAAATGAGGCCTTAATACACAAAGGGTCCCAAAGGCAATGGGAACTGGGACATTTCTGTGGATTTGTCCTTAAAAGAGCACATGAGGTCACTCTGGCAACGCAGGGCTTGGACCTCCAGACCTAACAGAGGGCTGGGCTCTTCCTTCACCCCAGGACTGTGAGAGAAGGTGTACTGCAAAGATTATCACTTGCTATTCCTTGGATTCAGGAGCTCTCCCATAGGGATCCTACCCCACATCCCTTCGTTGGGACTTTTCTTGATGTGGAGGCAGTAAGGCTGCACAGACAGAGGCAGCCCTGTCTGTGAGACTACGGCAACGGCAAAACACTTCACAAGAAAATCGCACTCTTTAACAAGAGCAGGAATGGTTTGTTTTGTGCTGCTGAAGCAATCTCTCCTGGCAGAGCATGTCAGCTATCTCAGCTGATAGATGCTGGCAATTAGCAGTGTTTGCAGAAGGGCAATATTCCCCAGGCCTTTATTCGTATAACCTTTGTTCAGGGAGCAGGAGCACCGAGAGCCAAGATTGCACTTTCTAGCTTGAGCCAGCCCTTCCTCTCACATATCATGCTAGCGAAGCATAAGAAGAAAATATATACATTACCCAAGAGACCCACAGATCCCCCTGCCTTTTGCAGAGACCAGCACCTCTACGGCAGATTTCAGTGAAGTCTCCTCTGGCTGTGCTGCTGCAAGTGCTACAGACCTGTCAGGTCTCACACAGTGAGGATGAGCATGGGACTGCCTCAGTGCCAGGCATATCATCTGAGTTATTCAATCAGGATGCCACCAATGAGACCTGGCCTGCGGGACACCCCTGTCCCAGGAAGGATACCCTTTAGCAACTCAAATGGAGTTGGACACAGACGGGCGGGCAACTTATCTGAGCCCTTAGCTCACTATAGATGTAGGCACCTAAAGATAGATGTGTTGAATCCCACTCTTGGCAAATAATCTCCCTCCAAAGTCAACTGAGAAAGCAATGCAAGTGTCTACAGAAGACAAAGCATCCACCCAGAAGACTATAATTTTTAGGGATCTCATGTTAGATGAGATGAATCTCGGGGTGGCATCTGGAGACTGGGCCCCGTCTCCTGCTCCCCTGTGCCATCACTCGTGGGTTTGCAGTGTAGGGATTCTGTGATTCTGTGATTCTGTTTCTCTCCCTCCAGTGGGATGCAGCTGGTGAGGACAATCCTCATCTGTTGGACAAATGGGGTGGAGGGAAGATGGACGAGAGAGAAATCATCGAAGAAGAAACACAAACTCCTGCTGCTGCAAGGGGACAGGAGCCCCACTTCCAGCAGGGTCTGCAGCCCCTGCCCTGCCCCACTTAGTCCTGCGCGGGAGTGCTTCATGCCAGGAACAGCACTGCTGCAGGGACAGGGTGATGTCAGCAAAAGGGTTGCTACAAGAAATTCCTAAATGTAAGACAGACAAGAAAGTCCCGAATACAATGGATCTGGGGAACACACTCCTTTTCTTGCTGTTTTGAAGCTCACCAGGTCTCAGACTCCGGGATATTACAGAGAAGGGCACAGACACCTCATTTTCTTCTTTCTCTTCAAACAAAAGCGAAATGTTGACAAAAAAGAACCTATGTACTGAGGACCACGAGAGATTATTCAGGTCCCGGTGTGAGCTGGTGGAGCACGGGGGTCAGAGACCATGAGAGACATGCAGGTTTTCTGACCCTATGTGGAAGTTCTGCTATAAACATTTGGTTTAACGCTACGCAATTTCCACACTATTAGATTGTTTCACACTAACTCTGCATTTCTATACCTTTCATGTTCCCCTCTTCCCACCAGTCCCAATGAGCCAAGAGACTGTCTCATATTTGTGTGTTCCCGTGTGCACGGGGAGGCTAGTGGGACCAGATCCACTTTGTCGGCCTGCGACTGGAGAAGCAGCAGGTAGTCAAGAGATGGAGAGAGGGAAAAAGCACCCAGTCACATGCCATTTCTATTCTGGGGAGAAAAAGCAGCCTTTGTGGGCCTAGGTAAATGTGAATGTCCAAATAAATGTTTTTCTTTAACTTAAAACCAGAAGTGGCATTGTCTTTTAAACAGAAGTAGTATTTTCCAGGCTTTTTTTTTGGTCCTTGATTTTACCCACCAGTAGAATGAAGAGCAGGGAGACATTTTCCCACCACAACCACCAGAATGTGACTGAAGCGCAGAGAAAAAAATGAAATTCATTGGAAATTTCCTTGGGAGCCTTCTGCTTTTTTGACAAAGCAGTTTGTAATGAAATAGTTTATTTCATGCGGATTGAAAAACATATGAAATGCTTTGTTTGGAGTTGTACTGTACTTAAGTTAAAAATGTTTCCATTTTTATGGAGTGAGGAGGAAGAGGGTAAGAGCCAGAGAAATAGGGAAAGAATGATAACCAAAATGGAAACTTTCTGTATCAGCAGGAACTTTTTTTTGGATTGAAATGAAAATGTTTCACAACGGCATTTTTTTTTGAACAACATACACAGAATTTGAACAAAATATAGTCAGGTTAAAATAAAACTTAAAGAACAGTGTCTCGACAATTTGTTAAATGAGCATCCTCAGCATCCTGTGCTGATGTATTAAGAGGTGATCTGTTTAAGGACAGTATTAGGAGGCTCTGAAACACCCCGCCTCTTAGCAATGCGCTCCTGGCCCCTCAAAATCATCACAGGCAATGAAGTGAAATATCTGGGGTTAAATGAAATTAGCTAAGAGAAAAGGGATGTACCTAGGGCTCACCTAGAGCTGTTCTCAACTGTTTAGTTTTACTGGCAATATTCTAAGCAGGTTTGTGGTAATTTGAAAGGGCAAACAATCTACTTTTCCTAAGTTTGGAAGGCGCCTATCAAATTGTTTTTCTCCATTCTTGTCTTCCTCAGCCTTTACCTTATCTTCACTGTTTTGAGAGCTTGCGCTATCAGAAAAACTAATATTGCACAGACTTCTCTGCTAATAGCTGTGGCCCTTTAGGAGCTTTCCAATAGACTGATTTTTGTCTATGGAAAAAAACCATGACGGATGTTCCTGTATCTGCTGGATGTAAGGCTAATGAATCTCGTTTGGAGCAAATGCTCTACATGTTGCGTAGATCCAATCACAAGTTAGCAATTGTTTGTGAATTTCTACTGTGGAATATATAGCCTCCCATATCATAACGCAATAATCACAATTATATGTGCTTAGCACATCCGAAGGCAATCCCTTTACTCAGTAAATCTACACAAAGGGCCATTTTCCAGCTGGGCGCTATATCTACATACCCTTTGGAAAATGATCGCAAGGTTTTGGCTCCAACTCTGGCTCAGTCGATATCCCACAGAAAGCCTGGTTTTGCTTTTGGAGCAGTGGAGAGGCTGAGGGAGGCATTCCACATGAATTTGCCAGTTTGCACCTTGATCAGGCAACAGTTGCTGTGCAAGAAGCGCCAGCACATTATTGGTGTGTGGGAAGAAGAAGTTATCGCCAGCCAAAATACAGGTGCATAGAGCTGCTTCTGCAGCCTATGTACGACAAGCATCCAAGAAACGAAGGAAATACACCGTGGGCTGTAATTAGGCCCTGACGGTTGATACTTCTTCTTCTTTTCTGAAGGTTCTTGTGTTTTGTCGAACCATATTATCTCTTCAAGAGCAATCACGCTCAGGGTCACTGGGTAGCAGGGCCAGGCCAAGCACGATGAAATACTCTGGGCTGCTAACTCGAAGCAGATTGCTGCAGCTCTGCAGCAGTGCTGGTGCGCATGGCAGGACATCACACTTCCAAACCCGACACAGGCTCCCTGACCCAGCCAGAATAAACTGGGTTCCAGTCATACCTCAGAATAAACTTAAGAAAGTTTAATAAATATTATATTTAAATATATGCGGCTCTGTGTGTAAACCACTGTAACCAAACTGAAGCAAACTGGAGCTTGTGTTACAAGCACTGTGGAAATATCAGCATTCGGCTCTTTTAATAGCCCACTGTTTGTTCTACCAAGCAACCAGCTCTCCAAAGAAGAAGCCATAGCAGACCTCACCTCCTTCTGATGCCTACTATCTAATGGAGACCAGATGAAAAAGGATATCTTAGCAGCAGTGAGCCAAATAGGCGGTACGTGTCTAAAAAGGGACAGCACGATGGTACAGGGACCCGGCAATCCAAAGGACCACCACTTGCCTCTTTTGTCGTGGTGAATTTAATCATTCTGTCTTCTCTGACTTGAAAGAGAACAGGATGAGACAAAAGCATGCTCAGGATATCGTTCCAATTCCACAGAAGTCTATGATGGGATATGCTTTGGGTTTTGGGATGTTGGGGTTTTTTTTCAGTTTCTGTCAAAATCTTTTTGACTGGAAGTTCCCGGGTAATTCCTTGGGTTGTATTTCATGGTGACTTTAACGTTTGTGCTCAAGTGTAGACATTATATTAAAAATGAACAATAGCATCTGCTTATGTTCAATTACCATTCAGGTTCCAGAAGTTATTCCCCTTCATAAGAGGGCAACAGGGTTTTTGTGTTGGGAAGAAGCAGTCTGTGAGGCATATGCCAGAGTATGCCATTCTCACTGGGAAACCAAAGGAGGATGGTCTAGATGAAAATGCTCATCATTCATTGGGCAAAAATGGATTGGAACTATTTACTCAGAAAACAACTAATAAAAATGACATGCACTCAAATTGGAGGGTGCACTAAGTGACGTCCTGAGGCAACAGAATAGAGACAGACATTTTAAATACTGAGAGAATACTGAGATTACATGGTCTTAGAAGAAGATGTTAAAATTTTCTTTGGAGGACAGTGTTAGAATTTAAAATTATCTTTATAAATTGGAGACAGAGACTGAAAAAGTAAGGAAGCAACTTAGCAAGGACAAGATACTCCACTTAGGCATAGGTAATTGTCCAAACAAATACAAGAGCAACTGGTTAGACAGCAAAGTATCTAGGGGCCATAGTGAGACACAACCTGATCAGAGTCAGAAACATCACAGTGTCCTAAAGGCATGGAGGGCATGGAGGTGTATATAAGCATGAAACATCCATGAAGGAATTCTTCCATTCTGCTTAAAATTGACAAAACCTCTCTTAGGGTGCTGTGTTCGGTCTTGAGCCATCTTCAATGTGAAAAATGTTGCCACAAAGGGAAAAGTTGTAGACTGTTTTTTATTCCTGATGTTCATCACATGTAGAGGAAGATGTTATCTTGTTCATGACCATTTTTCTTTGCTTTTCTGTGCTCTGTGTGAGCAGCGTGTTTGTTTTTTATTCTCACGCACATTTGGTTAGGAACGTGAATTTATTTGGATAGATGTGGTTACAGATGTGTGTAGACTTCATATAAAATGATACGCAAAGGCAGCTGTGTGAGATTGTGAATGCAAGCGCTATGAGTTTGGACACGTGGACAAGTAAGCACACATCACTGGGGTGCAAAGTAGCCAGTTCCTAGCAGCAAATACGAAATAAAACTCACTTTGGTTGCCAGATGCGATGCAACTCTAGCAATGGGCCAAAAGTACAGACTTTCAGCTCTGCGGTGCACACCACCCAGGAGGCCAAAGAAAACTGGTACTTGTGTGCTGTAGCCTGATGCGTTGGTCCACCTCCCCTTTTATGCACACACGCAGAGTGCAGCCCTGGATCCTCCCCTCCCCTCTGTATGCACCAGCAGGAGCCCCACCGGCATAAAGGTGGGAGGCAAAGGCATACAGCAGGAAAAGAAAATCAGACACATCCTAGCAGAGTTTCCTAAGCACTGAAATGTTTAAAGTGTGCAAATCCTATTGATTTCCAAGATACATCAGAAAAATACAACTTTGGATCTGTGGACAGAAATAGGGTGTGCTTAAAAATTATTCATGATGGATAATTGAATGCTTTTTTCACCTACCACAGCATCCCCCTGACCACCAACATTATCTTGCTAAGCTGAGTGGTGGGAGAAGCAAAACACTTAGAAGGAGATAAATGGGCTATATTTGAGCACTGTATGCTTGATAAATTAACTATGCATCCAGGCTGCCTTTCATCTCCTTAGGAAGGAAGGGCATTTCGGAGCACTGTGATCTCCCAGCCAGGGAGACAGCTATCTCTGCAGTGCCAGAGGCAGCCAGTGCATTAGCCCTTCGGCTATCAGCACTTTTAAACAAAGCCATCTCACAATTAACAATGTGCTGTTTCCTCACCATTGCCTGCAGTTTGGGGATGTCAGTGGGTTGCTTCAAAGTGGGTTCATGCACTTCATGTTGCTGCTCGTGACATACAGCTGTGGTTTCCAACCACCAGTGCAATGAGGAACCAGTTTTGTAAATGTTGCTTGAATGGTGCAAGCTTTTTAAATGGGAGAGATCCCTCTCAACAAAGGCAAAACTGCATATATATATGCATATATGCAGTTATATATGCATATATATATATATATATACTGCATATATGCAGTATACAAAATAATGCATAAAATGGAATCCCCCATGTCACCATGAACTCACATTCCTTCAGACGTCTGTCTGTATGTGAGGATCTGGAAGCAGGTCTCACTTTCACACAAAATGCTCTTCTGAGAGGATGTAAGTGCTCCAAGTAATGTGTGAGATTTTGAGGGCTTTGCATCCATTCCCAAGGTAGACTTCATGAACTACCATCAGGGTTGTAGAAGTTGGGACTAATATAGTGAAAACCTCACACATGTAGGATCAAGAGGTCAGAACATTAATGACACAAGCTGATTTTACAAGATTCCCACCATTTTGAGCATCTCGAGTCAAGCAATTTTTGTGCTATTTCTTTTGTCTTCAGGTCAGAACCAGAAGGCAAGTTTCTGACTAGTTTGCACAAACCGTGCTTCGAGGCATTTTAAGCTGGGTTCTCTGAAAGCTTGGTTTAATTCTTCTACAGACAAACCATGTGCACAGGTCCTCTGGTCCAGCTGAGACATGGTGTTGGAACTTCAGAAGTCAAGCTGAGGAGCTTTTAAATTCAGTGCATCAGAAAGCCCAGTTTACTTGGAAACAGAAATTCAAACTCCAAAGGAAAAGTTTGCTATCACAGGAGGAAAATGTCCTGATTCAACAGGCAAGACAGGACAAGGCAAGACAAAGCAAGGAAGACATTTTTATGCCGCAAAATCTTTGAAAAAATTTATTTGGGGAGAATCAAAGTGGGTTCTTCTCTGGAAGGTCAGGGTCTTGAGTTATGTTTACTTTTTCCTCATAGACAAGACTCAAACTAGAGAAAGATTTTTTAAGTGGATAGATTAAAAGTGCTTGCCCCAATTTCACTGATGGACAATGGAATTTCAAATGGTATTTATAGCTGTCTCTCCTCAGAAAATGTTGGGATTTTTTTCTGTAAAGGATCTTCCTGTTAGAAAATCATTTGTGATCCAGTCCCAGTGAGATCTAGTCCTAACTGCATCTTGTTCAAGGGTGTAATGATAAACAGGTTATAGGAGAAGCAACACAGACCCCTGTGGAATCTCTGTAATTTCATGCAGAATGTTAAATGTGTATTATTATTATTATTATTATTATTATTATTATTAAAATAGCAATTAAGCCTTACAAGTAAGAAGAGAAACATACTATTAGCCTTTTTCATTAACCTCTGGGATGCCCTTCACTGATTTTTTTTTTCTGGTTCTAGCTAACAGCAACTCAAAGAATGAAAGCAGAGTCTTGATTCACGGCATGTACTTTCCCAGTTTTCCCTTGAGTGCCTTGGCACCATCTCACAATTAGTGCTGCTTGGTTAATTGGTGTATCTGAAGGACTCGAATTAAGCTTAATGAACTTGACTTCCAAGGACAAGGGCTCTTAAAGGAGCAACAGCAGCAGAGGATCAGCACTGATCAAAAGTTTGAACAATAGAGGAACTCAAAATGCTGTGTATGGGAATGTCTCAGTGTTTCCTAACACCAGGGAAAACAAGAGTTTGCAAACTTCATGAGAGTGTGGCCCTTGCTTGAGACAAGGACAAAAAGGATGCACAATTACAGGTTAGAACTGTCAAAATATTTATGTCTTCTTTTTGACCCCAGTGAGTCTGGAATCAGGAAATACATTTTTGCTTGTGAACACACATTTTATGTACTGGGTAGAGCTAGGAGACGGCTGGAAGAGGTCTCTTATCTGCTGCCTATTCCTGGCTGATCCTAATAACCAGAGATGAAAAATAGCCTTACGCTGACTGCTACTTAAGGAAATACCCAGGCAAACAGCAATTTGCTTTACCTAAAGAAGAAAAACCTGTTTAAAATAGGGTTAATCTCAAGCATCATGCCTGGGAAAAAAGGACGAAACGTCCAGGACACCTGTCAGCTCTTCCACATCCATAACTAATGATGGGCAAATTTGCTTAGGACAAAACAGAAGTGTCCCTCTGCTCCTCCCATCAGTGTCCACAATCTGAGGTTACAGGCTCACTGCTTCAGCAAAGAATTAATGTTATTCTTAATATTAAGCGCTTAACTTCTTCCGTTTGCTTCTATTAGTGAGAAAAAAGTCAGGTTTTCCTACTCAAAAATTTCCTATTGGCCCAATGACCAAGCTGAAGGACTTTGAATCTTTAATTTTTTTGTTGTTGCCACACAATCTTCCTGTCTGTGCCGCTGTGCTCTGTGCTGGTCGGGACCCTGACCCCTGAATCATCACTGGGAAGTGACTGCCCTGAGCAGTCCAGCGAAAAGTGTGAAGCTCTTTGGTGGTTGCTGTGGTTTCTTCTCTCTGTTTTGCAAGGCTCAGCTCTTTCCTGGTGTTCAGTAAATGACAAACACATCCTTTTAGTGTGGTTTGGTAGGGAAGTGTGAATTGTGTCTACTGATACCTGCTGGTCGGTTTAGGCTTTCCAGTAACTGTTAAGCTTATTTCCAGCAAATTTGACAGAGGGGTGGGAGACTCAAAGATAATTATGTTTCTACAGACTTCATGAAAATTAACATGTAGGAAGGAAAGAGAAACCCAAATTTGCGTCTGCTATTATGGAAAAGCACAGAAGATTCAGTCTTTGCTGCTCTATTTGACAGCATCCAACTAACGAATCAGCCGATGTCTGCCACCGGTCAATCTGCACGTGGGTAGCTCCTGCGCTGCTGTAGCATGACCTGCCTCTTATCCTTGGGCATACCTCAGGGGATATGGGACAGAGTTGGGGTGCATGCATGTGATGCAGGGGGACACAGAACAATTTCTTTGAAATAAATTTTTGCCAGAAATCAGATTGAGATGCGGCTTGGTGTGACAAGAAAAATTGAATTAAATATTGGTTCTGTTGAAGCCAAGAATAAGTTTCCTAATCTGGAATTTTGGCCACATTTTGTAATAATGTGGCAAAAGAAGTTTCTAAGAGTGAAAATTTGTGGACGCAACCCTTGCCATAGATAACACCCCAGTCACGTGGTGGGTGATTCAAAACGGCCTCTCTTTAGGAACTGCTGTTTGTGCATGCAAAGTTTGGGCTTTTGTTTGTCTTCCTGAGACTCCACTGCCCACTCAGATCTAAGCATTTGTCCTCATGAACTCCTTATTTTGTCTCAGATGAATAAAGAAGCCAATTCTCAGTTTGGACCTGCAGGTGGGATGGGTTCACCCAGCACTTGCTGCTGGGTGTTGGATGGGACACAGGTCCTTGTGCTGCCAAAGGACCTTGATAGGGGAAACACACACCTGCCCTGGATATCATTTTAGGGTTCCTGAATCTCTCCCTGGAGGTACCTCCCTCCCTGGGACTGCGAGGAAAACCCTGATGTTGGGCTGGATTCCTCACTGTTAGGCAGCTTTGAGAAGGGCTGCTCTGTTGACCCGGGGGCATGCTGGAAAGCTTCATTCTTCTATAAAATGCTTGAGGAATCTCCACAGGCAGGGTTTTATGGTGCAAAGTAGAGAGCAACAATCTTCACCTGACTTTTTGTGAGGTTCACCGTCAGTATTTACAAAGCAGTAGAAGTCAGTAGCATTCTGTGTTCTGCACAGGGGAGAGAGCAAACTTACTTGGTTTTGGAAATATGAGATGTACTTAGAAGTTTAAAAAGCAGTTTTCAGATGGGCTTACCCTTTTCTAGCATTTAGGAACAACCATCAGCCATTAGCTGTCCCTCCAACTTTCAATGCCTATGACCAAATACCTGAAGGTATTTCTGGGGTGCCCAGAACTATTTCAGCAAAAGTGGTAATTACAGAAACAATACTGCTTCCAGCCAGCAATTTCCCACAAGATGAGAACACCAGACAGCCCCCGGCCGCAAGTAACAGAAATTTGAAAGAAAATAACGGGTTTCTTTAAAAAGGAGAAAGATCATAACTTTATAACAACATTATTATTCAAAGTAAAATACTTCCTTATGAATTTGAAAAACCACTTTAGGCTTCAGGTTTTTTTTCCATGCCCCAATTGCAATTAATTCCAAACCATGAAATAGATCATACAATAACATTAACTGGACGTGGGTGTCGTCGGTTCCCCACAGGCTATCATTTTGCCTGGGTCTACTAACAGGTTTTCAGGATTACACCCTGCAGACTTTGAAGGTGTATGAAAGAAAACAGGCTAAAACGCTGCCTCTTGGCTTTTCTTCTTGCTGAAAAAGAAACGGTCTTGGGTGACATATCACTACTTGTTATTGATTATTTCAAGTGAGAAGAAAAAATTTTGGTCCATTTCTTTTCTTCTGGTTCCTCCCAAGTAATTTATACATTTGTTTCAAATTTAAAAAATGCTGAAGAGTTGACTGGTTTTGGGGATGCCATTTTTGGCTATTCTACTCATTTTATCTGTGCAAAATGCTATTGTTTGTGTGTGTGTAGTGAAAAGCCACTGTCACACTGAAAGCTGTCCCAGAGCCTTGCTCTGCAGCAATGAACTTGTTCTTTCTGTCCAGAAGAGTGAAATGACAGCTTTGTTCCAAACAAATTGAGTTTAAAGGTGCCAAAACCATTTAATAGCCAGTATTTTAGTATTCTACTGCAGAGAAGTTGCCTGTTTTTGAGAAAGGCTGAGCAATGACTGAGAGGTGTGTGGATTACTGACTGCTAAAGACAGCATTTCTTGGTGATAGCACCAAAGTGGAAGAACGAAGAAACTAAGAGCCAAGAGCCAGCTGGTATTTAGAAAGAAATGTCAATATGGAAGTTAGTATTCTTATTGCATTTTGTTAAGAAGGTACAAAATAATTGCCATTTTTCCTACTGTGTTTCCTGCTTATCAAACACATTTTGCTATTGCTTTATTTATATGGGGAGCTAATGCACAGCTGAGGAGGAGGCAGGGAAGAGGGACTCCGTTGCCAAGTTTGCCACAGTGAGCAGCCACGGATTTTTTCCATCATTAGGGGGTGAAAAGGCCTCAGAAGGCCACCCATCCTTGCAAAAAGCACAGTGCAAAAGTTATATAACAAAATACCGGCTTTTTGGCTCTGGCTTTTTCTGACATTTCAGAGCACACTGTGATCTCCGCAGACGTTGAGAAAAGAAGATTCAGCATGCAGCATTTTTTATTTAGGCACTAGTGTAGCCAAACTTAAGGGCAGTCTTGATTTTCCAGGGGTTTCAGATATACTTAAATTTGCACGTGCTCTACCTCTGGACCAAGGCTTTGGGTTGTTATTGTGCAGAGTTTTGTCAGTAAAGCGCCAGGGCTGATACAGCCTTTGTTAGACTGATTTGGTTTGAGATAGCTCATGCATCTGAAAGTTTATGGCAAAATAAATTGTCGGTGAAATTTGTGGTTACTATTTTTTTAAGGCAGCACAGATTGTGCAGCTCTGTTCAGTCACATGTGTTGAAGTTGGGGTATTTTTTGAACAAAATTATTTTTGATGCAATGATTGGTAGACAGACAAACGACACAATGTGGTTCTCTTGAGTTTCTGTTCCCAGCCTGCAGAATGATAAAGGAGCAAACGAAGAAATGCTGAAGAGTGACTCTTCAGAGGAGATCAGAGACCTTTCTTACATCATAAAAATCTTTAGCTGTGGAAATGTCTGTCAGTCTGTTGAAACAAGACTGACACTTGTGCTTCTTGCAAACACCCACTGATGAAGTGACATGTTCATTTCAAGGTGAACAGTTGTTTGTGGGAGAAAATTTCTGAAACTTTTAATGCCCAGATTGTCCTGCTAGTGTGTAAAGTGTGTCTTCAGCATGGGCTTGGTCCCAGCCGCTCCCCAAATAATCTGAGTGTAGGGGAGAGGTGAGCCAAAAGTGGCATTATGTGAACATCATGTCTCACTAGTCACAGCTTGGATAAACTTGCTCTCTGGAATGAATCTGAGCACCATCTAGCAGCTGTAAAATATGCTCACCTACATCTGGCACACAAGGAAGTTTCTTCATGTCTAGTGTTGAGACAGCAAAGGTGCCTTAAGCAACCTCTTTCTTGAAGAAAAAGAATTCTAAGAGTGTAATGAAAATGGCCTTTGTCACGCAGTACTTTGAGGTCTCTGGATGAAAAGCTGCTTGTTGAGTGATTGGAGTGGAAACAAAGAGGAGAAAAGTGAATGGGAATGGGCCATATTTGTTCATATCAGTTTCTAAATACCACTCAGTTACTCCAGCACCAGTCGGTGTTGAAGGGCAAGATCAGAGGCTGGAGCACCGCAGTAACCTCTCAAACAGCTCTGGAGTGTAGTTTGGTACGTTTACCCTAATATTAGGCAATCTCGTAAAAACTTAGGACAGCTGCCTTTTTTCTTTTTTGCACATTTTTGTCCAGAACAGATTTTTCAATTGGCTCCCTTGGACAATTTGCCATAGTAATTGGCAGACCTAAACTTGCCAAAATACTGAGGGGGGACAGAGACATTAAACTCAGTCCTGTCTGAGAATGACAGTGCTACCTCTCAGGGCCATTTTATCAGTCCCTGAAATCTCCCAGCTTCCCAGACTATGGCATCGACATCCTTGACAGAGAGGGATGTGATTGCCAAAGATATAATGATGAGCATACTGCCAAGCTAAATTGCTCAGCAATGCATATTCAGTAAGACCAGTGTTCCAGCTTTTTCCATCCATGCGCTGCTTTCTTTGGTAACAATCAGGAGAAATAATGTGTGTTTGTGTTGGGTCTGTGTGGCGGGGCTTTGGTAGCAGGGCAAGGTACTACACAGGTGGGTGGCCCCTGTAAGAAGCTGCTGGAAACTACCCAGCTCCAAGTTGCCCTGTTTTTAAGAAGGGGACAAATGAGCTGCCATTGAGACCTGCAGCAGAGAAAGGAGGGGGATATGAGAGAAAATCCTATGGAGATACCTGGAACCCTTGAGGAACAGGGGCAGAGGGAGGAGGTGGTCGGAGTGGAGATTCCCCTGCAGCCTGCAGGGAGAGGGCAGGCTGTGGCCCTGCAGCCCACGGAGGATCATGGTGGAGCAGTCCATGAAGGACCATGGCAAAGCAGAGATGGATCTGCAGCCCATGAAGGACCTTGGTGGAGCAGAGATGGACATGCAGACCGTGGAGGACCCCGCGGCAGGGGAGATGCCTGCTCCCGAAGGAGACCATGACTCTGTGGGACCCCACGCTGGGGCGGTGAGTTCCTGAGGGGCTGGCCCGCGCAGGAACGACTCCTGTGGGAAGGGTTGGTGAGGGACTGTCGTGAGGGTTGAGTGAGTTTACAATGGCAGATCAGGAGAAGTAAGTTCTTTTCTGATAAAACATATTTGTGCAGTGTCACAGAGCTGTCTGTACCAAAAGGTTCACCGACCTTTGCAAGGAAGGAAGGCAAAGTTAATTTGTGGTATAGTTATGGCCCCTGTTACCAGTCTGTTTAATACACATAGACCCATGGGTTGGGCAATTGCTTTTTTTCCCAAACTACAAACTTGGCTGCAGAGGGACATAAGCACCATACTAAGACTTATATATTTCTCTGGAGGGAAGGAGTCCATGTTCCCCAGACAGAGACCCTCAGTTACCTATAGGAAATAATACTGGCAGGACTGTACCTTAAACATCACTCTTTTACAGGGTTCATGATCCTGAGTCCAGGATCCCAGAAAATTTCTATCTATCTGTCCTCTGGGATTCATAGCCTTGAATCCTCCCCCATGTCCTTTCTTTCAAGAACTAAGGAGGCACTTGTCTTTTCTTTCAGAACATAACTGTGTTGGGGTGACCTGCAGTTCATCAGTGCCCAGTCCTTAGGGTGTTCATGGTGTTCAAGTTTTCTCCATAGCCCCAAGGCTGTAGCTTTTTCTGGAGAGCAAAGAGATGAAGGTTTCTCACTTGGTGAATTATTGAAAGAAGAAAAAGATTATGAGATCGGAGAGAACAAGGATGAGTGTGACTGTGACCGGTGGGGTAAGTGCGTGCTCCAAGACTTGCTTGATGTTGTGTTCAACTATTTCACATTACATTCAGCAAAACACAGAAACAGTCTTTTGAGCAAGGTCAGCATCACGGTCTTGCTCTCCCACATAGAGCCCTTAGGTTATAATGTAATGTTTACTCATTCCCACATGTTCACAGAAATCTTTCATTTTTGTACATAATGGCAGAACTCCTACTGGATAAAAGGGCGCTGCTTGCCATTGAATTTGGCCTGTAGCTAGCAATTAAGGCACTGTTCAGAGGAGAAGGGAATTTGGATTTAATCTCTCTGAGGCAAGGACAAGAACTGAATCCTGGTTTCCACATTCTGAGTGACCTCCCACCATCCAAATGTTGGAAGGGTGAGTTGGGTTTGGACAGGGATTTTATGGCTACATATATTCACATGTATGGGACAGAGACACAATTAGTAGGACATAAATCTGTGCCATGTCTGCCAGGCTTATTCAGATATCTTGAATGCCCTAAGACATCTTGCACAGCTCCAGACCATCATGGGAACTTAGACATACATGGGGACTCCTAGGTAGTACATGCCTCATATTAGAATGAGTGAATGCCAAGTGGGGGAACTGGTGGCACTGTACCAAGCTAAGGTACAGTGCAGGGTTCTTCCTAGGTACACACGGTCTTGGGGAATTATGCTACCGGGCTGTCTTTCCACACAGAGCGGTTGTTACTTGTTTCATCCATTCACAAAGGAAGACTTACCTGTATGAGCTGCTCTCCTATCAACCTCTCAGTTTGTGATACATTCTTTTGTAGCAACTGTGCCAAATCTTGCATGCTGAGGTATTCCCAGTGAACCCTATTTTCTGTGCTGTTCCCCATCCTACTTAGTTCCTTTCTTGACCCAGGAAAGAATCCATTCCTGTGGTTCCGCAGTAGATGCAGGATGTTATTCATAGAATCGTAGAATCCTAGGATGGTTTGGGTTGGAAGGGACCTTAAAGACCATCCAGTTGCAACCCCCGTGCCGTGGGCAGGGACACCTTCCACTAGACCAGGTTGCTCAAAGCCCCATCCAACCTGCCCTTGGACACTTCCAGGCAGGGGGCATCCACAGCTTCTCTGGGCAACCTGTTCCAGTGTCTCATCACCGTTGATGTGAGGAATTTCTTCCTAATATCTAATCTAAATCTACCATCTTTCAGTTTAAAACCGTTACTCGTCATCCTGTCACTGCATGTCCTTGTAACAAGTCCCTCTCCAGCTCTCTTGTAGGCCCCCTACACTACTGGAGTGAACACAGCCTAATTCCCAGCCCAGACTGCATCAAATGCCCTTGCCAGGAAGCAGTTGGATGGAAAATCCATTACTCTCTCCCCTGGCCATTGAACAGCCCATGCTCTGAGCCTTGCTGTACCCAGGCAGCAGGAGCGACTTTATACCCAGAGCCAGCAGCCTTCACTCCAGACAGCAAGGGTTGGCTGCAGTTTGCCCAATTTCTGTGCTCAACTGAGTAACACAAAAGCCACAACAATATTTTTTTTTTTTTTCCTCCTGATTGTGGTTTTATTAGGGATAACGTTCAGTTTTCTTTAAGTATTTCAAGCATTCAGGCACACACACACACACATTTTTGTGTATTAGTTCCCTGTAAAGCGGATGTTGGTAACTCATGGTTTCTGGCTTGGTATCTTCACCACTGTACAGATATACTGATTTTGTCTCTCTCCTCAATAGCTCTACACGAATGAGGCTTAACATGCCAGTGAGGCAAATGATAACACGGGGCTGACACCATATCAAATTACCCTTTACAAAGCTATAACATATGTCCAATACCCAAGTCCATGTAAGCCTTAAAACATGATACCCTGCTAAGACATGCCCAAGATATGAAGGAGAACTCCTGTGTTTTGATACAGCACAGATTTGAAGGTTTCTTTCCTTTTTCTCTCACCGCTGCTACCACTGACAAAGAAATCAGAGTGACATCTATGCCTACTAATGTGTTTAAACAAAGTAATTTGCTTAATAAATAATTTATGAGTGCAAATAAAAAATTATTCAAAATTAATTGCTCATCTGGGGCCGTTGAAGTTTGTGGATTTAATCTTGCCTGACTGTAAAGGGATTTATGTCTGTGTTATTGTCCAGAAATATTTTTCATAGTCAATGGAGATAAAGAATTGCTTACAAGGTGTGATTCATGTTATCCTGAAAGAAACATTCAATAGAGGCTGGATGAACTACACCCTAAAAATGCTTCTCTGTCTACTGACTATACAGGCATAGTGTAAAGGGGCTAGCTCAATGGTGACATCTACCACAAAGGCACGTAATGTTGGTGAGATGGGGGATTCATCCCACCTTGGCAGTGTCAGTGGCTTCGTATGAAGTATCTGCTGCTAAGGAACATCTTTTAAAACAGCCAACCAACTTACATTTTCTTTTTCCCAGATGTGGAGTACTCTTGAGTCAAGGAAGAGCTTACACTACAGACTCAAGCTCCTCAACCCCACTTTCCATCTCAAAAAACTGCACCAAACCAAAGAGAGAAGATGGAGGCCTGGTATTTGGCTGAGGCTCCTGAGTGCTGCAAAAATAACAAATGATATTTGCAGAAAACACCACAGCACAAGCAGAGACTGTCCTCATCTCCAAGGTGTTCAAAGTGTTATGCAAGAGAAACAGCTATCACAGTGCTTAAAAAAAGAGGGAAACAGGTTATGCTGAGGTAATTTTTTTGCCAGTTGTTGAAACTGCTTCTTACAAATGCCAAGGAGAGGGGGACAGTTGGGATCAGCCACAACATAGATTAAGGAACATCCATGCCATGGAGAGCAGAAACCCAGTACTAATATTTGTAGAGGATGGGCTGCACCCTCAGACATGGCATGGGAAGGGGAAGGAGACAGTGTTGCTGGAAAATAACCCAACCTCCATATAGCACCAGGGTGTGCTACATTTCCATCCCAGCCTGCGAGAGAAACTCATTCAGCTCTGGTGTTTGCCCTTTCAAAACTTTCCTGAAACATTGGAGCAGGTAGAGTGGAAAAAAAACCCAATCAAACCCAAATGATTTGATGATTGCAGGAAATGCTGTGCAGCGAGCCCCTCGGTGAACTCCAGTTCCTTGTTTCTGTTTATCAGAAAAGTTTAAAGAGGACTTCACTGTAGCGTGTAATTCATTGTTTTTCTTCAGGAAGAATGTGCCACCTATCCAGGGCAGGAAGCTAGAACAAGGCAATTCCAAACTGGAAATAAGGTACATTTTAACTGTGAGGTTGATTAACCATTGCAATGAACCATGGAAAGATTGATAGATGCCTTCTTTTCTCAGTGTCTTCAATTGAAACTGATGACTTTTTGAAAGAATTGTTTTAGCCAAACAAAACTTGTTGGAAAATTTAAAGGCTGCATAGTACAGGAGTTGCTGAGGACTTTCCCACAGGGAGGGAGAATTTATATGATCACTGTGTAGTTTGTTATTTCTGTTTACTTTCTGTAGAAGAACATAAATACAACCGAGATGCTTGAGATTACATGTGGAAACAAACAAGCCAAGCCTTGGCTATCTCCTAAATATAAATGTCAGCTGAAGTTAACGTGGCTAATTCAGATACGGAGTTTATCTCAAAGAACCTGCATTGTGAATCTGTTCTGGAGATTTGTTTTATTTAGACATCCTTATAGATTTTATTTGTAACTTAAAAAAAAAAAGAAAAGGAACTTCAGAACTTCAGAGTTGCCATAACCAATAACTAATGAATTTGTCTTCTTGCTCTATGATTTATAAGTTCTCTTAATCATAAACATTCCTCCAGTTTTGTTAGCTGACCCAAATCAAAAGGACAAAGTCAAAGATCGTTGTTGCACATTTTAAAATGCAAGACTGTCTCCTTCTCTATAAAATATGATAGATTCATGGTCCAGCACAGAATTCAAGTCATAAAGCTGGGTGATAGAGGTTAACCACCATATTGCAAATACCAGGACTTTGATTCATAAATTGAAGAATAAAACAACCTTAAAGAAAAAATGGAGTTTGCAATTTTGCAAACTGTTGACCTCCCTCAAAGCTGGACCTGCCTTTATGCTGCTGGTGAAGTACCTACTTCCAGAATGAAACAAAGACAAAATAAGGTGGACTGTATGAGGGTGCCATACTCAAGAAGTCAAACCCAGTTCCCTTTTATTTGTTTTTCTAGACATTGTTTCATACATCAAAGCAGACAATTCTCTTGATCTATTTAGCAACAGATTTACATAGTGCTTCAGGGATCTCAAAGACTCAGAATTGTGGCCAGAAAATAAAAAAGGCACTCAGGACTGTAAAAGAAATGTTCTTTGTGTGCTCATTTTTTATAAAACTATTTATTTTAACTTGATACTTGTCAAGATGAGGTGGAAAATCCACCCCTTCCCTTTTTAAAAAGCTGGGGGAATCTGAAGTGAAATAATGTGCTAAGTGTAGTTGTTATCCCATTAGTATTTCAGCATCCATGCTCCCCACTGCAGGAATTTCCTCTGAATTGCAATATTTATTTTCCTTATTGCACCTCTCTTTCTGTGGAATAATCCAGTGCAGAGCCAAGGTACCCTGGAAGCAAATGGCAGCAGATCCACTGGCTGTAGAAAGTAACCTGCAAATCCTGTACCAGAGCTATTTCCACTTTTGTTCTCTTACTCTCCTTCTGCAGCAGAGAGTAACACAATTTACCCTAATTATAATTTTATTCTTCCTCCTTTTCAAGAGACCTGTTCTTTGTGCTCCCCTAGTACTTTCTCAAATAAATTGTTTCTGACTAGTCTCTGCCATCTGCAGATTCCTGAGGGGCAAACTGGGGCCATTAACTTAATTTTGGATGAGTGTGCGTGCAAGGTAAATGTACTTGAAAATGCAGCATGGATACAAGAATCATGTTCATGCACACACTGCAATTTCCTATAGCTTAAATGAGGATTCTTTTTATTAAAATAAGAACTTAATTAATACACATGGGCATTTGAGGATCAGACTCTACATACCATTCATATGGACTTGATTTAAAGATCCTGAAATTAATTAAAAGTACTGGTAAAGGAGGCTGTTTCTGATGGGAACTGATAACTAACTTAGGGTACGCAGAAACTTATGACTGTCCTCTCATACATCAAAAATAAAAATAAGAAGGGATGGCTCGTGGAGAGTTTGATCCCATCTAACCTGACTCTCCAGTATTGGGCTTGTCCATTGCAGTGCTAAACCCAACCCTGGGAAAGGGACTGAGTACTCTAGGTCCACTTTGCCTATAAGAAGGGTGGCAAGATTTCCACTGTTTGAAAACAGCTCTGTTTTGTCACTTTTCCATCCTAGGATGAACCCATCTCATTCTGTTTGTCCCAGAAGCAAAGCATCATTGGAGTTGTATACTTGGATAGGTGACTGCATGGAAAACCAAGCTACTGTGGGAATAGGTCAAGGACTCAAGGGCAAACCCTTGGTAAACACTAGAGCACAAGCACTAGATGGTTTTGTCTTCAATGTCATTTGAGGGCTGCCTGAAAGTTTGCTTCAAGACCAGATTTTCTGTCCTTAGAGACAGCTCACCTTGAGGCCACAAGCTATGCAGGGAGGTGGGTGGATGTTCAGGCATTTCAGAAGAGGTGCCTTAAGAAGCTTAAACCTTTGTCTGCTGTTACCCAGCTTTGATGCCTCTGAAACCATTTGAATACAGAAGGGAGATGAGCCAAGAGCATTCTCTACAGGCTATGTAGAACTCATCAGAGACTGGTTTTGTCCTGCTATAAGAGATAAAGTGTCAGGATGAAAAAAGCGGGAAGGTTTTCTGTGTCCTGCTAGTATAAGGCACTGTGGGACATCGGTAGCTCTGTGGGTGAGGGGACATCTCATGGTGGAAATCTTTCTGTGTGTATTCATGTCTCAGACTCTTTGATTGCAACCTCCTCTCAAGAGGCTGAGTCACCCCAAAATCCCCAGAATTGATCCAGACTGCTCCCAACAAAATGCAGCTTTGGACTAATGTATTTAATAAAACAGTTGAAAAGGCAGATGGCAATTTTGTGGGCAGATCTCATTCAGCCATTGCCTTCAGCCTCCTGGGTTACAAAGGCAACGTGTTCATGAGCCAGCTACTGCAGCCGGTGCTCAGCGGTGACTTGGAGACAAGTGATGGTGTCACGCACCCCAAGATATCTGGTGGGACATCTTGTTGACAAAATAAATATCCAACAGAAAAAAGATTAAATAGATCTTCTAAATAAGGTCACAGTCCAACTTCCAACATGTCACAATGTTCTCCATGGACATAAAAGGAAGAAAATTAATAAACCAAATATCCAACATGAAGCCTATACAGGCCACAAATTAATTTTGCTTTAAGTAGGACTTTGGAGTTGTGTAGACCTTCTTCCATTGGATATTTCCATGTGTTTTGCCATAAGCAAAGTAAAAAGAACGGAATCTCCTAAAAAAATAGTTAGAATGCAAATTCACTGACCTATGTTTGTCAGATGAAAGTGAAGAGAGTGTCTGTTATGTGGGGAAACTCATTGCTGTTGTGCTTGGCCTCCAACTAAAGAAATCCTTTTTTTCAAGTGTTGAATGAGTTTTGGTACTGCCTGTGAGGCTGGCACTTTACACAAGTGTGTGCAGCCCTCTCCTGCTTCAAATTTGCCAAATTTGGGGTATGGTAAACAGATTTTTTTCTTTCTCTCAAATATTTTGCTTCCTCTGGGCTTAGGAAAAATAATTAAAAGAGGAATCCTCTCTGTCACTCATTGTTTGCAAGGGCATGATATGTTTTCGACTCTCATCAGTAAGTGTGCTAATTTTTTGGAAAAGTTTCCCTTATTCTTTTTGTAAGCAGAATGTATTGGTAGCCAAAACAAACACAGAAGGAAGCCAAGGAAAGAATAAGATCTATCTACTTGTATGAATGGTCCAACAAGGGAAATCTCCAAAAACTACTGTAAGTGCTATAAGATTTCAGATGGCAAACTCATCCAAAATTAATAGTTAACAAAACATTCAGTTCTTAAACACCAATAGGATAAAAAGAACAGCTTCCAATGGTAAAAAAATAATCCTTCTTTTAGTGTGGAAGAACTGTCTTGTGGTTAAGGCATTGGCCTTGGAGTCAGGAGGCTGAGGTTTAGCACTTCTCTCTCCAGGATGACTCTGTGTAAGTCAATTAATCCTTTTATATCTTTGTTCTTTATCAGAGAATGATCCTGATGCTTCTTTCTTATCTATTTATTTCCCTTAGATTACAACATTCTTGAACCATGAGCTCTCTGCAATCATGTCTGTATGGTGTCTTAAACAAGAGGCTTTGATCTTTGTTTTCAAATAGGGTGGACAAAATTTTTCCATTTAGATAAAGTGATTCTTGATAGAAAATAATCTTTGCTGAAGGTTATTGCATATGTCCCCAAAATTACACTTTTCATAAATCAGAATGTTGGGAGACATCTTTCATGTTGTAAAAGCATCTTGAAATCTCAGGATGTAGCTAAACTGACATTTCCTCTCACATGCAGTCTTTCACAGGAAAGGAGCTGGATTGCCATAATCGTCTATATCTATATTAGAAATTGTGACTTGTTATATGCTAGCCTTTTGGAAAGGTGGCTAGTGTAAATATTCAGTGTTAGGTATCTAGTCACAGGGAATACCTGCTCCCTATGCAGACGGTATCTGTAAAAATGACCTTTGTTTTGTTCTTCTTGATGCCATTGCTATTTACCGAGAAAAAAAACAAGCAACAAAACCAACACGATGTATACTGTTATTTTTGCATGCAAGGGACAAACAAAGACCTAAGAAAATCCTATTGCACATGCACCATTCAGTTTCAATAAACAATCAACCAATCTATTGCCCACACACACATGAAACAGGGACTATGCATTGTTGCATGACAATGTTTATGAAAGCAACAGAAGTCTGAATAAACTCAGACCATTCATAAATGTCTCAAAATGAAGCAGCATTTCAACAGGAAGATGTGAGCGGGGTTTTCTGACACACCCCAAGCCGAGCAGTGCGTTGGAGGGGGAATGGAGCGTGCTGACATTTTCCTTTAACAGTTCACCACTTGGCTGAAACCAGACACAGAAAACGTTAACCTCCAGAGAGCTGCTCTGTGAAAGCTAGCTGAGATGGAGCTGCCTTTTCACAACAATTGCAGCCACGGACCCTGCCATCCCTTCTCTATTTCACCTGAGCTGCCAGGTCGATGCTTGGGAAAATCCGCTCAGCAGTGCAGATTTTATGAACTACTTTGTAAAACAGCTCTAATGCTGTTTTGTCCTTGACATTTCTCTTCTTATTTAAATATATTATACTTCCACTCACAAGCTTTAGATGCTCTTCTGGTAGGTCCCGAACAAACGGCTATTAAGAGGGAGAACTGAAAAGTAAATAAGCTTCCTAGACAGGATGGATGGAGAATAGAGGAGTTCTTTATCTTTCAGTCAGGAGCCTGGATGTGGAGCAGTCAGGATCCCCAAAGGGCATTTGCAGCAAAGGCAGTGGTAGCAGTTCCCTCTGACTGAATGATGTCTGGTAGAGCCTTTGCCATGGTGCCATCCTCCAGCTGTCCCAGACCTTTTCTTATCTACAGTCTCTGTTTTATGCACCATCATGCAGTCATGCAGCTGCTGGCAGAGAATCAGGAGATGTCCTGTCTCTGCTAGAGCCAGAGGAGTTAATACAGCCAAAGACAGGCTCAGGAGGGGTGTCCCTAGGGCTGTGAGGCCAGGTGGTGGGAGGACACTGGGAAACCTGTCTGCCCTCTGTTAACCTAGCCCACCATTATCCACCCTGGCTGGCCTGGCTGACCTCCTCGCAGTTACCGCAAACTTGGACTTGGCTCCATCGCTGTATTCTTTTTTTTTTCTTTTAAAATGCAGCAGTTCATTTTTAAATAGGAACTGATGAAAGCTGTTGCTGTTCTTATTTTTCCTTTCTATGAACTGAAGTGATGACAACAGAGTTTCTAGTAAATTATAACATAGGCAGTCAGTTCCAGATTAGTTTTGAAGTTGGACTTTTTTGAGGGAGTATACAAAATACAGCCAGACAAGATTTAATTAAATACTTGTATTTCATAACTGTAATTTATCTAGCTCAGTATGTCCTTTCCCATGGGTTTGTTTGGATACAGTGAATTTTTAGCTTTCAGACTGCCAGACTTGGGAAGCTCTGTACATCCCCAGGACAGGTAGAAAACAGCCAGGAGCAATGCTGACATGCCCACACTGCCCTCTTCATGGTTGGGATCTGAAGTAGTCACCTCTAAGGAGAGGATAGTTTCCAGGCCACTTAGCATTTGCTCTCTTGCTGAGTCTGCCAAGACTGTATGTTTACCAACTAAAACAAGCCAACATATTTTCATTATATCTCTTACTACTGTGACTCAGAAATAATTCCATATGGCTGCAGTCTTGCTACAGCTCTTTATGGGATGGATTTGAAGCTTGTTGGTGACAATGGCGAAATTCCCAATGATTTCAGTGAATTTTAAAACAGGCTTGTGTACATGAGTAAGACCAAGAAAAGGATATATGTAAGGTGTTATCTTCAGTCCTGTTAGCAAAGATTGCTCACCACACTTACAACCCAGCTCTTTATTCCTCCCCACGGATGAGCCCTGTTGTGGTGGTGAGATCTCCTAAACAATACCTAGCCACCTGGCATGGCTGGTGATCGGTACTGCAGTCTTTGAGTGCATTCCTACATCTGTGTTTGCTGCTTACCAAGATCTGAGCTAAAGGCTAGATGCAGTCCTTCTCATGCACAGGTTATGTTCCTACCTATTGCCTATGCCCATCCCTTTGCTGCAGAGATACTGAAATAAGAAACCTATCTCTTTCACAGTATTTTTCGATGACACTTTCCTAACTAGCAATTTAGCACTTGTAGATTCATCTGTAATGACTGCATGATCTACCCTTACATTTCTCCAACCAACTAAAGAACAACTAAAGTTTTCCTGCCAACCATCCCAGAAATGCGTAAGAAAAGATTTATGTGTCCATACGTTCTTTACTGTCTAAATACTTTGTGTATGAAACTTATTCTAAGAATTCATTTGTCTGACAGCCTGGAAAATGCCAGTTGTCCCACTTGTAATGAGGATAAATGAAGACTTAGTTCTTGCTTGCGATTTTTGTCGAGTGGACAGCATGGAATGAGTTTGTAATGCTTGTCTGATCTGTTGTGGACTGATGCCCTCCACATAAGAGGGAGCTGGCAGCATGCCCTGAGGCTGAAGGGAGGAGAGTCACGCAACTCTTCTGGTGGTTGCTCTGGGAGAAGGCTGGGGCCCGTGGACACAGTGTTGAGGGAAATCTTCCTCTGTTGCAGGGGATAAACAAAGGACTTGAGTGTTCATGACCTTTTACCTGGAAGCCCTCTTCAACTTCTAAAAAGTTAATTGCCTGCAAAAGATACAAAACGGGATGGAGTTCCGCAAAGGGACTGTCCTCTCGGCTGTCGCAGGACCTGCTGACTCCGCACATTCTGTCCACTCTCCTGCCTGGCTCCTAGCTATCTCCTTTCCTCCTCAACAGATTATGATTGTGTTTTTGCAAAATTTCTTAGCCTCACGCTTGGGACAGAAGGATGTTTCATGTATAGAAACAGAATGAGTGACCTTCCCTATACCAGATGATACAGGACGTCACCAAGCAAAGGCGAGAAAAAAGGTAGGGAGACTGTAGTAGACAAAATCAAAGTATGGCTGCAATTTGTAAGGGAAAAATGATAAACAGAGTTTTGGCTGAGCCAAAAAAGAGTTTTTTCTTTTTTGTCAGGGAAAATTTTTAATATCAGGAGCTGTAGATACCACACATAGCTGGTATGGGACAGCTACTCCAGATCTTACAGCCTAGTCTTTCTGCTTGATTATTCCTTGCAAGAAAACATCAAATTCCTTCAAATTTTGTTCACATTAGTTAAAACCAGGGGAGTTTATCACCTTGTGGGTCTGGACCTTTAATGACAGGTTCAGGAAAGGACATCAATGTCTCAAAATTATCATGATACTTAACTCATGTGCTTTGCTTTGAGAGGGTTTTACATGGAATAGTTTGGGACAAAATACTGAAGTAATTTGGGGACCATAATTAGAAGCTATATGATTTCTCAGGCAGCTCAGCCACCAAACTACAGCATTGTGACCTCATTGACAGGGTCTTCTCTTGACACTTATGTATTTCATTCCTGTCCGTATTTAAACAGGGTGCAGGATACTCCATCCATTAGCCTGTAGCAACACAGAAGCACTTTCCAGTAAAAGATGCTGATAGTAAAATAGCAACTTTATTGTTGGAATAAAATGGAAACAAAAGTTGCTGGTTTACTGTTCTGTAGGAAAAGATATCCCAGTAAGGTGGATAGAGTATGCTACACCAGATGTGGCACACAGCCCTGAAGCTCATTGGTAGAGCTAGTCAGGACAGGAAAGTAGGGAAAGGTGAGGAGAGAAAACAAAAAGATAAGAAAGTGGCTTCTATCTATATTCACTTTATTCTCTGATCTGCTCTTTCCCTTAGACTGGGGTTGCTCGAAGGATGGGAAAGCCAAGGGAAAAGGAACATCATAGCTGAATTTATAATATAGTTGGATGTTATAAAAGTCCCTTGCACTTTTGGACTTGCTTTTCAGAGAAGCAGTGAACTCCTGGCTCCTGCTGGAGGTGAACAACTGCTAACTAACATCAAGGTCTTTGCATTTTTAAGAAACCTCACTATTTTTTCCACTTTGACTCTCTAAAACACCCAGAGATTTGTTCCTATTTGTGTACATGATTAACACAAACTCCTATGATCAATACTGCAAGCAGTGGCTCCACTTTTTGCATTGTGTGACCAAAGGTGGGTTAGAAACCGTGTGGCAAGGCTGCAAGGTTTGGAGGTACAGCACGTCTTATTTGGGTCTTCTTTCCAAGGATTTACTGCAGTTTTAGTGAAAGGACAGTAAAAAAATTGCTCAGAACCTGCTGTAGAGCAATTTATAGCAGCTTACAACAGTAATTCATGACAGTTTACTATATGACCTGCTTTATGAAGGTTCACTATTAGTTCAACATTTAGTGCTCACAGACTTGGCAGATTTTCATGCAAGCTGGATACTGAACATCCGGTGAACTTTGTTTATGAACACAGTATATGGTGGTTAGGAGGTCTTGTAGCCAGAGGCCACCATCCAGTTGTATGTAGGCTAATGAGCCCACTTGCCAGGGGGAATGGAGGGATCTGGTGCAAGGATTTAGAATAATAGTAATATTAAAATGTTCGATTCCGTGCTTGAAACATAGAGGAAAAAAAAGAAAGTGGAGAAGCTGCTGAGCACAGAGATCAGGACAATGTTGTCACACACCAAACCTGTGTCGTCTCTACCCAAAGAGGCTTGCAGGGCTTCCTCAACAGTGTTTCTGAAGGTTTGTGAGTTGGACAAAATCATGGCTGGGTGATCACAAGAAATGAAACTACCAGAAAACTAAGGGGAATTTGGAAGAAAACATTTTCGCTGTTTTGTCTTCCCCTTTTATTTGGCAGTCGCTTACGGCATAAAGATTGACTACAGGCTGTTTTGCTAAGATGTTTATTTTGGAATGATGCTGTCACTGTCATGTCCCAATTATTGTGTATATCTTGTTTTCATCTTAAGAAATCCTAGAACAAACTGAAAACTTCATAGACCTATAGTTCATGTATCAGCTGTGAACACAAGGAGAGAGCCCCAAACCACCATTAGATTATGTGTAAAATGGACTATTTGCACAAACATTCCTACTGGGAAATTGTGCCTATTCTGTGTAAATAAGTGGTAGGAAGCAGAGTCTGCTCTGCTCTGCAGCACAGTGCATGGGTTCAGGGGCCCCAACACCAGGTCTGTGCAATAACTCACTGACTGACCCTTCGCATTTGCTGGGAAGAGGTACAACGTCAGTCTGTGTGTCTGAAAGGTGTCAGCAAGAACAACATCTTCTGCATGTGTCCTCTAACCACTGGAAAGTACTACTTAACTTGGACACCCTGAGTCAAAGGCTTATCTATATCCTAAATGGGATAAATCACTGTGCAGGTGAACTTAGGAGAACTTAGCAGCCGAATCACTAGAGATGGGCAGCATTTGCATTACATGCAGGCACAGCTTGTGCTCTCAGATTACTTTAAGGAGTTTCTTTATAAAAATATCTGTTGAAAACATTTATGCTATCAGTAGTGCTCTACTTCTAAACAGAAACTTTGTTCCTTACAATCATCTGGCTAAGCAGAGGAGCCCAGAGTCTCCAGCTGAAGTTTGTTTAAAATCGCCAGAGAGAAAGAGGCACATTTGATCCAACCCATTTTAGAGGGGAAGTTCATCCCACCCCATTTGAAGCATTAACATGCAGCTGACAAATATGTGAGAGGACACGTGGGAGACTGGTGAAACGGCATCCTGAATGCCGGTGGGACAGTCTGGGGTGATGAAGGTGAGCAGTGTGTTCAAATTGTAGCAATGCATTCAATCCTTTGCCAGTTGGAGTAAAGAAATGAATGCCATCATTAGTCTCGACTGTGCAGCCAAATCTGCATTTGCATTAACATTATATTTGCAAATACACTTTCTGAAAAATGTATGGTCCTCCTAAGAGAGTCACAATCCCTGTTCAGCAATACTTTCATGAGAAGCCACCATGTGAAGGTCACTTCTCATGATATTTCAGAGAATTAATGTTATGCTTATGACACTATACTACCAAACCTGCTGGGATTGCTATGACTTCTACTATTACTAGGACTTCTAGAAAACTAATTGAATATATGATTAAATCCCTGTGATTAAATTCCTTCTCCTAGTGTCCCAGTGCAAGTTAAAATAATACGGAAAGCACGCAACATGCTGTCATATAATTAAAGCTGGTAATTTTTATAAGGTCAAAACGCTTGGTGTCAATTCCACCAAAGACCGTGTGTTTCGCTGAAGTCTGAACATACGTGATGAAGACCATCTTTATTGAGGGTGCTGATGATATTTTTACCCCATAGAGAATGCAGACTACCTCCTTAAGGCATAAAAGGCATAGTCAGCCAAAAGATGGACACTTTTGCAAGTGGGAATTCAGAGCCTTAAGTTAAGGTGTATCTCAAATTAACCTCCTCCTATTTCCATTAAATATAAAGGGCACTGGCTTCTGAATTTGAACATTTAAATGAGGCCAGTAAAGTTACAAAGTGTGAATTGTCCCACCTCCTTTTCTTGTCCCCTGCATTCAGTCCTGAGAAGAAAATATTTCTAATAGATGCTTAAGAGATGATAATGTTAATTTACAGGATTGGTTGGGAGTCTGTTACTCAAAACTCACACCAGAGAGTTAGCCACCAGCAGGGACTGTCCTTTCTTCAGTAAAGCATCACTGCTGGCCAAGTACCTTCAATGATATGACCGTGGCAATACCTCTGAGCCATGATGTTCAGGTTATGGACCCAGTTGATCTCGCCAGTAAGGGCCTTGAAAGCTGAGAGCACGCTTATTTTTCTGTGTGGATTATTTCCTTTCCATTCTTATCCCTGTCGATGAACTGGGAAAGAGCCATCTCCTAGTAAACAAGATACCCAGACAGAGCTGCAAATCACCACAAAACCGTTGTGTTGTTTGAACAGATCAAAATGGCCCTCAAGGGCTTATTTATGAGCTTATTTTAGACTCTTGTGGCCTCGAATTATGAAAGGGAGGTGGTTTTTAATCTATTCCGTACATTTTTGTTTTGATTTGTTTTTCTGAGTTGCTGGCAGTGATAATGACCTCGTTTGTATCAAAACTAGGGTGGGGATCGAAAAGTGAGGTCAGGTTGTTTGGCCACATTGGGCATGGTTTCAGTTATTTCAGCAGAGAAGCAAACACTAATGATTGTTAACACTTGTATGTGCCCAGACGTTTCACACACACAGACATAAAAGCTATTATTAAAAATATTTCTTAATGTTACCGAACAGTTCTTGTGGTAAAAACTTGGTTGGCTTCCAGTTTTCCATAACTAGGCTGAGCTAATTGGGATGAAATGAAAACCATCCTCATGCTTCTGTCAAAAATGTTGAGATACAAAAAAGAAGACCTGTTCAATATTTCTCCCTCCTTATTTTTCATCTTCTCATGCCTCTGCTTCTCTGGTCACTAGCCAGGTCTTAAATACATGTGCACATCCAGACTATCCAGTTATAATTAATGATAAAAAGCATTTTTGTAAGGGATGTTAAACCTAGAGTTTCAGGACTTACTGTACTCTTTCTAAATATTAGAAATCAGACCTCTGTAGGTTATTCTCCCTTCTATCTCCACTGTGGCTTTAGGTATTTCAAGCACTCAGAGCTGAGTGAGAGGTAGAATACTAAACTGCATGGATGCTGACCCAGTAAGTTCTTGTGTCTAAGCAAAAATGACAAACAAGTGAATAGCAACAACATTCATCTAATTCAGGTCCTGATGCACCAGCCAGTCTGGAATAGGTAGGTCTGCTGCAAATTCCTGGGCCTGCTGTGTATGTGCCATGGATCTCCATTGTGTGCATTAGCTTGAGCAGTCTCAGGCATCTGTGACAGTGTATATTAGATGGAGTTGATAAGCACTTGGAGAGTAACCATTTGTCCCGACAGCTGGTATCTGGAGTCTTTCCATTGCTAGATCTATGGACAACTTATGTTCCACTTAAATCCTGTTTAGGCATGAGCATCAGCTGAGAGGTAGTAACTGTCAGGGTGTGTGCTCTCAGCCCATGGCTAATGTGAAAGAATGTGACTTATCTTAAAATCCTTCCTGGGTTAAGCCAGATGGCAATAATTCACTTTTACTGGGTGAGGATAGCCTATCTCAGCTACCATAGCTAAGCCGATTTGCTGCTGAATCCAAGGAACATGCTTCCGTGCCTGTGCCTGCAGTAATAGCAGCATCCTTCCATCCTAATCTTGTGATTCAACTGGAAACATTTAGTCCTGTTGAACCCTGATGAGCACCACGATCTCCTCAGTGCCTACCATAATCAGAGCTCCCATAATATTCTAAGAGCTTGTGAGTCCTCTCTGGTGCTTTGAGATGAGGCAGGTCTGTAGGAGGCATAACTACAAAGACCAGAATGGCTTTTACTGTAAATTATTTAATCTCTTTCCTTCCCCCAGCAGTTCAGTGCTCCATGATTCATACCAGCCCAAAGGAACACATCTATCTGGCTGAACTCCTGTAGATTACCCTGAATCCTATCCAGACATTTTGGGCAAATACAATGTACTAACAAGCTGTATCTGCGTCAGGCTGAGCAACGTTTCCTTCCAACACAACTTCCCATGCTCGACCAAGATAAAGAGTGAAAGAGCATTCCGTTGTTGCACGGGGAGGAGAGGCTTCAGTTCTTCTTTTTTGTTTTAAAAATACTTAATTTAGTAAATATTTGCAGAAAATAGGAAGTGCATGGCCCAGCAGAGTAGCCCATGGCAATCCTATGCTTGCCAGCAGTGTGTGTTTCAGTCACTAGATGTCTCTGCGGGCTGCGCAGAGGGGCCACCGGCCTCGGGGTCTTTGGTGAGCAAAGACAAAGCTGGGACTTGGGCAGGAGAGAAAGCCTTGGCTCACTGCGTGTGGGTCTGCCTGCCAGGCACTTTTTTTGTTTAGGAAGGTCTGTCTTTCCATTTAGGAAGGTCTGTGTTTCTTCGATTGCGTTGGTCCATGCTGTGTAATCCCATGAGCCCTACAATTCAACAGGTAGTACTTATTAAACATGTTTTTGTGTTTATGAAGCACTGGAAGAGCAATGAGAAACTCAGCTTCACGGGTATCCTTAAGAAGCTGGGTAACAAATATCACAGGAAGAAAATCAGGCAGAGGGGATGTGTAAAGGCTGAACCATGGGTCGTTGGGGAGATTCGGAGCTCAATGAAGGCCATAACCCTATACACCCAGGAGTTCTCTCTACGGGAACAGTCTACTGACAGATCCATACTCATCCCCATCTTCTTACATCACCTAGCAATGCAATGAGAAGACAACAGCACCGGATCCCACAGCAAAACCTGTGTGTTAAGGTCTCCAGGTCAGTTATGACATTCCACTTTTGTGGCTGGAAATGTTACACGGAGATGAAAAATGAAATCCCAGCTCTCATTACACAGCTGGAGATATCTCTAAAAAAATGGTGAAGGATGCAAAGCATGAATTCACACATGTCTTTCCTTCTGAGAGAATGTGAGGAAAGAAACCGGTATTTGGCTTCTCTGGGAACATGCAGAAAGAGAAGATTTGTTTGAGAAAAGTGTAGTGTAGAAAAATGCAGGTGAAACCACATTAAGAGTACACAGGGGTTGGCACAGCTGCAATTCACTACAGTGACAATCTTGCATCTTGCTGGTCCCACAGTATGCATGTACACATGTTGAAATTACATCCCTCAACCCCTGTACGCAAGTGTTTGCATCTCTAGATAGGCAGATAGACACTTTGTTGCCTGTGCTTATCACTGACTTTCTTGGGATAATTGAGTGTATTGCAACCGCACAAAAGTTAAAAAAGATTTTGATAGGAATGTTCTTCCTCAGTAGAGGAAGAAATGACAGACAGTAGGACAAGATATCAGCACAGACACTAGAGATAACACAGACTGGTAGCAAAGGGACCATCCCATTTCATGAGAGCAGTGTGTGGCCTTTGAAGAATGCAAAAAAATAAAATTCAACTCCCAAGATTGCCATGGAATAATAAATGTCATATTAATTATACTTGATACATTAGAGCCAAATGAAGTGACTATCTAATTAAAAGCACAGCATCACCTTAATGAGAACAACCCGCACTTGTCACATCACAGGACGGTTTATAGCTTCCCTCCCCACCCTCTGTTCTTTTAATCCAAGTTCTAATTCAAGGGAAAGTTTTCTTGTGGATTAGGTCCAGATGTGTGTGCAGTTTTAACTCTTATTTCCAGCAGTTCCCTCTCTGTGAAAGATTTTGGCTGTTTCTGAGCATGCTCGTTTCCTCTGAAATGACGTTGGGCTATGATGCAAGCCTGAGATTGGAAAGTGATTATGGTGTCACTTCTGAATCCTACAGAACTGGGTCATATCAAAAGATCTTGTCCAGAGCAACAATTCATATTAATTCTCCTCTCTGTTCAATTCAAATTTGAACTCTTTATCTCTGTAACTGAACTTGACAGGACACTGCTTTGACTAAGGAAAATAGGCTTAGTTCATTGGGTTTGCCGTGGATTTAGGCCAGCTTGTCCAAGTTAAAGCTCTACCAAAAGGATCAGAATGGTATTTAGGGCACTGGAGAGTCTCCACAAGCATCCTAGGATGTTCAGTATTTCTAGCCATGAGGACAGGTGTCCCAACTATGACAGCTCATTTTTTATGTGTCTCAGAAGCAGTCCCTGACTCCACGGTAGTTCATGAATATGTGCTTAGGTGGACATAATCCTCCTCAGTGCCATTGACAAAGATCTTTTAAGATGACTCTTGAGTTATGTCTCTACAATCCTCCTAGAGTCCCTTCAGCATATCGTTCAGCATATGTCCCACCAGTGCTGAGGAGATCTCCTAGGCTCTCTTTTTGTCACTTTCTCTTTGTACTCATATTTCCTGAGAAATTCTTCTACAGTTATACATTCAAAATACCCTTTTCTTGACACACTCATTTCATTCAGGAGGACATCAAAACCCAGCAAAGTTAATTTCCCTAAACTATTTGTGTCATGTTACTATTTGTCTCTATCCTTTTACAGCATAATCCACTTCTGGCCTATTGTTTGCCATACTAATTGTAAATTGTTTGGGGAGAAAACTTTGTGTCCCATGTTCGTACTGCACCAACCATAGCAGATATTCTGGTGCTGGGCATTGCATTGACAACCACACCAGAGTAATAATCCATCTACAATGTGATAAGCAATACAACTATTCATTAAAAATAAGATTGTTGATATGTGTTTCCAGTTAAACACTCTATGACATTACTGGTCTTTTCTATTACTATACCACTAACACTATCATCTTGTGTTTAGTCTCATCCTTCCATGTTACATTGTGATGAAATTTTCCTTGCTATTATAGCAGTCTTGTAATTTTGCTCTTGATTATAATGTCAAAGCACAAAAGCTTTTTATCTTCTGACACTCTGGAACAATCAAAGGTTGAAGCAATGTGGGGCTGTGATTGAAATAGATCTGTCTGAAAGTAAGAGCAGAAAACTCGGAAGCAGTTTCCGAGGGGTAAAAGATTCCTCACAGAGATTCTTAGGTCCTTATTCCAGGGAAGATGTCTTTGCTATCACTGCTTTTCATTGAATATTTATGATAACGGTGACAGTGGGAAATTTGAGCCCTATCTGAGGTTAGGAGTGGGGAAGAAGCTTCACAGCATGCAGTTGTAAACGGCAAACTGATATGCACACATTAAGAGTCTCATTTCCTTGGCTTCCTTCATAGCCAAACATGCTCTGCCAAAGGACTGTTCAAAGAGGCGGTGCTGCAGGAAGAGAGAAGTTGTGCGGCGCACGCTTATCAAGAGCCTGGAGCATACATGGCTTTGGGTGACATCAATGGGGAGAAGTGGGATGCATCTTCTGGTAAATCTGGTCCATGGGAACACAGTTCACAGGACTGGAAGAGCTCCAGCAGAGTTCAGCTCCAGCTGACAGAGACAACAGCCTTATATAATCTTGGTCACAAAACTTTCAAATCCCACTAAATGATCTTTTGGTTTTGTTTTTCTCTTGTTGCTCCTAGTAGGAACTCCATTAGGGACTTTATTTGAACTTGTAGCCTAAATTAGTTCATACATAAATTACCATTCACCACTTCCTGCTTTGCTGCCATTTTTTATTAAAAACTTAAAGTCTTAACTCTTCCTCTACTAACATGATGCTCTTTGTTTTGAGTGCGACATGGTTGCATATAAAGGAAAAGTTTAGGATCTATGGCTTAGTGGATAGCACATGAGCTTTTCTTGTTGTATTGAAAATGTTTTTGAAAACATCAGCTGTATTTTTTGATTGCAAGTTGATGAGCTACTGCAGCCTTGTTTTTAATATTGACACTGCCTTTGTTATTCTATAGGATTTTCCTGGCATACCAAGATTTACGGAACTCATTATCAGTAAGTCAGAGCATCTTCTTAGTCAAACTCATGTAAAAACAGGATACTTCTCTAGGTTCATTGATTTCCCCATGAACTTGGAAACATCTGATTTTCCTCTAGTCATCTGGATGAGCTCTTGTCTGGCAGCTCTGGTATTTTATCTTGCTTAAAATTTGACCTGAGAGTCATGTCATTGGTAGCAAAGATTCTCTTAGGAATAGTTTCCTTTAAAAATAGAATTACAATTCTTCCTTCTGATGGAAGGAAGTGAGCTGTTAACAAGCAGCTCTCAAAACTTTTCTAGAGTTTGACCCAAGTCAGCAGCAGACACTGTCCTCTCCACAGTGGATTATATCTCAAGAGATTCTAATATAATTAGTAGACACCCTGGGATTTAACACTTAGGACATATTATCTCAAAAAAAAATTTTTTTTTTGGTTTCTAGTGGTCTTTCAGAAGAAAATAAAGGCATTGGTAACCACAAGATGTAGCCCAAAGACCTCATTAAGAGTGGAATTATATGTCTGAAAAGCCCTACAGTAAAGGACATTTTGAATTTGGGGGAAACTTGAAGAAAATTGCAATAGGCAGATGAATATCCTGATGTTGTTCCAGGATTCTGAGGTTCAAGCCCAGACCAAAAGAACCTCAAGCAGGATCCTGTCTTAGGCTTCTGTATCTTTTCTGGCATACTAACTGCCTCCTGGGATGGTTATGACCCTGTTACAGCAGCTTAACTCCGCAGCCAGTCTCCAGAGGACACTTTGCATCCCTCAGCAAAAGGGAAACCATAATCCTTGCATTACTGAGGAATATATGACAGTCATTTTAAGGTAGAAAGGCTCATTATATTGGTCGAGAATATCTTGGTAGGACAACCTACAACCGTGTGAGTCAAAACTCCGTGTTTGAAATGAATGTCCTTCAACACTAACTGTATGATAACATCTACACAAGCCTTGGCTTACTGTAAATATGGGTTCGTATGTTTTCCTGGAAGGAGAACTAATCTGGATCCAGGTTACTGGAAAGGCCAATTTTTAGCTTGGGATGATGAAATTCTAGTATAGAACTATTGGACCTTCAATGCTTCAGAGTTCATTATAGAATTCTTAGATTAAAAGATTATGTGTGGAATCTGAAGTTCAAGTGGCCGTTCAGGGCTCTTATTGTGGTGAAGGCTTGTCTCTGCAACCGTGGCTGGAAGTCGTACAGTTGAGTATATGACTGTTAACCACATACAGCTGTGATCCTTTTAATTTTATCAAAACCCCATTCAAAGGACATATCATAACACCTTTAACTCTCAACTTTGTAGCAGAAAAGCTTAAGGAAAAGTGTATTCATATTCACAGCTGGTAGCCAGCTTTTCTGCTGAAGCATGACAGCTTTTATTTTCCTGGTGTTAAAGGCAATTTTCCCAGTAGGTCTTTGGGTTAGGCTAAAAGGCACGTGCAAAACTGACTGAAGAAAGATCTCCTGTAACCATCTAAAGTATTAACAAAATAGACTTTTTTTTTCTTCTAATAATTATGTTGCACCTTTCCTGCGGTGAGGACACAGAGGAGAATATTTTAAGCAATAACTGACTGCAAATGCATGCACCTTTGCAGAGGCAGTATGTTTGCTTCTGCCAAATGGATAATTAAGCTCACATCTGCCTCCACAGTTATCTGTGTTGTACATGCAAACGCTTCATTGGGCGGATAAATAGAAGCTCCAGTTATGCAAGTGTATGGTGCAAGTTTTATGACTGCTGCTGAAGATGTGCTCCTACTGTCAGGAATATGTAGCTCATGTAGGAGGACACAAATGAATAAACATACCCGTAGGCCCCTCTGGAGATATCTACAAGCTGATGCAAGCTCTCCTTGCCTTCACAATGGATCTTAAAGCTGTATAACCATGCTGCGCTTGCTCACATCATTGTCTTGAGCACAGTTAACCTTTTGCTACCTGCCTCCTAAAGCTGCCTTGCATCTGCCTGTAAAGACAGGGAGATGTCCTCATAGGAGCTCAAGGATATTCGACACATGCTGTCCAGCTGTCATCAAGCAGTTATGCATGGCTCACGCACCTCTCCATCATTAGTGATACAGCTGATATCGATGTCTTGCAGCTGGGGAAGGTAGGACAAGAGTGCAACTCCCAAGTGCGGCTCCCTTGGGAGACCTGAGAAACTGTTCATCCTAGTCCTGCCTGCCATTACTCTCCCAGTGAGAGGAGAGAGTGGAATAAGCAGCAGTGCAGCCACTCAGCTCTTGTTTTGCTGACACAGCAAAGGCTGCTGTTACATTTTGGTCTGTATTAGAAGGGGAGGAAAAACAAAAACTTCCAGTTTTTTGAAGGCTTTCTGCAGCTAGGATGGAACTCAGTGATTTTCTCTGTTCATCCTTGCTGTTTCATGCAGTCATAATGATTGCAGCTCCATCTGAACCACTAAATGCACAGGTATCTTGAGGCACCCAGATAACATGCTTGTTAGTACCACAACAGTGCTGTCCACAACATAAAATCCCACTGCAAAAAACTGTGCCAAGAATCATATTTGGCAGCACTAATTATTACAAGATGGCTATACACTGTGGTTTTATTTTACACAGTTGACTTTTCCCTCATAATGATCCTATGCCTATGAATTTCTTGGATTTTTGGAATCTTCCAGTATTTGATCTAATAAAGACAAGTTTCTTCTAATTACAGAAAAAGCCACTTTGCCCAACTGAAGTGCAATTTTCTTTGTGTTCACTAGAACTCTGTAAATGAGAATTCAGCATGAGCACTGGTGCAACCAAGGGAGAAGTGAAGCCATTAAGCTACCCTCAAAGTTTTTCTTGCAAGTGAAGACACTATGACAGCAACTTCTTCAATATTTTGTTGTAGAGGTGCTCAAAACACTGAGTGGTAGATAAAAAAATAAATAAATTCTGTCAAGAGATAAACCCAGGAAATTTTTAAGTCAGAAGCAGGCAGCCGTGTATCCTGGAGCCCTGCTTAAAGAAAAATCTTAATTTTCATCGCTGTTCTGTGGGTCTTACTGTGACGGGACAACAATCTAATCTCCATCCCGGAAGCAACGTCTTCCCTTGGAGCAGATTTCCCAGACAGCCCAAGCTGAGCTCCTGCTGGCATTGCTCTGTCTCCCCACAAAACCACTCCTCCTGGTGCTTAAGCGTCACGTAATGCTTCTCTGTCATTGAGAGTATTTTCAATAGAAAATTTGATCCTAAAGGCTCCCTACAACTCTAACCTGCTATATTGATTGTATTTGGCTCATTTCCTAAGATACGAGGATCTTCAAAACAGTCTTTTGGAAGGCACATGTGGAAGCCATCTCCTTAGAAAGGAGCCCTCTGCTACCTACGGCAAAGGCCTCCCCAGCATGGTATCTACGCAGCTAAGTTTATGATTTGCTAATATATCGGTCTGACTGATAATCCACAGATACTTTCTGTTGTTGGTGGAGATTTTGTAGGACAGAGAAACCCCCCTACATTGCAAATAATTATCTGGACAAAGACTCCTGGTGGTGATGAGTTTCGTATCTATCTAAAGCATGAATGCTGGTGACACATTTCTTCATCTGAAATAGATCAAAGGGGAGATAGACGGTCAGATATTTGGCTAATCTAAATTGTCAGGAAGTCAGTGGCTTCAATGCACAGGCTGAGGACATGGCCAGGAGCAGAGGGTGACCTGAGGTGATTGGAGCTCACTGTGAACAGACTTTCAGGCCAAAAAGCAAACTGTGACAGATAGATAGTTGCAAAAGAGACAGTGTCTAGGGAATGTACTACTGCTCTTAAGAATTTCAAAGAAGGTACTATGTCTGCGTTATGTTTTTTGATTAAAAAAAGACACAAAGGAGAACCAAGAAAAACATGGAAACAATTTATTGGATGAAAGGCAAAGTTCCCTACACAGAAACACGTGAGAGACTGTAAAATATCATCCTTATAAAATACTGTGGTGCTGGGTTCCCCAGGCTTTTTTCCCTGTTCCCTCAGTAAAGTCAGCCTCTTGATTTCTCAAACATGTTATTTTCTAGATTCAGAAAATATATATGTACTGGCATATCCTTCTAACTAGCCTAGATTTACATAATTCCATATTACCATCTACTGAGGCATTCAGAAAAAACATGGTTTATTTTCTAGAATTTAGGGCCTGCTTCCCATTTGTAGTGTGGATGCTTCCTATCATCTGGCAGTGTGAGGGCACTGACAAGGAGTGGACGTGTAATTCATGCTTGTCAGGCTGCGAAATACCACGTGGGAGGAGGGAAAAAGCCTTCTCCTGAAAGACTTTCATTTATTATCTGTACTGCACCAGTTTCTAGAATCCCAGGTCCTTCATGGGGTTGTGACTGTGATAGGTTTTGTGTCAATGAAGCATCATTGGAAATGAAGTGCTCAGAAGCCTATTCCTTTCTCTCTCCTGGTCTTTCTTACAACGATGTGTGGGGATATGTTACCTCTGGCTTTTGGCAGCCACTCTCTGAATTTTTTAATTTCCCTCACCACTTATCTAAAGCAACTTACAGAGATAATTTTCCGTGGCAGCAGCTAATCTGATCTATCTGAGATCATATTACTAACCTTTCTATATAAATTTGCTCTTTTTCTGCACTCCTCTTTAACTATCTCAAACTCTCTAGCTGTTGCCAATCCCTACACCTGAAAGATGCAATTAATTACCCAACAGTATATACCAGAAGTGACAGACCTGCTTCTTCGAGCATTGTTTTCTGTTCAGGAACATAAGCAAGTTGTGGCCCTTTCTACCTCCTGGTTACATAAAGGATTAAATCATTATATTCATCTGCAAGAGGCTCCTCTCTGATGCTGAGCACCCCAGGTCTAATCTCACTTACCATTTGTGTGTTGAAAGAACTTGAACAATTTCAGAACAACTGGTCTTGAGTTAAATTGGTCCAGCTGAAACTGCTGTCAGGCCCCTGCTGATTTATTTATTCACCATGCCAGTAGTCATCTCAGTTCTTGACTCAGCCAAATTAAATACTGCCTGATAAGCATGGCCAAAAAATATCTACATAGTGAAAGGACTTTTGCATTTAGATATGTTACCTGAATTAATTTATGGACCCGTTTTGTTTTTCTACTTGGTAGACACAAATGCATTGCTCTTCCCTCAAATCTAGAGCTTGCAGATAAATTATCCTTAATCTCATCCTATTTGTTTCTGTGCTGCAGTACAGACATACCTTCAGACAAAAAATTCTTCCTGATCTACCAAGGCTTCTCCACTGAGTTCAGTATTTCACATTCCTCTTTATCCACTAGGAATTTGAACTTTCACTTAAATTAATATTATTAAGAAGAGCGCTTGCTTTCTCTAAAATGTTTGCCTTAAAACTTTAAAAACACTTAAAATGACATTTTTTTATGTTTGTCTGAAAAGTAATACTTTTTTTTTTAAAAAAAAAGCTGGTATCTGGCTGAAAAACATTTCTTTTGCTCAAGTATTTCCTCAAGAATATCTCCTGCTTCACACTTCAGTGAGCTGTCGTCCCCACATTTAATGTCAAAACGAAGCTAAACCTTTGTTATGAAAATTCCTGAACTCTGAAGTTTCAGCCAAAGTCCAGATCATGGTTTTATAATTTGACCTCAACTCTGCAAAAATAACTCTCACTTAGGGGAGTTTAACTGTTTATAGCAATTTGTAGGTGCCTTGATTCAGACTGTCTGAGCAGTTAAACTGGAGTAGTTTTGTTGCATCCAGTTAATGATTTGCCTCTACCATTCCAATGGATTTGTTCCCCAAAGAAAAAGCAAAGTTTATCTGTACTTTATATTTTCATGGGAAAGTTACGATCCTGTGACCTAGTTCCACCATCTGCCTCTGTGTTGTGTCCTTCTATACCAGAGCAATAGCAGGGTTCGTGGCCTCAAAGATGACCATTCAAAAAATCATGATGTAATACTCCTACTAGTCTGACAGTTTAAGCTCTGTACCTGTTATTTCCACTCTGATTTTTCATTTTTGACACAAGAAAGCCGAAATCCTGAGCTGCTCATGGTGGCCACTTCTCTATAGCAGGACTGAGCATCCATCACCTCCTTACAGAGCTAGTCTGCAGTCTCAAGAAAGCACAGATCTTCTGCTCACAGGTGACGTACCATTTTTTTACTTCTACAGTGCTTTATGATTTCCAATGTGTCAGTAACAGGTGATGTATATGTAGTGCACAGGCTAGATCAGCAGTTGTTCCACCAGATTCCAGACCTGGTCTTGCTCTGTCCTGATTTTTTTTTGCCTTATGGCTGACTGGGATCTTTCAGCAACCTGGCCTTTCCTTCACGGCTCTGCCATTAAACTTCTGCATAGATTTGTATACGAAATTGTCAGATAGATCATGGCTTAGTGTTGCCGTATGGAGATACTTGGCCTTTGTAACATGGTAAGTTGAAGATAAAATCCAGCTAAAATGTCATCCTAACTCCAGTCGTCTGCTTTTTTATGCCCTCATCACTAAGGCCATGGTTTTTGCAGTTTGCAAGTTGAATGGAAAATTACGAGGACTTTTGTGGGGAATTTTTGGTTTTAGCAGAGGGGGGAGGATGAAAGGTTAAAACCCCCCAAAATCTTGCATTCACTCACAATTAATAAAAGTAAAGAAAAATCTACATCAAGAAAAAAACTCTTATCTTCATCCCCCTCTCCCCATCATGCCGTATTTATTTGAAAACTCCTTTTGGGTTTTTAACACAGATTCTGGTGTGCTCCTAGCCTACTTTGTTCCTGAGAACTAAGCTGTGCCTTGCCCCTTGAGACAGGAACCAAGTATTTGTTATCTCACTGGGAGATTGCTCTCGGTTTCTCTAGCTGAAGCCAGTTCTCCATCTCTTAATGTCTAAATATGCAAAAGGAGGAAGGCCTAGATGATTCCCCATCCACCTTCAGGTTGATGATATCATTACTACACTAGGAGTCAGCCTTTCTCCAGCTGAATGAATATTTTATTTAGTGTTTTAGTCACGGTGAATGATCCCCAAGCCAGGAGCCCTATGCACCTGGGTTGGGAAGAGAGCATAGCAACCTTAAATGTGCAATGAGCTGGAGCAAGGCTGAAGTATCCTCTACCCCTACACCCATCCAAAAAGGAGTTTCTAGCCTAAAAGTCTGAGTCTTGCTTAGCTCCTGAAGGGGCTGGAATGTAGTTGCTTTGCTGGCTTGGTCAGCAAACATTTCCTGGCTTCCCACTGACAGACTCGAGCAGGCACGTGCCTTCCCAGATACTGGAAAGAACTCCATCTCAGGAAATATCTTACGGAGGATGCTTGGGGGAGAAGTTGTTCCTGCCTGGACAGAAAAAAAAACTGCTTCTGGGGCATCACACTGTTGGTTGCAGGATGGAAAGTATCTTTCTAGCTTCTCCAGTGAGAAACACCCTGGGGCCCACACTGGGTAAACTGAGGTCAGTGCTCCTTCCAGGTGGTCCCGCAAGCTGGCCTCATGCACTGACAGAGAGACCGAAGGGTCATGCAACACTACACCTGGTTCTGGGTGCCTGGTGTCTACACAGGCAAAGGGAGCAATTAAGAGTCATCTTTATAATTTTTATATAATAATAAATAAACTGCAATATAATAATGTATCTGTTAGTGTATCCACATTCTTATCCATATATATTTACATCTACTTCCATACCTATGTTTTGCACTGGGACAGATCCATGTCACTCAAGGACTGTTGACCTCATTGATGCTGATCACAATTTGTGTCCTCTCCAATTGCCGTGTGTGTGGCTTTTCCCACTTTCTTTCAGGTTCACAGAATAGTCCACCTCTTGCAGCCCTTAGATGTGGGGCAGGGAGTGAGAGGGGTGATGACTGGAGCCCCCACACACAGTAAAGCACTTGTTCCAGCTTTGCATGGTCACGCCTCGGGTTTGGCAAATATAAAAATCTGTGCCCTCAAAATCTTACAATTGACACACGTAGGGTTTGTCCTTCCTATACAAACTTACTGGAAGAATTGCATTAAGCTATAGCATCTCTGACTGAAATAGCTTAGCAGTTAGTGATTTAAACGAGTCCGTGGTGTGGTGGTGCTGTGCGTGTGTTATGTAAAATTATTTATTCCGTGGGATGTGGCTGTGTAGACCAAAGGTTGTTGTCTGTTTTGGAAGGCAATTTTTTTGAACTGTAGTCAGCAAAACTGTCTGGTTGTTGAAGTTTACAAAAGATTGTCATTGCCCTGCTATGTAATTTTTAAATAAACACATTTTAGTCATTAAATATACACTCTTCAAGCCTCAGTAAGAAGAACATCATAACTGTTAGTCAAGCTTTAATTCATTTGCTATGAGTTACAACTGAGCTAAAGCATGTTACAAATAAGAGTAAGTATTTTCCAAGGACAATTTATCTGTGATAACCTCCAGCACAGCAGGAGACAAAACTCTATTTCTTTATGCATTTTGGTTTTGCTCTTCTCATTGCTATTATTTTTAATACAAATTGAGAGAGGACATGGGGACATAATTGATCTCTCGAGGTTCCTTTGAGCCTTCCATTTCCATGATTAAATGAGTGTATGAATTGTTGCAGAGGTCACCACAGAAATGAATGTTTTATTAGGCACCAGTAAATTGCTACAAGAGCAAACCAAAGTTGTGTTTGTGCAATATTTCACAAATTACAGAAAGTGAGGGGTATATTTTGTATGTGGACATATTCATTCCCCCCCATCCCTATATCTCTGTGGTTTCTTGTTTCATCTGGTTTGTAATATATATGAACACGTCCTGCTTTTCTGAAGGAATATCTTTTCCAAACATGGCTGTTAATTTATACGTGGTTTGCTGGTAAGCTCGTCTAGTGTGCCCAGCTTTAAACCCAGCTATGTAGCCCACAAAGAATTGAGTGGGAGTCAAGAAGGAGGAAAAGTATTGCCCAGATAGGGCACATGGTAGAATATATTTCATCTCTCTCAATGTAATGAAATTAATTTAATTAAAAATCCAGCCTGGTTGGTACAATTTATAGGCCAACATGACTAATATTGTTATGCCTATATAAGCAGAGAAATTAATTAGAACTTTGAAGCTTACTTGTTGGCATAATGAAAGCTTATTTTACGCTGGTGAGAAATTAGGGAAACCTTCTTGGTGGGCCTTTTTACAGAAAGGGAAAGAAACCCTCCCTGCCCCACTCTCACAACCAGGGAGTGTTTAATTAAAATCAGTGGAGAAAGTAACAGTGGGAAAATAAAAGCAGCAAGAAATATTTTTGTTAATGTATTAGTTCTGTAGAAAGAGCCTGGGAATAGCTAGAAAGAGTTTGACACTGGGTCTGCTGGTTTGAGAGATAAATGGGTATGTCTTTTGTTATGGGAGCTTGCAGTGATGAGATGCTGAAAGAAGACTGAAGTCAGGGAAGCACTGATGTGGGGGGTGAGCTCCCTATGGCAGTGTCACAAGATACGGTAGTCATTGAGCTGGATGGAATAACTCCCACTAGCTTTCAGGAAAGGGATGCCAAGGTCAGGTGCTACTCCTCAGGGCTCTCAGCCTTCAGTCTTTCCCTTTGTTTCCCATATCTACTGTTACCTTTCCAAACATCTTGGAGGTATCACTGGGAGCTATGTAGCCATAGCTGATTTTTAAAATAGTCAGCGTGAAAACATTTCTGTTAAAAAAATCCATCTAGTACTGCAAAATATATTTTCTTATATAATTGACCATGTAGTTACTGCTTTTAGGTATATATATAACTACACATAAATATACACGTACATGTAGGGTGTAGGTGTTGGTGTGAGTTCCTCTTTAGTCTGAATCCAGATTGACTCACTAAAGCAACTGGGCTCCCTACAGAGTCGCTTGAACTAACGTAATGACTCATGACAGCCACAGGTCCAGGTCTTCCCAATTGCTTGAGCCAAGAGAGGACTAGATGGTAAGGGTTAACTCTGCCAAGCTGAAGACATCAGGAGCTGGGCTCCTGTGTAGGATGGGATGTTTCAGTATCCCCAAGGACAGATTGCATGAGAAGGTTAATATTGCTTGGGTGTAAGGAGTGGAACTACATTCCAGATGTAGAACAGCTGAAATATTGCAAAATTTTTCAGGTCTGGATATTGCTCGGGACTTTCTTTTCCCTTTCAACAAAATTATATTAAAAACTTAGTAAGGAAGAAAAGAAAGAAAATTCCCTTCAATTCTAACCAGATCAGCAAGGTCAACATAAGCGCGCTGTATATTCAGAGAGTGGAAATGGTATTTCTGGCAAGTAGAAGGCAAGTGGAGGCAAGTTCGTGCTGCAGGTTGTAATCTGAACCTTTCCCGTCTGAGTGTCTTTCTTGAAACCCAGCAGCCAGAGTCATGCTTGTGCATGAGTGTCCACATACCTCTGGAGAGAGAAAACTCCACAATGGCTGGATCAAGGTTGCTGAGGAAAGCTCCAATACAGCTAAATGGATTTTAGGATCTGTGAGTCCAAAAAAAAACCCTACAAAGCTTATTATTTTGGACGATGAGTATGTGAGGTTGGTGCTAGTAAGGTCTGATTTTAAGTGGTTGCGGTATGTATTGCCATGCTGTGCCAAGGATTTGAGAGACTGTCCTTTTGGCGATGCTACGCCGTGATCACTTCCTTCCCCACTTACTGGCCCTGCTGTATGCCAGATGTGCTCTCCCCAACATCTGACTAATAGAAGCTACCAGTCTTCTTCAGAACTAGATATCCTCCACATTCAGGTGTCTTTGCCGGGCTGTTCTTCAGCCTCAGGCTGCCCCAACAGTACTGATTCTCTGTGATGGCAGGTGACATGAACTTTTCATGAGTTTTTAACACAGTATGATCACACTGTAGCAGTTATTGTCAGGTACAAGATCTCATGTGCATTTCGTTCTTTTGGCAGCCCCCATAAAGGAGGAATCAATAGTCAAGGCAGCAGTGGGAAGAGGGTGCTGATGCATCTCCTTCAGCATGGAGATGAGAGCAGCAGCACTAAATGAAAGAAGTGAACATTTCAGTGTGCATTATAAGTGTGGAAGGAAGGACTATATTTTCCATCTAAAAAAATAGCCAGAGGCACAATTAGCAGTTCCCTGTTGCACCCAAATAAAGGTTACCCACTAATGATGAATTATTGAATACATGGGTACGAAAGACAGTCGAAACTTTTACCTTCCCACAGGAGGTCCTCCCAAGCCATCATCCTGTTGTATAATTTTTTGACATTTTTCAGGGACTCGTTGTTGTTCTCATTTCCATTGCAGGAAAGGCCAGAACGGCTCCCCTCCCCTTAATACCAGCAGTTTTTAGGAGAGGGTCTGCGAGCTGAAGGGCTCTAGTTATGGCAACAGGTACAGTCTTTCCGGAGCTGGTAGGCAGCTCTCCATGTGTTATGGCAGGAGCCATAGTTAATACTTGACACACCTTGTGATTGACAAGTGTTATACTGTTTCCTTTAACTGGTTTTATTAAGCATTGGTCCTCTGCTACTGAGAAATTAGGACAATTAAACACTGCAACTATTAGGCAAGAAATTTGCAGTGACAACTGAATGACCATGGTTTTCCTGTCCACCCCAAGAACAAAGTCCCCAGGCACAGGAGGTGATCGGCAGATTCTAATGAAGTAGCTGATGCACAGAGGAGGCCTTCCCTTGTGCACTCGGTCAAGCTGGCTGAAACATCCTTCTACGAAATGTTCCTACGGGACCACGTGGCAGTGCCGGGCTGATGTGTTGTGAAGGGAACAACTAGGGAGTGTTGTGAGTGTACATGTTTTTCTTCAGGGAAGTCTGTTTCAAATAACGTTCAGGTTTTCTGAATTGTGGCATTTTAAACAAAAATTTGGGTTGGGTTTACCATTTGCCATAAAATACTGTTTTTAATTTCAGAAATTTGAAAGGAACCTTTTGTTGTATTTAAAGCTTTTGTTTATTTGTTTTCCTGCTTCTGACCTGATGTTTTGTTTTGGGATTTTATTCTTTTTTAGTATTTTGATTACTATTTCCACTTTGTAACAAAATCAAGTTTAGATATGTTGACATGTCTAGCAGAATGAAAATACATTTTTCCAGCCAATGTGAGCTCTGAGTGCTTTTATTACAGATGAGTCTCAACCAGCTCTTGAGCTGTGACCTTGAAAGCTGTTCCAGTGTAAACCTGAACTCTCTGCCTGGTTCCTAGCTTTTGTGATGGACAAAGAAAAAACCTTGGATCTTCTCTCCTAAAATACTGTACGTACTTTTCATTGAAGGATGGAATCCTAGTTGTGGACAGCCACAGAGTAAAAACACAATCTCTACATGAAATTTTATGATCTATGTGTTGTAAAGCAAAGACAGTGGATGTGTAGAGATGAAAAAGCTTCGTACAGAATGGTGGATAGCAAGATAAGCTTTCTGAAAAGCTAAGCATTGTAAGGGTTTTTTGTACCACCTCTGACAAGAGGAAGTTTTACAGAGATTTTGGAGCTAGGTACACAGACCTTTCTAGATTACAGCTTCTGTTTAAGCCAGGTCTTCAGTAAAGCAGAAGTGCATCCACAGAAACACTGTAGGCTAATGCAACATTTAATTTAATTCTCAGCTTAATGCCAAGAGAGGGGTAAATAATACTGCATTTTCTGCTCCTTTCTTTCTTGCTATTTATGAAAAGGCAACCACTGAGAAGAACGATGCCAAGCAGCTCCTGCCCGTTGTGCTGCTTAGAGCTGTTCTCGAGGGAGGAGAGGTTATACCAGCTGCAGCTGAATATCGTCATCGTCCTTCGGTTCAGGCAAATACCTTGTGCCAGGGAGGTCTGGCCTCAGGGCACCCTGTACAGCCATGAAAGCACAGCTCCTGCTGCCGGGCTTCTTTATCAGCAACACAAACTCCCTAAGCGAAGGTAGGCATAGAGAAACCTCCCCAACATCTAACTTTTGCTCCCAGCATTTGTTCTGCTGTCAGTGAGGACTTTGAGGTTAGCTGCCTGTTTATTTGTTTTCAATCCTGGGATGCTCTGTGATCTTTTTTTAAGCCCGGAGATGCAAAATGCAGCTTTGTCTTCAACAGTTTGTGCGAGTGGCAGTGACTGATGCCTTTTGGAAGAGCACCCTGGGGGCCTGGAGACACGTGTACCCGAATGTTTGTCTGGGTATTGGTTAGCAGCGTTTGTACGGAGCCGGTTTCTATTATTCCATTTGTTGGGAAGAACATTTGCACTTCCAGGCCACTAGATGATGATGGTACTGTAATTACAGCTGCATCTTAATTAACATTCCCACATGAATAAAACATTAAAATGATTATTCTTAGCTTTTTAACCAGTGGGTTGTGGTCTCATCTCATTATAGCTACTTTCTTAATCAAACCACACACTCCAACAAATGAAGAAGAGAAATAAACATAGACCATCGGTTCACCTTTTTCACTTTTAAAACTTGGAGTTGGTTAAATAATAATGCAGTATCTCTGAAAACCACCGTGTTGGCAGAATTGTGCCCGTAATAGGAGATCTGTAAGTTTTAAGCCTTCACTTCAAGTCTCTGCTAAGTCTGGAAAAGTTTGACACACTTACAACTGAGGACCACAAATTACAAATACTGGATGTGTAATTATGTCTTTTCCATACGGGAAACCGATTTGCACATGCAAATCTTAGCATTTTGCATTTACACAAAAACTTAAGGCCACAGGAGGAATATCTTTGTAAGACCGCGGAGTCTCAAATAGCACAAAGCCAGGTTGAGGCCCTGTTTGTGTTGTGCTTGAGGTGCACAGGTTGCCTTTCATCTGGGTTGCTGCCCTGCATATTCACACCATGGGCTGGGCCTGCAACAGCCCGCGAGATCCTCAGGCTTCAAAAGCCCTTTCACATGTGTCTACACTGGAGCCAAAGGTGTGACTACAGCTCAGAGAAACATACCTGAGGCAGGTTTATGTGGCACGGCCCAACTTTTGAATCCTTCTGCCTGTTTCAGCCAAAGCTAACAGGGTCATAAATGTCTTGAAGATACCAAGTTCTTCTACTAAGAAGTTTCATAGAAAAGATTTTTCTGTAGAGAAGAAAAAGAGAAAGAAACCTCGTCATCTTCCCATCGGGAGAAGTTGGTAACATGAATACAGTTCTATTACACACCAGGAAGACCTCACCTGAGAGAGAAGGAAAGGCTGGGACTGCTCCAAACACCAGAGAGGAATTAGTCAGAGCTCATATTTTCTTAGATATACTGGTCAGGTGATGGCAAGACACCAGGGAACCATGTTCTGCTGCTCATGAAACCACACTGGTAATTTAAGAAAGTAAGGTGAGCTTCAGACACCAGCCCTGTGCATTTACACAGTGTGTTGGGAACAAGGAACTTTGCCATTTGTTTGTGAAGCCTCAGGATGTGAATGAGAGCTCTGCCACTGTCACGGTCTTTTGTCATGTGTTTCTGTGAGGATTGAATGCTGCAGAGAGTGCAGACTGAAATCTGCTCATAATGATAGGTTACAAGTTAGTACCGTAATGGCTGTGAATAGCCTGAACCCAAGTTTGAGTCATAATAAAAATAATAGTAGGTAGCTACACATTCTCATTTTAGCTATTGCAGTGATAGTCTTCCAGAGGACACATGGTTGTGACCACACTTTGCTGACTGGCTTGGCTTCTTCTTGAAAGCTGAGTGCTGAATTGATTTGGCAATTACGTGAGCAAACTAAAACCATAACTTCTTTTTATAGCAGTCTCAAACTGGACCCACATACCAGGCTAGGTGACATAACGGCAAGCCCCAGCACCCCATCAAATGCTGCAGAGGGGACTAGTGAGTTTGTCATGAAAGATTCAGCTGTTTCCATCATTAGCCATTTGACTCTGGTTTAACATAAGCATATTCCCATTGTATGCAATACAAATTAGGCATCTAATACACCTTTGAGTATCTGAGCCTTAGCCTTAAACTTTTACTTTGTGCAAGAATTTCCAGTGGCTTTTCAGGACAAAGAATAACAAGAAATTAAGTGGAAATAGTGGCTGCAAACACAAGATAAGGTGGTTTTGGTTTAGTACAGTTTCACAGCTCACACTTAACCTCAGACTCCCTCTTAATTTTTTGATTTCACTGTTTCTGTAACCATAGTTCGCGTAACGTGACTTAAGAGTGCACCTTCTCTGCCACGAAGATACAGTAACTTGATGAGGAAGAACGGAAATAGAAGTAAAATGACAGCAAGTAGTTTCTCGTCTAAGCTTGAGGGAACAGAATGTCTCAGTTCTCTGTAGCACTGCTGGCTCGAGAGTCACCCAACAAAGAAAGTGCAGTATTGTTTTCAGTGGTTCATTCCTCTTCTTTCCATTTTAACATTCTCCCAAGCCTGGATTTTTGTTCTGCATGCCCAGCAAGAGGAAGCTGCACCTGTGACTTACATGGAACTGAGTGGTCTGCACTCTAGGAAACCTGAACTAGTATGAGCTTCGCTTTGACATAGCAAGATATTCATCTTGCAAGTCCCCACCTCCCTGTCTATCCTTCTGTGCATCCCAAGACACCAAGATTTACAATAGTGGAATTGCTCACCTATTACAAACACTTCCTTGGACCCACAAACTTCATGTGTGAAGCAGCCAGAAAAAAACTTTGCATGGTAAAAGGTGACATTTTAAGTATATTCCCCCTCCCACATCTCATCACAGAAGAGAGAAGACATTTCTCACAGTGCACAGCCACGTGTATGCACAACAGGAACGGTATTCACCTCCCTCTCAAACATCAGGAACAAGCCACAAGGAACAAAGAATAGAGTTGTGGAGCCTTTCCACAGAAAGTTGCAAATGATAAATGGATTAAGTCAACTGAAAAGCAAGTTGGCTCATTAATGGAAGGTAAGCCCATCAAGGCCACTAAACACGTTGCTACGGATGCAGCTCTGAGACTGGAAACACCTACCTGCACATTGCTAATCGCTGGGAAGGTACACGGGGGATAGGTTTGGGCTGCACTTATTTGTTTTTGCAGTGTTTCCTAAGCAGTTGCACGTAGGTCCTACCAGCAAGTGAACGGACTTTTGGTCTGGCTGTTCTCCTGTCTCTTCGTTCATGCCCACAGAGCGGAGCTGTGGTCTGAAGTGAACATGTGAACCCAGGACTCATGTTTTAAGGTGTATCTAAACACTTCATAATTTAGGTCACCTATTCTATAATTCTTATCTCTTCTGCTTAGTAATTTGGCAATTACCACCTCTGCAATCTGGTGATGGAGAATTTCATTCTTCATGAAGTTCAGTGTTTATTTCAGTGGCTTTCTGACACCCCTAGATGTTCAATGTCAGACTAAGGTCAGTGTTACTCAAATCTGAATGGGAAACTAGACCAAGAATGAAATTATATCTGTATCTCCCTCCTGCCCTGGAACCAGGCTCTGGATCCAGATGTCATAATTGGCCTTTATCCTTGTCATGAGTTTAAGTCTCCAGATCAGCTGTGCTGCTGTCTCCCATCAATCTCTGAAATGTGATTCTGAACTGTTCAACCTAGGTAATTTTTAGCTAAACCACAAAAAAGGCAAATAAGTGTAAATTAAAACTGTCTTGACTTGCCTTTTGCCCCTTTCCAAGGATTGTGACTTTAGGGCTTTCTCCACTAGGATATGTGTTCAGCCAGAAAAAAAAAAAACGGTTGAAGAAACATGTTTGAGAACATGTGGGCCAAGCTGAGCCTAAGTCTCATCAGTACATGGCCAACTCAACAGCTAGAGCCTGGGAAATATTCTCTATTACAACTAAACCTGTTTTTTCCTGCCTTCCTATTTCGTTGGGTGAAAAGTCTGACTCTGCAGAGGCTGAAATCACAAGTTATAGAGGTCCTGTTAGGAGGATGATCGCTCTGGTCACACAAGAGCTTCCTTCCATGGCAACTGTTTCTGTTGGTGGTTTTTTTTTTTTGTCGTTGTTTAAAACAAAAAAACCCAACCACATTGGCTACAACAGCACAAAACCACCCCCTCATATTAAAAAGACCTGGATTAACCTCCTGAGAAACTGGCAGAAGCTCTCTTTGCCCTCCCTTAAATTATATGCTGTGCTCCCCTCTGCTACGATAAAATAAAATGAAAAAGAATCCTCTCAATTTTTCTTTCACCAGTGTGTTAAGATATTGTCAGGTCAGCTGTGGTGGTAGGGTAGCAGATGACTAATAGCTGTGTTTTTTAATTAAATGTTATCAGAAGAGGATGATAGATTAGCACCACTACCCCCTGCATTTCCCAGCACATTTCAAAATTACTTTTTGAAAAATGGACCTAAAAAGAAAAAAGAGAAGGAGGTGAAAGCATGAAACAATGATGGGAATTCCTGTCCTTCTTGCTGGACTAAAACAAAAGCTTTCTGTCTGTCAGAGAAGGGAAAGCTTATTTATTTGTTACAGTTCAGCCTAGTGCATGCCTGAATTGTACCTGGTTGGAATTTCTGCAGCAGAGCTGGATCACACCTTCATAGGTCCCTGTTTTACTGCAGGCATTTCTACTGCCACGTGGGAGCTTTTTATCCTATAAACTGTCTCCCTGCAGCAAACACTGGTCATTGTGCTGGTGTAAACTGCTTCAGCTGATGCCAATGACTGTGGACTCCCCATGGCAGCAAAGCAGGACGGAGCTGGCCCCGAGGTTTTATCCTGCACTGCTTTGAAAGAGGACAGACATGTTAATTCAAGATGCCTAATTAGGAGTAGTTAACTTGCACATTGCTTTCTGCTGCAGATGAGCACTGAGCATTTCGAAGGCATGAGGGGCAGGATTCATTTCAATAACCCTCACATCAGCAATGTTGAGTCCATACCTGGACTAAATGTCCAGACTCTCTCTATGGGCAATGGGGAGAAAAAGGTCATTCTGGACATTCAGGGTCCATACACTAGCCCACGGGCTTAGCATGAGCCATAGCTGTAAAGTGGGGAAAATACACCAGACTTAACTGATCTGGGCATTTTGTGTTGAACACGTTACTGTGCATAGGTACCTGCATAAGCAGCTACATATAAACAGCTTGCTTTACCTTCAGAGGTGGTGACCGTGTATTAAAGGCAAACTCTGTTGCCTACTTTGCTTCGCCTCTGCAGCAGAAGTGTAAGAAACAAAACACACCAACTCCTCTTCCTCTTTTGACATTATTATGTAAATTATTGTATCTCTAAGAATAAGCACTTTGCCTGGGCCTGAGAAGAGATGTTACCTAATGTCATCATCTAAAGAAAAAAAAAAAAAACCCAACACTGTAGGCATTGTATCCAAGCAAGAGATATAGGCTTTGGTGATATTTAGAGCTGTAACACCTGAAAATGATAAAGCATGGAAGACTGAGTGAGCCTCACATTTCTACTGCTGAGAGATTTACTGGGAGTGTGTGTGTGACCATCTGACCCCATAGAAAGGAAAAAAACATCTTTCTTATCCAGAAGTATCTCATTATTGAGGGCTACAGTTCTGCACCTACACGAAATAAGGGTTCAGAGTCTGAAACTGTTCTTTCGGCAGGCACCGAAATCAAGTATCTCAGTGCAACAGGCAGGATCCCTATTCTCTGTTGAAAGACCTCTGGTCCTTTCTCCTCTACTCACCTCTGTTATGACTATCAGTAAGAGCACTCGGGCCATGAAGACAAAAGGACACCCCTCCTTCACCTTGAAAAAACAAAAGAACCTTTTCGTGAGTACATAAAGGCCTTTAAAGTGACTAGCACCTTTCAAAGGGTTGGTTTTTGATTGTTCTTCTCAATATAGGAGGTTAAACTCTTCCTAAACCACATTTTAGGTGCCTGAGTGCAATTCTGGATGCTGCCCAGAATGAACAAGTGGTGGGGAATAGGGATGCAATCCACAAATAAAATAAGCACATCATTAACTTTTTATCATCATTGTTATTTTTATTAGTCAAGGTTTTGGCCCCCAAAAGCTAGGGTATTTGTAATGAAAAGGGCACAAATAGCTTGTAAGGCAAGCTATAAATATGAGAGACTTGGAAAACCGGACTAGTGCCCAGACAGATGTTTATTTTTTAAAAGAAATGTATTTCTATCTCTCCCTTTCAACCAAAAAGGTGTGTCAACGTTTAGAGATGGAAAATCCGTATCTTTTTTCTGCCTCACACCTCACACCTGAGATTCCTCTATCTTTGGATATGGCATGCATATCCCGTATAACACATATACTATTTCAAAGCAGCAGAGTCCTGGCTATTAACATTAAAACGCTGACTTCCCAGATGCTTTGTTGCAACAAAGCCTGAGCTGCAGCACATATGCCAATAAAATACTGCTTACATGTAGTGGTGGGTGAAAATATCATAAAGGCTCTTTTCCCTGCCAGCTATATGATTTCTGTCCAAACATACTCAAGTGAGTTGCAGTTCTCCTGCAGATGCCGATTAATTCATAGGTCCGCTTAGAGCGTTTTTCCACAAAAACCAGAAGAAACTGTGGGAGTTGGTATTTCCTTAAATTTTTGCTCCTGGACCTGTACTGAACACGTTTTGACCACATCAAAATATCACTTCAGGAGTGAAATACAAGGAAAATGCTGCTACGTTGCTGGAAAAGAGCCTGCGTCAGGGTTTACCTACTTTGCATTAAGGATAGTGACACAAACAGAGGGGCCTTGTGCGCCTGTCACGATGCCCTGTGGCCAGCGACAGAAACACGGACAGTTCTAAATTAAAATAACATTTCTGTATTAATTTATCACTCTGGTACACACAGGGCTAACTATTTTCCAGAAGCTGGCTACTAGGCCTCATATAGCTGGTGGAACTTAAACCGTTATGAAAGAAATACAGTTGCTTTCTTCATGTGACGTATTTGGCCTCATGAAAGGGCATTTTGTTTAGGCAATGCATAGAAATCTTAGAAAGTGCCTACGGACACAGATACGATCCCTGGGGGAAGGCAGCAAACCTGAGCAGAGAAAATGGTATAAATCATGGGCCTTAATGTGCAGCTCATAAATCCAGTATTTGTACAGAGGTCTGATAAGGCAGGATGATGCCTGAGCACTTTTACTTCACATAACACACTACATGGCATTTGCATCCACACAGCAGTGAAATGAGCTAAGATTTGCATCTCATTTTTTTACTCCTCCATGCTGTGGGTGGGTCAGACTCCGATCTTGACTACATCGGGGTAAATAAGAGAAAAGCCCTTGGTTTTGCAAGAGTGACTCCACATGTAAACTCTCGTATTTGGGATGAGGATCGGCCTCTGTTCCAGTTCTGAATTATGCTCATTTGACACGAGATAATAATATCAACCTATAAATTTGTAAGCCAAACATCTGTGCTTGCTGCTCCCAATAATTTCTATGTATACATATGAAAGCTTATTTTGTATTTGCATATTGTATATTTGCATATTTTGAAGGCAGAATGGGAGACACACCAGTAAGTTTCCATGTACCTTGGTCTGTCTGAGAGTAAAGTCGTTACTAAATGATGGCTGCATGCTCCTTAGGTAACAAGAGTCTGACAGCCACACAAACCCAGGTTTTCACAAGCAGTCCATGCATAACTTCTTGAATCTGGGCACTGTAATGTCTTTCCAAATGGCAACATTTGCAATACTTCTGGGTTTTGGCTCGGTCAGTTGAGTGAACCTTCCCCTCCTTACTAATTTCTTTAATAAGCCTTCCTAGGTATCTTTCCCTCAAAGGTTTAACACGCAGACGAGACATATCATCGCTACCTTCTTTTCTGCAATCTGAGGAATATTGTCATGACAAATCTCCCTACTCAAGGTAAGTTGCATCGGTGGGACCCATCGGTGGGACCCATTGTAAAGAAAGAGAGCTGCTATGTGCTCCCACTTCCTCTCGCTACCTGTAAAAACCCCAGATATTTTCCTGTCTCTCAGCATTACTGACAGTCACTCAGACTGCACTGTGATGTGTATCATCCCTGCAGATGCCCAGCAGCTTTTACGGCTATGGTTTCAGGCCCTGCTGTGTGGTTTGTCTTCTCCGACCCACGTGCAGAAGAGGACATGGGCACCGCTCCGCCACGTTACGATTCCAGCGGTTGCAGCTGTAACTCCATCAGACAATGCTATTCAGGTATGCAGGCTGGGAGTCTACTCTTATTTACACTCATGTTAAATAGGAGAAAGTCCATGAGCCTCTCAGACTTATTCTTGACTTGCATCAATGTATGTTAACAGATTTTGACCCCAGGGACTAAGCATGGTAAAAATATTCTAGCTGGCACGGTGCAGGCTAGACAAGTAATCAAATATCCTACCTTCTTCATTATTTCTTCCTGCTCAGACATCAGTGGAATTATTAAATAATCCCTCTAAATTAAATTTCTCTTCCCTTTTGTAAATCCAACACAGATATCTATGCTTTCAGGACATAACTGAAAGAGTGGCTATGAAGCTAATTCATTTTCTTTATCCCTTTTAACTTGTTAACCATGGAAAGCAGCAGATGTGTTCTTCTTTTCCAGCACAATTAGCATAACACGTTTGCTGCATAGTAATTTATTCTAACGGAGGATGATGATATTTCCTTAATGATGCGTGCTTCTGAGAAAAGACGAAACATCTCTCCTTTAACAAGCATAGGCTGTTGGATAAGAAAACATTGCTTTCTTTAATCTGTCTCAGACAGACCCAACAAAGTTACTAAAATAGGTCCAATTCTCTGTGTTCTCAATAAGCGTAGCCTCTTCTTGTAGCATCCAGCATTTCACTTGTACTTTTTGTGATAGGAAGTTATAAGGGAGGTTAGCCTGGAAGAATTTTAGTCTATTTACTGGCCACAGTAAAGTTATTTTCTCTCTTGCAGCAAGCTGTTGTGTAAAGTATTTTTATTTGGGGCTTAATCTACAGAATTAGCCCTCTTTCAAGAAAACGCATGCCAAAGCCTGGCTCTAGCTACCGCACAGTTCTTCGTACAGAAGAGGAAACTACAGAAGACATTTGGAAATGTATGTTGTTCATTACTGCTTCTGTTCTGTGTCTAAAAGCTTTTTTCTAATTTCCAAACTATTTTTTCTTGGAAGAAAAAATAAATATTTGAATCCCTGGGGCTGTCACATTGCCATGGTTGCTGAAGGGTCCTGACAAAGTCATTGGAGGAAAACCCATAATGTTATCTTGTACTCCACATTAAGAAATGAAGGCTGCGTGTTCGTATGCTGGTCTGAATGCCAAAAGTCGGATCAAATTCCTGGAAGATCATAGAAATTTCTGTACTGGTGGGAAGCCATCACTTCCTAAATATTTGGTGCCAGTTTGCAGTGAGCAGCGACACTTCAGATGTCAGCAGTCCCCTGGTGAGCTAGGCGTCAGCATGGGATATCATGTCTTCATGAAATCAAAGACATCACAAGTGAAAAAAAACAAAAACAGCCAAAAAGGGAGGCCATTATGCACCCCCAATCCACAGAAAGTCCTCTTCTCTTTGAGGGGAAAAGTTATTTGCGTCTCTGCATTAAGATTTTCATACTAAGGACTAGAGGCACCAGCGGAAGGGTGTGGACACAGCGACCGGGCTGCAGATACAGAAAGGCAGTCTCTGCCTCGTGTCATTGTTTGTTACGGGGATAGACCCTCAGGCGAGGGTACTGTATCTGCTGCCTGCTTTGCTGTGCCCGGCTTGCCCATCTCTGCCTGCCTGCCCCCAGATTCGATGCTGTCTCAGCAAGGTGGGAATTGACCACTGACAGTCCTCTCCTCCGTGCAGGAGACATTGAGCAGGTTGCCCCACTCTGCAGCATGCAGAAGGTATCCAAAATCTCCAATTTTCTTGTTTTCCCTCTTGTTGTCCCCGAGGCTGGGAGCAATGCCTTAGCTTCGGTGTGGTTTTTGGCCCATGTGCCTTACACTATTGCAGTTTTAAACTTTTCATCTCTCTGTGATATACTTCATTTTATTTTTTGGGAGAAATGCTTTTCCAACACAATAAAACGACATCTGTAAAATAGTTTTCAGGATTTCCCAGGGTCTCTTTCATGTCTTTCCACTTTTCTCCATTGCGGTGTTCTTTCTTTCGGACTCCCTTTCTCCTGGGAATTACTTAGGGATACAGAGGCATCTCCATTCTCTTTCACAAGTTTTCAAAAGTTTAAATCCTCATTTGATGCTGGGGAACAAGCAGTGTTTTCTTTATCTAATGATGGGCCAGAATCAACTGATGTTCAAGTTACTGGCACTTCAGAGGCTCAGAAATAATTGTAAAAGCCTTTTCAGCAATGATGTCATATGCAGAATGCAACAGTCCCACTGCATGGTGGAGGCAAGGCTGGCTCTGTCAGCGCTGTCAGCGCAGGGTGATGGACACAGTGCATCACACAGGCCAGAGTCGTCCTTAAGTTTGAAATAAATCAAGGAAATCCCAAGAAATGTAATGTAAAGCAGCAATGTCCCATCGGAGAGCCCACGGGTGATTACAAGAAAGACCCTCATGAGAGGGCGTGTTGTGTGGGATCTGTGTGTCTCTTGCAGGCTGGCGGCATCGACTGATGGCTCCCAGTCCACACAGCCCTTCCCAGATCAAACCTCTGATGGGGCCTGGATCCCTGTAGCTGTATTTGGAGTATCAGGCTTTATTTATTTGGGGGATTTTCTTCTTTCTCCTCCCTTGCTTGCAAAGGTGTTAAGTATTAAAATAACAGCAAGAAAGAGGAGAAATCACATCTTGGCATTTCTCAGTGGAAGTCTGCCAGACATTTAATAAACTGTTTTATGTTGAAAACATTTGAAGAATGACTCTGCAAACAGTGATAATACTTAACCATTAAACTTTCAAACAGCCTGGCCTGACAGTCTTAACCTTTGCCCTGTGCAAGTGAAAACATAAGGCATAAATAAAACCCCTTCCTGCAGTAACTTTGGTGGACTGTGTAGCGGATTACACCAGGTAGGAGTTTACCCCTTTGCATTTGGTTCATTTCTAACACCAAGTCATCATGGCTTAGTTTGAACCCCAATGCCAGATATAAGAGTCCCAAAAGAGTTAATTACTCAGCTCTTTATAATAAGCCATTGCCCAGTCAACCTACAAAACATTTTGTCACAGTAGCAGCCTGAATGTTCAGTTAGGGAACCAATTAATCAAGCTGGCATTAAAAAAATATAAACCTACATTTATAATAGCGTAAAACATCAAGGTATTAATTTTAGTTGCATTTGGCGTACATAGACATGCACGTACAGTATCTCCCTACAGCTTGATTTATTACTTTAAAAAGTGAATGTCTTTGGAAATCAATTTTATTAGACTTCATTATTTTAAAACATAAAATAAAGGGAAAGCATTATGTAATAATAGCTTTTAAATTCTAGATAAAGATGCCTAAAGGGAAAATATAGAAACCCTGGTGCATTGTATATTGTTCATGTTTTCGCATGGACCATCTCAGTGATTTGGAAAAAGAAATGATGTAAATTAAGGAGTGTATAAGGAGATTAAGTTTGTAGTTTGCACACTTGTACAGTGTGCACAGGAATGAATGGAGGTAATTCCATTGTCCTCAGCGTGCTTTGGATCAGAAAACATAAATACGTGGCATCTGTCTCATTTAACAACACTAACAACCGAAGGAGAAAATGAATGAGAGGTTGTCTTTTAAGAGACAAGAACAAATCCCTTCTTTATTTGCAGGTGTTTCCCCATCCAGAGCTATATGGAGGGGGGAAGGGGTAGATGATTAGCAATTAATGAAAGAGATAAATGAAAGAGATTAATGAGAGAGTGACCAGCAGGTCGAGGGAGGTTATTCACCCTCTCTACTCTGTGCTGGTGAGACCACACCTGTCATACTGCATCTGGCTCTGCGGCCCCCAAAATGAGAAGGACCTCTTGGAGCGAGTCCAGAGGAGAGCCACAAAAATATTCAGGGTTCTGGATCGCCTCTCCTATGAGGAGAGGCTGAGAAAGTTGGGGTTCTTCAGCCTGGAGAAGAGGAGGCTTTGGGGAAGACCTTATTGCAGCCTTTCAGTACTTAAAGGGGGCTTATAAGAAAGATGGGACCAAAATGCTTAGTAGAGCCTGTTGCTGTAGGACATGCGGTAATGGTTTTAAACTAAAAGAGGGCACATTTAGACCAGATATAAGGAAGAAACTGTTTTACAATGAGGATGGTGAAAAACTGGCACAGGTTGCCCAGCAAGGTGGAAGGTACCCCATGCCTGGAAACATTCAAGGTCAAATTGCACCGGGCTTTGAGCAACCTGATCTAGTTGATGTCCCTGCTCGCTGCAGGGGAGTTGGACTAGATGATCTTTAACAGTCTCTTCCAACTCAAACCATTCTATGATTCTATGATACAGATGTTGCAGTACTAAGAAACTCAGGCACGAGCCATTCCCAGCAGCGCATAATGGGATCTCTCTCCACCTGTGTAACAAGGAGGCCAAAAGCAGAGATTTGTTCAAAGTTTATAGCAGCGAGGTGGGCAGCAGTTCACATCGAAGCAGTTGATGTGCAGGTTGGTTGCATAACTAGTGAAGGCCACCATGTCCGGACCAGTGCATGGCCTTCATGAGCCAGGACTTGCTAGAAAATGGGCAAGGCTCAAGTTGCCAAGGCGGTACTGGCCACCGAATCCAGCTCCTGCCTTTAGCTCTTTGCTTGTTCTCTCCCTGTCTCAACTTCCTCTGCTGGGAGATGAGGAATCTGCTATGGCTGGGGGCTGCTTATCAATAAAGCTGTTATTCCAGGGAAGGTCTTTCTCAGAAATTTTCACTGCCTCTTTCTGGCATATCAATGAGAACCAAAAATAAGTAAAACATTGAAATGTTTAAAAACTTTGAACATACGCACATGAATATATGTACACATACATATATATGTGTACTTATATATACATTTTCCTTGCAAAACATCACTACTTAGAATGAAATTAATGTTTTCTATGACTATTCTTCACCTCCAAACAAGACAAATGCTTCCACAGGAAATTTGTAACCACTCACAGGTGTAAAGTACACCTGCTTTTGAAATCTGCAGCTGATAACTTATAACCGACACTGGTGGGATGTGGCTAGGGAGCCAGGTCAGAAGGAGTGCAGGACATTTTGACACAGTTTGGTGCTGATAGAGGCATTGCAGCCCGTGACAGATATATGGCCATGGAAAAATGAAAAATCAAAGCTTGACTGTCTGTGTATTAAGGATTTTGGAAGGCAGAGATGGGGTCTGCTGTGGAACACCTATAGAGGCTTTTTTTTAAAAGCAGCGTTTGAAGAGGTTCACCTGCCTTTGCCTGCATCTTCAGCAGGCTCCAAGTGCTGAGCTCTGCAGGAGAGTCTGGACTTACGGTTAAGAACCATATCATGTCTATTTAATCCTGTTGGCATTACTGATGATTTGCATCAAGGAACAGAGCAGGGCCATGGGTGCTGGCAAACCAAGACCTCAGTGAAACCCAAACTCTGTTCTTCTCCCAGTGCGTACATCAGGCACATTCCCTGTGTGCCACTGATGTTGTGTGGGTTTAACCCCGAGCTCCCTGTCTGCTTCCTTTATTTCCACTAAACCTCCTTCCTTTTGCTGCAGGTTCAACTTCTCAAAATGTGGATTTTTTTTTCCAGGGGCTTCTCCCTCTCATACAAGATTCTTCCTTTGTTTTTTTTCTTTTTTTTTTTGGAGAAGGCATAATCTCAGGACCTTGTCTGAACTCTCTTGTGCTAAAACATTAATCTGCATTGCATAATGTTTCGGAGCAAACAGCGCTGGAGTGAAAGCAAGCTCTCTTGTCTGTATTTTACTCACTTCACTCCTCTCAGCAAACAGAGATGACATTTTTGTGCACAATAGGCCAACACAAGAAATGGAGGGGTTCATTCTGGGAGGGTTTTTGTGTTTGCAAAGTTCTCCTACTATTTTATAAAATGAAGACAAGTCCAGCTGGGTCTCAAATGCCAAGTGACATGCCAAATGGCTTGTTAGCTAAGGGGCAGCATCAACCCCCCTGGGATGGGGTCAGAGCATTCAGAAAAAATTGTTTTAGGAGAAATTGGAACAAATAAAGTTTTCAGCTAGGATTTATTAAACTTATTCCTCCTTTACTTTAATCCTGGTGTTTTATTTTCATCCCAGCTGTCTTCCCAGAATTTGTAGCTGCTACCTACTATGCTGACTGATGCTGCTTAAGCTCAAGCAACAGCTGGCCAAAGTCATCAGATGTTATAACTAGTCTGATACCCATGTGTTCATAGTCCTGGAAATTGCCTTGACCAGGCCACTTTAGGTATGGCTCTGGGTGGGGGTTACGTTACCCTAAGGGAGGCAGTCTTTCCCAGTTAAGGTGACTCCTCTCCAAGAAAAAGAGCCTTGGCGTCCCACAGTTGAGGAAGGGCCTGTTGGCACCAGCAGCAGCCCAGGGCTGTGAGGAGACACAAAGTTGGCTGGGAAGAGAAGGGAAAGGGCAAGTCTGACGTCTGTGGGACAGCTACTCCTTCTTCCAAATATCACCCCTCCAGTGAGAGCAGGAGCAGCAGACTTTTAGCTCTGCAAGTCTCCTATTCCATTTTTATACTTTTCTATTCCTCGCCTTCTTATGAGAGGGTCGCAAGAAAACGTCTTGGCATCTGTGGTTTGGCAACATTCATCTTTGCATATAGGGCTGAGACACCTTCAGCATGTCCCGTTGAGCACAGGACACTGGAGCTAGCTTGGGCTTGCTGGGAGTGGCTCTGGGATTTTGGCCCCTCACTTGTTTAGTCTTGACTTGCCTTCAGCACCTGCTTTGCAAGCATAATGATCCATTGTTCCTTGCCCTCAGAAGCAGCCATGAACAATTGCCTACACAAAACTGGCACCATATGAATACTGCAAGTGCAAAGAAGAACTTTTTTGAAAAAAACTTAATGTTTTGAGATATGGACAAATGTGCTACAAGGATCTAAATCCCAACAAAATTTCCTGTGCCAGGATATTTAAAAACCCATTCCTCTTTTAAAAGGCAGAATGATGGTAGAAGGAGAATATATCTCCACTGCCTAAGGGTGTCACACAACAAAGCCAGGACATACCCTCCAGAGCACACAGAGCACACGTGTGCCAACCGTACCCAGACAGTTGGTTTGAAACAGTCCTATGGCCAGAAATCAAACATATACAGAGCTGATTTACTTATCTTGTTTTCAGAGTGTGGCTATGCTTATACTGCCAAAACAAAAAGGGATGTGGGTAATGGTCCCTGTTCCTGAAGCCAAGTTGGATAGACAGGTTTCTGTCCATACTGCTCAACTCTAGCTACATTTTATAGCTCTTTGCCCTTACTCTACTTTAAACTCCACGTGGTCCTATGCCATATAGCTCCTTTCTGTGTGTTTCCAGCTCACGGTGTCCAAATACACGAGGGCTGAGCTGATGCCACCACAGCAGTATTGTTTATAAGCATAATACTGCGATAGTGTGGTCCGAGTCCTGCAGTGTGACATGAGGGTGGTTTTGAGAGAACAAAGCATGCTTGGAGGACTGTGCCAGGCTGTGGAGTCCAAACCAGGTGCTGTCGCACTCCCATGCACTGCTGTCTTCCCAGTGTGGTCCAGAGAGGTAAGTTCCCCCAGAACCAAGGTTGGACTTGGTTCACACCAAGGCAGGGAACCTGTTAACCCTGAAGCCATGTGGCTGATCAGTTGTCCAGGGCCTGAGTTTGTCCCACAACGCTGTGTTATTTAGCACTGTGCATATAGCCCTTGATCAACTTGAGTTCATGTAGGAAAGAAAGCAGAGCTAAGACATGAGCCCAGCTCTCTGGAGCCCTAAGAGAGTACACCATTTCCTTCATCTGGTGTTATTTGTTCCATCCTCAGCTTTTACGTAGCATGAAGATAGACTTCTGTGGTCCTGGGATGGAAATGTTAATTGCCCCACTGTTGGGAGGAGCTACGAAAACCATAGTGGTGACCCAATACCTCCTCACAACCTGGGACCACTTCAGCAATGTACCCCTGGGAGGAGGAAAGTGGAGGTCTGGCTGCCCTGGACCACGTTTGGCCACTGCCTACGTTGCCTCCTGCCAAAGCTGGCCTTCGATAATGCAGTTAGCAGCACAGCCCATGGAAAGCACAGCCCAAGAAAAGCTTATCTAAGTCCAGATGATGGTCATGCATGGTTGGGTGCAAGCAGAGGAGAGTGTTCAGGGGACTGCAGGTAGCGCTGCATGATCTCTCAAAAAAACAGCGCCATTTGTCACTGCTTGGCCGGTGGTTCCCTTGGAAAAAATTCTTGTCCTCTTTGAGAGCTCCCCTCTGCCTGTATAACCCCAAAGAACTGAAATTCATCCCTCCTGAATCCTGCAAAAGCCCAAGCCTATGCAATGAGCTAGAATTAGACTCTGGATGCAAAACACAGCCCCATCCTTGAATTCTCTTAAAGTTCAGTGGATTCAATGCTGGGAATTTGCTTCCACCCACGCAGAGGTAAAGGGATTAGCTGTGAAGCCCTGATCCACTCCACACTCTACCCAAAGCTCAGGGCAGCCTGGGCTCCCGGGCTGAAGTTCAGGCCTTTGCAGCTGAAAGTGTTTAAATGGGAACGTCCATCACGCGGTGCAAATAAAAGCGAAAGTGGCCCTTTTAAAAGAGAGCGATGACTTGATCAAAATGCTGCTTTGTCATATCTGTTTCATAAAAATTTGCCCCCTCCGGGCCAATCCGGCTTGATGTCAATGGTAAACGCCAACCACAGCCTTGTCTCAGTGAGCGCCGCACAAAGCCTTAATTTCACAGCCTTCAAACAACAGTGAAAAATAACCAGGAACTTTCTCCTCAGTTCTGGGATCTCCCTAGCAACCGCAGGCCAAGCATACTGTAATTCAATTTATGCCTTGAACTCCTTCAGGAGTCTCTTCTTTAAAATCTGTCACAGTCAACGTGCCTTGGGAAACTATTATAAGCGCCTGAACCTTTGACCAGACGGAGAAAGTAAGCGTTAGTATAAATCTCGTAAGCATGTTTGGCTTGTTTTTATGTTGGGCGTATGGTACATTTAACATTCAGCCCGTAGCTTCCATCTCTTTTCTGCTTGGGAAATGCACCCCGCATCTGTCATACTGTCTGTGCTGAAACCGGGCTACCAGCCCCGAAGAGAGGCGAGGGGGAAATGCCTCCGCTCAGCCAGAAGAATTGCTTTATGTGGAAAGGCACTGACATGGCCCTCGGCTCGTTAGGAGACGGAGGGGTGTCATGGGAAAGATAAGCAAGAGTGACCTGGCAGGTTTGTGAATGTCTCAATCCGGGACTGAAGTGGGTTTAACAAAAGAGTGAAAGCTTAGCAGGAAAACACAAATGATAATGAACTGCTCGCTGTGTTTAAATAGCCATCCCCAAATAGTTCTGCTGCAAGCATTGTCAAGTTACTTTAGTCAAAATGAGGTTTATAGGCCTGTAATTTTCGGGGCTATTTGCTCAGGAGCCCTCTGTGAGCATCTTGAAAAAATTACTGCTTTTGCTGACAAACGCCATTTTTAAATTAGCCCAATGACACAATATCTTATAAATAGGATCCCTCTCTGTGTGTTCCCTCCACGTCTTGAGTGTGGTCAGGAACAGAAGGGACGGGCCTTTAATGGATAATGCCTGACTGGAAACTTGTTGGCATTGCACATCTAGGGGCAGATTTGGGCTAGCGTCAATCAGAGGGGGTTTACACCTGGGCAGAAGAAGGGCATCTGCTCCCCTGGGGCAGAGGCTGAAAGCCTCCATGCACGCTGGCTTTGATGGGATGGGCAGGTGCTCTGCACCTTGCAGGAATAGGCTGCTAAAGATAGTTTCAAGTAATTACTAACTGGCCATATTTAAACCCAACTTGAGTATTTTATCCCAGGAGCCTCACCCCCTCACACTGGGTCAGCTGGGAATAGTAAGGCTGTGCAGTGAGAGGGGATTTTCCAGATGGATCAAAAATAGACGTCACATTTCTACCCTGCTCTCTCACTTGGCTGTGGGACGGCGTCCTAAATAAAGTGATGTAGCGTAATAACTCCAAGATACACCTAGGCGGCAGTTATTATGGGCGGCTTGTACAAGCTGAAATTGCTGTTTTCAGAGCACCACGAGGTGGTTCTGAAGGAAGATGCCGCGCTTGGCCCGTGCAGCCTCTAATTCCCACCAGCTCCAGCTGCAGGTGTGTCGCAAGACATGGAGCAGTGGCTGGCAGCTAGTAGAGTACTTGCATGAAACCCCATCTGCCTGTGATGATGCAGGGCTAGATTGGATCTTGTCAGTCTTTCCTCGTGTTGCTTAATATGACCATATTTATATTTTCAGCTGTGCTGTTTGCTTTGATCTCAGGGAAGCTTTGTAATGCAGGCTGGGGACGGTATTTGGCCAGACAGTATCTACGTCTACCGTCAGAGAACAACAGCCGACAGCTTTTTCCAACACTTGGAGAAGTACAGAGATAAGGACAGTTTAAAACTAATACGGGTCTGAATCCTAGACTGCGGTTGAGTAGAGACTTGGCATCATTTTATGCTGGAAGAACCTGCTTTGACTTTAGTAAGGCTTACGGGGATTTGGCATTGCAAAATAAGTGGCTGCTGAAAGGCAGGCAATGCCATAAAGAAACGACACAGCAACATTCAAAGCCGTAATGCTAGAAATTGCGGTGGTACAATTTAGTGTAGCAAAACTGGAGCAAATGCCAGCTCAGGGCAAATGCAAATCTGTTTTGAGTTTTACCTTTCCTCTGGCATTTCTGCTTTTCCCATGTAGCTCTGCTCGGTGGCCAGGCAGATCTGAGTCATGGCCCCTTTGCTGTGCTTCTGTGTATAATGGCTGATACAGAGAAGGCTTAGGTGTAATAACACTCCGTCACTATTCATTAGAAACACAAAATCACTGCTGGAATACCCACAGGTTCCCACGAAAGCAGGACTGTCTTTCATCCTGTTGTCTCTGATTTAAATAGTTCCTCACTGTTCAGTCAAACTGAGCAAATTGGTGGGGGAAAACCACACATATTACTAATTAACCAGAGATCATTGTTGTACACCAAACAATAATATCAAAACTCATCAGTTTCAATGAAGTGGGACTGTTTATAGACTCATCAATGAGTGAAGCATTGCAAACATCTCTTTAACTGTTTTTGTCCCCTAGCAGAAGTCTAGTTGATATATAAAAGACAGGGATAGTTTTCATTCCCAGAGTGGCATAGAAGTGGATTACTCCATTGGTGTTAAAGTTGGATTCCCATTTATTTGAGATAAATCATGCACAAACAGGTGTTGGGTAACTTTGTGAGCCGCCCATAGCAAAAACGGCACAGGGCTGCCAGTGCTGCCGTCCCCCGTGGATGGGGGATGCCTGGATGCTTCAGACCAAAACCTGAGGCTATTGCAAAGCCAGGGAAGCAGATTATAATAGCTGGTTTGCACCAGAGCCATATTGCTGGCTCTACATCAAGAGGAAAAAAATTAAATATCATTTATCTTTCTCTGGGGAGTTTATGAGCCAAGTTTTGAGGGACTTATCTTTTTCGTATCGCCTGTTCGCTTGACTGTATAAATACAATACCTGCTTGAGAAAGGAACAACAGTGCTCCTTTCAGTCTTGCCGGATTTCAGTTCACAGTAAGTTTATCTGACATCTCTCATGATTAGCTGTGAACTTATCTCAAGCAAGAGAGGGGGTGGAGAGAGAGTAAGAGAGAAGAAGATAAGCACTAAACAAAAGATGTTTGTCTCTCCCTGGGTGCTGCCTTAAACAAGCCCAGTCTGTCAGGTACTGAAATACGAAGTAGCTTTTTTGCAGTGGGGAGCAAGAGGAAAGCATGGTATATAAACCCATTTTAGACACCAAACACGTCTTGCTATTATTTATGTTCCTTGACAAATTGCGTGGCTAATTCCATGCGCTTAGTGGGAATAATGTTGTTAGCAGGTAAGAGCTTGTTTTAAAGTGCAGCAAAAGATTTCCAGTGATTACAAGTAAGTCTGGGTCAGAGGAGAATTGCTTCTGTTTCCAGCTGAGTCCTGAAGCTTGAAGGCACGAGAATGCAAGGTGCAGGTTTTCCTCTAGGGGCTGCAGAAATCCATCTGTGATCAATTTTAGAGCATGATTCGATTCCCAGTGAATTTAATGAGAAAGGTCTGGTACACCTGAGCGGTTTGAGGAGAAGACTAGGCATTTTTACCCAGTCTCCACCACCCACAAACTAGAGGACATCAAATGAAGTGATGGCACAAACGTTGTGCTTCTCACTGCCACAGGGTGTTATGCCAAAAGTACAAATTTATTCAAAAGTGTTTAGACAAAGCCATGAAGGAAAATTCTTTCAAGAGCTAGTAAATATAAAGAAGAAAAAAAGTTGTCTTCAAGGGATCTCTGAGCTACAGCCAGCAGAACTCCAGGCACGTGCCACAGGAGGTGTCACGCTCATCTGCTTGAGGCCCTTTTCTCAGCGTCTACTCTTGGCCACCTCTGAAGAAGGGCACCAGGCAAGCTACGCATTTGTTCTACTTTGATTCTTACAGAATCCAAAATAGAAGCAGAAAATCTCTTGCAAAATTGCCCATGATTTTTCAACAGAAAAGAAGAATAGATTTATTTTCAGTGAAATGGAACACAGTATTCACTACTGGCTGGATGCCCGCAAGATAGCTGTTTTCAGGGTGCTCTATGTTGTGGTGTCTTACATTAATCAGGGGCTTCCCCCTGCTGTAGACATGAAGTTATTCTAGAATAGCCCTGAAGGAGCAGTTGTTCCTAGAATAACTATCCCTGAGTAAGTCCATGTGTGGACACCGTTATTCCCTGTTACTAGAATCTTCTGCTGGTGGACTAATCTAAATTGTCTTTCTTTTTACCAAATAAGAGTCTTCACCCATGTGTTATTCAATAATAGTTCCCTCTGAATTCACCTTACCCTTAACTTGAGAGGCCTATAAAGTATAAAGGGGCCCAAGGACAGAAGTTTATGTGGTAACAGCTAACACATGTTGATTATTCATCGTTTCACAATATTAATAATGTTTTGTTCACAAATGGCCTTTGCTGGAGCCTCTGAAATTACTTTGAGAAATCACTGTGGAGTAAGCAGTCTCATTTCCATTGCACAATCAGTAATCTGAGGAACAAACACAATAAGGCATGATTTTCTAAAATTATTACTAATCTGAGATGTTCCATCTTGGGCAAAGCCTAAGCGGAGAGCAAGAAGAGTCTGAACTTGAGATAATGGTGAGCACCTACACTTGGAAAAAGAGACCTTCTAAAAGGTCCCCTATTGGTACCCAAGAATGGAGGCAGCAAAACTTCCTCGTTGGTCCTGAAGATGTTGGCTTATAAACTGGTCATGCAAACATTATTATTAGCATCGTTATTGTGGTTACATGCAAATATGAATTTGGCCATTCTCATTGCTCTACCCACTTGTCAATCATATGGCAAATAGTGGTTCCTGGCCCTGAAAGCTTTTTCTCCAAACAGCAGCAGATAATCTGTAGCAGAGACACTGGGCTGAAAGTGGGGGAAAGAAAAATAAGATTTGTCCAGCTCTGAGATGCCCCGGGAAATAGCAGCATGCTAGCTGCTCAGCTGTTGGGCTGAAATGTCTTGTCTGCTTTATAGAAGTGGATGGAGCTGGCAGGAAACACGGAGCAGACTTTGCAGTGATTTTGTGGGAACTCTTCCGTTTTCCCCATTTGGCAGGAAAAACGGTTTGAAAAGTACTTGTTGGAAAGAGCGAGGCTGGCCTCATCTCCCCCACCTGCCTAGCAACTTCAGCGAAGGTTTGGGAAGCAACGTTAAACCGTTCTCTTTCTCTCTCAGCCTTTTCCCCTTCTCCCAGGCCACAGCCTGCATTGAATTTTGTCTCCTTACCACTTTCTTTCTTCTGTTGCAACTCCAGTGGCATATCCTGGCACTTTCCAAAGTGAAGTCAGATTTTGGCACGGTCCCTTCAGCTGTGATGAAAGTTCAAAACAGGGAGGGTAAGTGGAATTTGATAACAAAAAGCCTCTCGAGGCCTTTTCATCTTTGAACCACTGGCAGTCCCCATAAAGTCCTGTTTCTGTCTGAACATCAACATTCACAATTCTGCAAAAAAAGAAAATGGAAGATAAAATAAATACGAATTACCACAGCAGATCCATTAAAAGATTTTCCTTTTACTAGATTCCAACAAATTGCTTAAAACACATCTTAAACTGCTTGCATTTTCAGGAATGTAAATACACTAAAGGACAGATTATACAGTCACGGCTCTCAAGGCCAGGAGGACTGAAGATGGAGTCATAATCCTCCCCCTTATTCTTCCTGGCTAAATATTCTTATGTGGTCAGAGTGACCTACTGTGCAGTCATGTCAACTCCCAAGTGGTTTAAGATAAGTGTCCCTTGATCACAATGGAAAGTTTGTGGAAATTTTTTGAGAAGTAAGCATTTTGAAAAAACATCCATGGCTGGCAATGAAGAAAATACATTCTGCTCCCCGGCCCATGCTGAAATTCTATGCTTAAATGTAAATACAATTTGAGCATAAAGTAGTAAATTTTTTCAAGCACCAATCTAAATAGCTGCTAGAAAAGTGAAAAAAACCCACACTGAACTCTAATGACCTTTATGTATGTGTATTTGACAATACAACATCTCTAGCCAAGGTTTAAAAATGGTGCAGTCTTGCATCAGAGGGTAGACTGGGCCATATTTCTAAACTGTGCTGCAGTATTAGACATACTCATTTATCTTCTGTTTCTTCAGTTGGATTTCACAGAAATAAAGAGGATGTCCTTGCCAAAGCACATGTTTTGGAGTAAATAATGATGAAAAAAATGTTTTGTTTGCCAAAGGGCAATATTTTGCATTAAAGCACAGAGGACTCCTGTGGTAGGAATGTCCACATTGTGAGGACCTCCTGGGTCAGGGACAGTGGCGGTGGGGCTGTTCAGAGCAGCTCAAGAGGAGGCAATGGGATGGCAGCAGCCTTTATTTTGCTCCTCAGATGGGTCCCATTGCCTCTGCGTCATGCTACGCTGGTGGTAGGGCATGGCCTCCCGCTGTCACAGTCTGCAATGACTGAGGTGTAGCTGAGATTACCAGGACAGCCTTCTGTGCCGGGTTGACTCCGGCTGGAGGTTGGGTGCCCACCAAAGCCACTCTGTCACTCCCCTGCTCAGCTGGACAGGGGAGAGAAAATACAACAAAAGGCTCCTGGGTCAAGATAAGGACAGGGAGAGATCACTCACCGATTATCATCATGGGCAAAACGAGCAAAATCGGTTCGACTTGGGGAAATTAGTTTAATTTATTACCAATCAAATTGGAGTAGGATAATGAGACATAAAACAAAATCTTAAAAACCACCTTCCCCCCACCCTTCCCTTCTTCCCAGGCTCAACTTCACTCCCAAATTCTCTCCCTCCTCCCTGCCAGCGGTGCAGGGGGACAGGCAATGGGGGTTGCGGTCAGTTCCTCACACACTCTCTCTGCTGCTCCTTCCTCCTCAGGGGAGGGCTCATCGCACTCTGCCTTTGCTCCAGCGTTGGGTCCCTCCCATGACAGACAGTCCCTCATGAACTTCTCCAACGTGAGTCTTTCCCATGGGCTGCAGTTCTTGAAGAACTGTGGGTCCCCTGTGGCGTCACAGCCCTGCCAGCAAATCTGCTCCAGCGTGGGCTCCCCTCTCCACGGGGCCACAGGTCCTGCCAGGAGCCTGCTCCAGTGTGGGCTTCCCATGGGTCCACAGCCTCCTTTGAGCATCCACCCCCTCTGGCGTGGGGTCCTCCACAGGCTGCAGGTGGATTCTGCTCCACCATGGACCTCCACGGGCTGCAGGGCACAGGCTGCAGGGCACAGCCTGCCTTACCACAGCCTGCACCCCCGGCTGCGGGGGAATCTCTGCTCTGGCGCCTGGAGCACCCCCTCCTCCTTCAGTGACATTGGTGTCTGCAGGGCTGTTTATCACACGCATTCTCACTCCTCTCTCTTTCTGCAATTGCCCTTGCACAGCAACTTTTCCCTCTTCTTAAATTCGTTATCCCAGAGGCGCTACCACCATGGCTGATGAGCTCGGACCTGGCCAGCAGTGGGATCCCCCTTGGAGACGGCTGGCGTTGGCCTTGTTGGACATAAGGGAAGCTTCTGGCAGCTTCTCACAGAAGCCACCCCAGGGTGCTGCGTACCCTGCTAAAGCACCCGTGGCTCCGGCTATATCAGCTTGAGTCAAAATTTTGCAGGGCCATGCTCTTGTCTCCCCTATGGTGTATTTACCTCTTTCCATCTCAGAAAGAAGAGTGAAGAAAACTTTGTCACGTTACTTCAGACATTTTTGTTCACAGTTGTTTTGCCACTGAAGGATTAGGTATATCTCATCATTATTCCAGAGGCAACTACAATCTGGCATCTGTTAATAAAAACATATTGCAGATGAATCCCATTTGGTCTGGAGTATATAAAACTGCTCTACTGCAAAAGACTGTGATGATTTTATTTTGTTAAACAATACAAGAGTGCAAGACGGAGGATAAATTTTCCCCTGAGTATTGATTGCTTAGTGGTAGTGATAGTGACAGTGGTCTCTCCATTTCACTCGTGAACTTTGTTAGCACCGCCCAGCAAAGGATGGACTCAGTTTTTTCTCTGTAATTTTCTTGGGCATCAAGTTTCTTTGAAAAAGTCTCTGACTTGAGCAAAACACACACAATACAGTGACATCAGCTCAGGTTTGAGGGGGGGAAAATGCTCTCGGGCCTTCTGTGTTTATAAAATAGGCGATAAGCCAGATTTCACCCTGGTCTACATCAAATTCAAGGTTAGGTGACGTAATGTACGTCAGGATCCAGCTGTGCAAAACCTGAGAGAGGACAGAAAAGACCATACTGGCTTCCAAATGCCTTAATAAGGGCATCTTCTTTTAAAGAGAGGGTTAGTCGAAAGAAACTACTCTTATGCTAACAGTAATGACTAGGCAACTGTAAGAGCTTAAATCAAGGGTGATTTTCTATTCAAGGCACTGCTAAAGACCACAGTTTTCAAACGCTTAATCTAGTAGCCCATGCCTGCTCAGGAGTGTCGTTTCTTAGGGAGAGAAAGATTTAAAGTGGAGAAATGTATATAAATTGCTTCAGTCATAAAAACCAGCTCAGATAGTTCCTGAATATCTTAATGCGAAACTATAAATTGCTAAATTGCTAAACCCATAGCTATGCTTTAAGGAAAAAAAAAATAGAAGTTTTAATTGAGCAAAGCCTGTGAAGCTTCATGCTTTCTGCAATTATCTAAGGAGCTTCAGAATGAAGAGTTTATGCACACAGCACATACATGCAAGCACTCATACACACATGCACATGGAAACTCTCCAGTAATGGGTGTTTTAAACTGCTGCGATGTCACCAAACCCCTCAGAGCCCTTCACAGAAAGGGATTTGAAATGCTCCTCCTGCATTGCTCCTGCTGGTTTGTGACTGTACATCCAGGCATTATAATGCCAGTGCCAGTCTGATGAGACTTGAAAGGCTGGGGACAGTCTTGGTGAGCCTTGGTCAAATTTAGTACTTTACCCAAAATGTGCGTTTGCCCTGCAGCTTTGCTCCGTGGGTGCCAACAGGAGGTAGAATAAATGAAATAAAGGAATGAAGGAAAATAATCAGGGAAAGATGCTGGTCGGTATAGCCAGCTCTTGCCCTTCATTTTCACCTGAGGTAGTTGTAGGTGTGTTGGCAAAGGTTTATTTGAATTAATGCCAAATATGCACAGCCTGCTTCTGATCTGTTATATGAATGCCTGTCCGCAAGAGGAGTTTTGATTTAGGGGATTCGTTTCACAGTCCTGCTGCAGTACAATATTAGTGGGTCTGAGGAGAGATTTGCCCTGACACCTTTTGTTCGCAGTTTGCAGACACCATTGTCCGTGGTGCATAATCTGGTTTAGCCTAATCCAGTCCTGACGGGAACTCCCACCTAGGAGCTGGTGGAACAGGAGATATCGCAAGATTTCCAGTAGGTCATGGTGGTCTGTTTTGTTTTCTTTGTTTGCTACTTAGAAAAAAAATAAATAGAAGCCTAACCTGACCTCCCCTTGGAGTGGATGGAGACAGGAAGGCACCTCCACAAGGTGGTGAATTGATCTCCCATTAAAACAGGTTGGAGAATTTAACCCGATGACTCCTTGTGTCTTTGTGTGTGCATGTGTGTGTGCTGTTCTTTTGGACCACAGAAGCGAACACTATGGAAATCTGCACTAAAGGGTCTTTGCAAAGGCCATTCAATCTCTACGGAAGACCCCTTCAGCAGAGCACTGAGGTTTATGCCAGACTTGAAACCCTGAAATTGTTCCTGAAAAATCCAGCACATAGTGCAATACCTTGCTGAATTGGAACCTTCCAGAGTGCTCAGATGGTGCGTTTCTTTGCAAGGTGAATTGTTTGCCTGTATCGTATTCTGACTCTCTCCTTGTTTTGTCCTTGATAGAATAAAGAAATCCCTAAAGCTCCCTTTTATCTCCTTCCTCTGTAAATAATTTTGGCCTAAGAGATGCCTCCTTCCCAAATTAAAAAAAGATAACATTTAGTACTGTTTACCATATCATGCTGATTCTGAGAAAAATATCAATAAAGAAACTTGCACCAATCAAAACCTTGGATAAAACCACAGATCTTTATCACCAGGCTACTTACTGTTGTAGTGCTAAATAAATGAGTGAATGCATATTACATTAAATTTAATTTGAGAAGCAAAACTGTATCTTCCCCCTGTCGAAACAAACTATTTTTCTTAGTTATTATGCTTACGTGCCCAAATGCTAATAATTTATTCTCTGCTTTTATTCCTCTCCCGTTAATCAGTCAGGCTTCCTTGTTGGTCATGATGTCGTGTGTCTCTCAAAGACAGTCACACACCCCTGATGATTGTCCCAGATGAGATGGAAGATTGATGGAGAAACTGAGTAAAATACCACTTTTCTTCTGAGAGTGCCCTCCCTAGGAGAGGGCAAGAAAGGAAGCTTCTTCTCTGAGAGCATCTCAGATTTGTAGCTGTCTGCTCCCAGCACCAGGGCTTTGATCTAGCAAAACCTTGAAGTATCCACTTGCCTCTGGATACATGATTAAGTGCTATGAACTTTGCAAGGTCTCAAGCACCTACTTAAAACATGGTACATGCCAAAGTGCTCAGCTGAACTGGAATCCAAGCCCTGGATCCAACCTGACGCAATTGGCAACTGGAAACAAGTCTCCCTATATGGTCAAAGAAGGGAAGAAAGTGCTTCTCCAGAACCTTTAGAGGATAATCCAGCCTGTCACCTGAATTAGATAGATTGCAGAGAAGCCTGATTTTTTTTCACGTGCTCCTGTTTTGCAGATTGTTGGCTAGTCAAATGATGCTGAGAATAAATACCTAAAAATACTTACCCAGAAATACTTTAGCCTACATCAAGAGCACGTGGGATAGGACTGTCCTGCTGCCGAAGGCAGGATGGTGGCAACCTGCAATGGGATGGTCACCTTCCCACTGCCGTACCCATTCCTGCCCCAGCGTCCCCTCTCCCCCTGTGCCACCCACGGCTCCAGCATGCCTCCCCTGAGAATGCACCACCCATGCAGCGAAGCACCTACAGACAGGGAAGGGGTAACAGAGAGGAAGAGAGGTCACCAGCTCCATCCCTAAGGTTGCTGTCTTTCCCACCCATCATTTGGAAGGAGAGGAGTGTGGTCCATAGGCCCTGTGGTCCTCGTGAAGAGGATGTGGGAGGTGGCACGGAGCCATTGTGACCGTGGGAAGTGACTGTCTTCTCCCAGTGGGTTTAGTGATCTGCCCAGCCTCTACCCCTCCTGACTCCCCTTGCCCAGTTTAGTTCAAAGTGGAAGAGGGGAAGGTGTTTGGGGTCCTTACTTCTCTCCAGGAGCCTCTCTGTTTGACTCCATGTCCTTTTGCTCGACACTTAGCAGAAAGCGATAACAACAACAAAATAAACTTTCAGCAGTTCCAATTAAAAGAAAAAAGAGTCCAGTGTTTCCTTTCTCAGAAGCACAGAGAGCTAAAATGTCAGCTGGCTATCAGCGATACCTGGAAAACACTGCGTTCGGTGCCAGCAAAGCTGATGAGGGTTTTTTATTTTAATGGCTGTGCTCTGAAAGAGCTACTTGTTAGGTACATTGTACACCATGGGAATGAGGTGTGGGGTATTTTTGGTCCTGGCATTCTGTATTTTTTTTTTACATATCCCAGCAATTTCCAAGGCGGGGACGACACAGCAAGTGCTCTGGGTTAGTCTGAGGGATTCTGTTTGCTGTTCCCAGCACATCCGTGTTGCTGAAGCGATGAAGAACTTTTCTTATGCATATCTGTGTTTCACGGTGTGATTAAATCAAGCACTTTGTGCCAGCACAATAGTTGCAGTGGAAAGAGGTGCGAAGTTTAACACACCACGTAATCAGAGAGCGCTTACAGCAAAGTCAGATGCAACCAGTAAAGGACAGCATTGTCTCCTCTGTCCCCACGGAGTGGGAGTTTGGGTTAGATAAGGCGTCCTAGCCTTTTAGAGGAGAGGACAGAATAACATTGCTTGGGATAAATATCAGCTCTTTTAGAAAATTCATTCTCTTGCTGTAAACCTACTCCGTGGCAGAAAAGCTGGAAAGCTCAACAGTGCATCTGCTAACAGGGTAGCAGGGCCCAAATATTGATAGTTACTGGAAAAGCTTTTTTTTTCCCCAGCCTGAAACACAAAAAGAAAAATCAAAATGCTGCATTATCCACATGGACAGTGCCGAACCACAGCCTCTAGACCTCACATCATACACACAGGCTACCCGTCAGTCCAGGTAACTCAGTGGGCATTGCTGAGAGTGTTGCAAGCGTGACCTAGGAGCAAGATGTTCCTGCAATAAAGGAAAAGTTTTTCCAGCAGTCCTTTCTTTCACCCAACTTGCTGGCTGTACAAGTCCAGCCATTGGTGCCATAATTTTCTGTTGTCCCTATTTGCGAAGTCCTGAGTCACGGGGCTGGTAGACACAGGGACGAATCATCTTAAAGTACCAAACACAGTGGAAGTCCTGCTTTAAGAGTGAAGAGTGGCCAGGTTTTTGCTTGTCCCTAGAGGGAAACATTTGCCATCTGCACTGCCCGTTCCTCAGAGACATCTGGGGGATGTGGGCTGCTGAAATAGGACTGATCCTGCTTGCGTTCGGTCCAGTGCAGTCCCATGAGTGCAGGACTCCAGGGAAAGCATCTCCATCCATATCTGTTTCCCCTCCCTCTCCTGAAATACAAGCAGGCGCTGATACTTTTGCTTCCTTAGTGCCTTGTGCTAACGCTTCTCTTGACCAAGCAAAGCAGTGATTTATGGTCACATACAGCCTTTAGCTTTTAAGCACCCATATAAGGCACTGCTGCTCTTTCTGCTTTTGTGCTTTTGTTCCCAGGTGGACTGTGAGGTCTCCTATGTACCAAGGTCGCTGCTGTGCACCATTCACCAATTGCAGAGTTAAGGATCCCACAGAAGCCTCTGGACAGCTGCAGGTAGAAGGTGATGGCATTATCTACCCTTAGTTATATGTTTCAGGGCAACGTGAGTTGAGTCAAAACTTTTCAGAGCTTTACACCGAAGTAAGTCCTGCTGGTGAGTGAAATGCTTTGCAGAGCAGTGCATGTGAGTAAGGGCTGAGTTAAGCCTTAAATAATTAGAAAAATTCCAAACAAATCCCTCCTCCATGTTTCTCAGTCACATCCTGCCTTTCTGAGGCCTGACACGTAGTGTGCAAGCCCTGGGAGATGACGCTGTCTCTGTTAAAGCATCCTAGTCAGGACCGAACAGCCTGCCAGCATTTAACCAAATGTCAGACATCTACTGCTGTAACAGCTCCCATAGTACAGCCCCACCCCATCCAGATATCAATTTATTCATAGCATGCCCTATTCTTTGCAACTGGCATGCTAACACACAGCTATATTTAATAGTCCTGCAGTCTCGGAGATGTGAGCGTTGATGGTCCCAAAGCCCATGATGCATTAATTTATGAAGAATTCCTGCCCTCACGTATAGCTAAGCCTTCCTCAATTAGGTTGATGGTCTTGACAATGAACTTGCACAGTTCAAAGATTAGAAAAGTGTCTATTTCTCATGATGCACTTCTGCTAGAGTGACTTTGTGAGGCAAAGCCACTGTTTGGCACATATTTTGAAAATTGGTTATTTTGACTTACCCAGAAATATCCCCTTTTCTTTGAGCCAATTTTACTTTCTTCAGAACTTGCTTCTTCAGAAATTTTCAGAAATGTTTCTTTTTTTTTCTCCTGGGAGTTTTAACAAGAATGAAAGCAGCACTGTTTTCATTACTGTTTTCCACAGAAATGTTTAAGCTTTTCTCAATAAAGGGCAAATCTTTCTGCAGCTGAAAGCTGGGGGGGGGGG